>JBBBDQ010001046.1:1725000-2121747 GCA_037127315.1 Ascarosepion bandense
CAATAAGTTTCATTGATCGTTTTCCGACATATGATATAGTGAAATAAGTTAAAACCGGTCTCAGTTTGCGGGACTGGTCAGTTGATTTCTCGGTAGTAGTGATACTCTTTTATACCGCCATGACCTTTTTTTTCTCTTATTTTTGCGGGGTGAAACTGGTAATGACGTCCGCACTGGATGAACTCGCAATAAACGAAATATGCTAAATGGAGAAACTGCAGAATTCTAATATAAATAAAAAAAGTGTAAGTTTGTTTTTATCATTTCCAGTGTGTCCGAATACAACTATTCATGCAGTACACCTGTCCAACTTCAATTACATAAATGAAACGCAAACAAACCATTAAAAAGAAACAATGTATGCATATGCATATATGTTAAGTTGTATGTTATATTAGCTTGGTCGGCAATGAGATCCCAGTGTTTATAAATCTCTATTAGCGGCGACTACATAGCTTCTGCTTGACATTGACGAGAGATATTTGTAACCGCTTTTGGGAATGAGTGTGTTAATTATCAGATCAATAAGAGATGCCCTAAAGAATGTCTTTCGAAAGATCGTGTCAAACATGCAGTCAAAAATGTTTTTAGATTTATATGAGCGCCAGTAAGTGCAAACGTCTTTCATAAAAGCATTACTCTCTCAGTTATTTCATGATAATTTATTGTAAACAGTTGGTAGATTTATTTTCTGTAACTGTATATCAACCTTTATCAGTTAATTGATACCGAAATGTAAATATTTTGAGAATAATTTTATTGCTTAAATTGAGTATATTTTTATGCTCTCAACTATAGTGAAATGTAGTTTTGTTCATTTTGCTATAAAATTTGGCTGTTCTAACATAAAATGTATTGCTTTTGTTGGCTTTAAAATATATTGTCTGTGATTTTACTAAATGTATTTTTTGGTAATGTTTATATAAAAATGTACTGCTTGTATTTTTATATCACAAATTTACATTTATGCTTTCAAAATAATTTGGTTTTGCTTAAGGATTCACTGTTTGCTCCTTGCTTAGACCGTAATTGGTGCTAACAAACAGGAATATATAGGACTTTGCTGCTATTTGTAGTTTGTAGCAATACCAAGTACTGTAAGCCATGGTGTTTTTTCATACATCGGACTTGGATTAAATTAAATTTTTACATTATCAACATGTTGCTTTAAAGGAAAAAAAATGGAAATGGAAAGATAATAAATGTAAAAACTGAAGGTGTAGATATATATATATATATATATATATATATATATATATATATTTAATGGTATCGATGTTTTAAATTAGGATGAAAATATGGGAAAGAAACTCCATTTGATTTTTTTATGTGTAGTATAATGAATAGATCATGCACGAATTCATTAGGTTATTTTTCAAGCAATTCATGACACAAAACGATGAGGTAAGAATATAAATTTTAATGTAAAATATATATATTAATTTTTAATTAAAGATGCAAAAGAATGTTTATTGTTCTACGTAGTATTCATAGTTGAAACAGTGAATAAAAATGTTCAAAATTTATTAAAATCATGTGTAGTCATTTTATTTAAATAATAAGTATATTTTTTATTATTTATCAATTAAGAATACGGAAAATAAATGAAAAGCACCCAAATTATATTAATGCAAATATAAACTAATTTGAATTATGAAAAAAAAATACAATATCAATAGATACATTGTAATTTACATTAAAATATATATTCATCCCATAAATTTACTTTGAAAAATTAATAGTTAATACTAAAGAAATCAAAAGCAATTTTATTATTTCAGTGGGGTTTGTAGTCAACGCATTTCGTGAAAATTTGGAGCAATACATAAAACATTCAAATTATTAATAATAATTTTTTTTACATACTTGTTTTTTTCTAGTATTTACTACAAAGCTCTAATGGTAGCCAACATCGATTAAGTTATTTATTTACTATGATGGAATGATTCACAGATATCCTCTTCACATTTCACGTACTTGTTTATAAGATAATTTCTGGCATAATGTTGGTTGTTTTGTTTTTATGGCAAATCAACCTCGGTGGGTCATTTAATGTCAACCAAACTTTATTTATTTATTGCTGGTAATACCTTTCTCTTTCAACAATTTTTTTTTTTTTTTCAGTAATATGTTTTTCTTTTCGAGTATCAAAATTCATTGGGATTTGTTTTTAAGGGCAGTGTCTCGAACTCCTAACCTTGTTATTTAACACATAACTGGAGGGAAGAGATGGATTAATACCTTTCCCAAAGGGTACCCGTGTTTAAGTGAATGCAGGGTATTCAACTGAAATTCGAACTCGGCTCACCGATTTCTATTTCCAAGCCGATATCCACTGCACCACAACGCACATCCGTCACTATACGCTTACAGCACCTGATATTCCCAAGCGGTCGCCCATCTAAGTACTGATCAGGCTAAACGTTGTGGTGTAATATATTGAATTATATAAATATATTGTGATTTATGGTTGTATCATATTATTTAATAAAGATGTTACGATTTATTACGATTGTTCATTATTTTCCTCATACATAATACTTGGAAATTTGTGTGCTAGTGTTTGTTTACACAGCGGTTGATATAAGAATGCGTATCGAAACATATATTGAATTTGCTATTTAAAAGTAGTAAAACAGAAAAAAAAACCCACATTGAACTTTGATGAAATTTGCGACCGCTCGCATCAGCGGCTGAAGGTATAATATGCTCCTAAATTGGCTAGGGCATTATGTATCGATTAAGGTGTATCTCGTAAACACACATGCATTCATCTATGATAAGAGTTTTAGCATTATATATATTAACTAAGCCTTTCAAGCAAGATTAGGAGACGTATGTTGTGTCAAATCTTCTGTTCTGTTCAAGGTCTCACCCTTTTGCAGTTAAAAGAACCAAATGCAGCCGTCAATTCTGCTCTAGTAGCTTCTTTCCAAGCACATCTCGACTGTGGAACTCTCTTCCGTATAATTGCTTTCCTGAAAGCTACAATTTCCAAAGTTTAAATACAATTTCAATTGCTATCCTTTATGATCTTGAATACTATAATTATCTTATCCTTTACCCAACATCAAGTGAATCTTTTTCTTCTCTCTCTTTTCATTCAAATCTCACGCATCTCTCTTCACATCAGTATTCCTATCCTTCTCTTGCACATTCCCTGACACGTCCTTTAGCCGGTTCCTAATCAGTTCCTCTTTTCTTCGCATTCATTTTATATAACCCTTTACTCTTCTTTCATGTAGTCCCCTGATTGGCAGTACTGCATTGCTTGGGGTGAAATGAATAAAAAAAAAGATATAAGATTCAATGTACATATTTATATTTGTTTAATGTGAAGTGAACTTCGATGGAAAAACAGTTCTGGAAGACGGTAACGAAACATTTTATGACTAAGGTATTCAGTTTGTAAGAAAATAAAGACAAAGGAAATGTCCTCACTTTCTGTATACTGTATTGGCAATAACCTAAAGCTGTCGTTAGCAGATATGTGAGATAGATCCGAAAATATATTTATAATATTATTAGACATTTACATGTTCCTGTTTAAACATACATCTACGTTATGATCATTGCACACAACTATTTCATGGATTAAACACTTAAATCGACATTCTGCGTAAACTTTTCCTATATGACATTCAAACAGCGGTTCTCGCCAAATGATGACTGGTCATTAACTAGATCGATGACCACAGTTGACCATGAGAGACCTGTTGAAGATACTAGGTTCTGCAATATTGAATCTGTAGGTGTGTAATGTTTAACGACTCAGAATTAAAGATTTTAGAGCTGAGTTCCAATTCCAGTTGGATTTGTTATATTTACATACAAATAAACTTGTAAAAAGTATAAATCCATCTCCTCCCCCTTGTTATGGCTAGAGTATTAAAAGCTTAATGATTTATTATCAGACAAAAATATCTTAGAAAAGGAAAATCATATCTGGATATAAATCATTTGCAAAATGTCGATAAAGCGTAAGTTATCAATTTCTGAAATTATTGGAAATGTCTGCTATATTCATAGCACGCGGTTGTCACTTTAAATGAAAGACAACCAAAGAAAACGCAAAATGTACTGATATTTTAAAGTTAAATGGGTTATATGAATAGTACAAATATTTAAAATATACATCGTCAACAGTTTAAGAGATTGATAAATTATCGAATATAAATGTCTGAATTTATTTTTTAAAAAGCAGGTGAACACATAGGTTGTAAGTCGGTAACTAATGACAACGGTGGAAGTACATGAACAGTAACACTTATGCAAAACACAGATAGTATGTAATATATTGTGTAGCAAAACATTTTAATAATAAATAAAGAAAGTAACATTATTTTAAAGTAAAACTTTCCAGTTCCGTTCTGTCTTGTAAATGATATTCAAAAATTGAACATTACATTGAAAATGTAAGAATGTAAATTAATACCATAAAATCATAGAGAACTCTGACTCTTCCACCACTCACAAAGACATATATACAACACACACACACACACACACACACACACACACACATATATATATATATATATATATATATATATATATATATATATATTATGCTCTCATTATGATTGAGCTCTCTGGAGAAGAAAATTTTAAAAACAGTTTCCACTTCGGCTATAATGCGTGACTCTTCAGAAATGAATTGAGTTCTCTCGGTGACTGGCGTCTGTATACACTGCTTACATACAAGACGTTAAAATTTCCCTTCTCTGAACCCATGCGCAGATGGCTTAGGGAGTAGAGACAGCAACTGACACCAAATCGGTCGAGTTTCGTTCCCGGCCAGAAGCAAGTGGACATGTCTAACCACATTGATTAGCTGTGATACACCGAAATGGGCTTGTATGTGGATGACTAATATATATATATATATATATATATATATATATATATGAGAAAAATAAGGCAGACTCGTTATTTCTTGGTAAATCGGAAGTGTGGGGCATATTTCAGGCAAACCTTTTAAAATCATTTGTACAATAAAGACGGAACCTGTTGAAATAGGCCATACTTTCGATTTACCATGAAATAACGTGTCTGGCTTAATTTTTCTTATTTTTGCTCGATATATATTTATATACATATATATTTAGAGCTCTCTTAGAGAGTTATCCCACCACTGTATGTACAGGATACTCCTTTGGATTCTTCTATATCTACAACGCATGCTGATATATATATATATCAGCGTATTGTTTCTTTTATGTTTATTTCTGAGATGAGGTAATATTTACAGTATCTAGATTATTCAGAATATTGTCCCAATTTTGGTTTTCATTTTTACGACTTTTCAGCCGTTGTACGTTCGGGTTATTTATGTGCTAGGAATAAAATATTCGGTACGAAATTCACAAGAACTGAAGAAATCAGGAGCGTACAATGGTCGAAACTTCTGAAATATGTGAACGAATGTTTTCATTACTTATAATAGTTACGCGTTTTAAATATTATATCTTTTAGGCGTATGTCCGTTGCTACATTTTGTTAGTCGTCAGACAATATTAAATTTACATCAAAATAATTTAATAACATCTTTTGATTTAAACCTATGACACGCAGATAAGAAGCAAGTATCTTATGTGTCTAAACTTATCTTTTCCAATTAGACTTAAAATTATAAATAAGCTTAATGTTTGTAAACACTTGAGTTGTTAACTTAGGTTTCATTTTTGTTCTTTTCATGAAGAATTCGATACAGCTATCTCGTATCAAACAACAAAATTTGTTTTAATATTATATTTAAATTTTATTACTTTTCAACCTTTTGCTTTGATTAGGTCAAAAATGATAATTATATTTCTGAGATTAATTTGATAGAATAACATTAACATGAAATAAGATATTTTTATATAAAAAAATATGATAAGTTGGAGGTTCGGTTTTATCGATCAAGCAGCCTGTATTGATTCAAGACTGTCTGATAGTGATTCCGTTTGAAAAAAGGAAACAGACTAAAGATAGGGAATAATAGTTTAAACTTATGCGATCACGCTTCCAAAGGATAATAAACGCTACCAAAGAAAAAACAACAACCAATTAGAATGACTAATTTCGAGCAACTCCATGACGAGGAGGATAGGCTTGAAGAATTACTCATAGCTATCAATTTTTACTTTTATTTATAATACTTCTAATCTTGAGTAAAATACTTCAGGAGTAATAATAAATAAGAAGGAGTATCATAATAAAGTGAATGACAATAAATAGAACAATACTCAGACTTATCCTGCATTCACATGAAACCTACTGAGAGTGATTTTTTAAGGGAGATCCATCAGATTCTCACAGACATTTAACGCTCACTGATGTCTGATGAGGTCAATACGTGATAACGAGCTTCTCTTACAGCAATTGCAAAGAAAATTATTGCAGATGGATGAGATGAGTAAAATCACCGAATGTCCAATCTAATTTTTAGCATGTTCGCAGATAAATATTTGGGTTTTCAACTATTAACACCTTTTCCTCTGATGGGCTTTGTGAAAACGAAAGTCACCAGATTTATAAAGAAAAACTCGAATACCTCTCCTGGTGCTCCTTGCTTAACTCAGAGACTATACATGGGTCAATAATATATTTTCCCGTTTCCTGTATTATTCACCTGTAAACTAAATTGGTTGAGAGGGCAGATCTGACCATAGGTGTTTTCAGGTTACCGTCATGATTGAACAAACTATGTAGCCATTGTTTTCGTAAAAACGGCTGAACTGATTCGTCAACAGTTTACGCAAGTTAATAGGTGCTAGCGAGTATCTAATAAATATTTTCTTTATTTCATTTAATGTACTTTCATTCTTTATTCCATGCGGTTTTTTTCCATGTCTCTCTTGTCTTCCCTTTTATCTTGTGGGTGGTAACTACTCCAGGCTCTCTTTCCTGATTATGTTTCATAGAAAATTAATTTTCCTCTTTATAGTAATTTATTTAAATATCCTACTTGTTTTCACTTTCACTTAAACTTAAAATCTATCACATAAGCCCATTAACGGATGAACTAAACAGCCCTACAATGCATTACTAAAATAATTGGCACTTTTTAGAACGTGGTTGATCATGTCTTTATATGATACGCACTCCATTTTAGAATTTGTCAATAAAAAACTGTTTAGATTAACGAACAATCAAATTTAACGCTAAGCAAACATGTATTTCTCAAATTCTCTTTTGTCTCCTAAACTATTTAGTTATCTAATATTTCTACTGAGAGTATGTATATCTGATTAGAATGGAATGGGGGTCAGAACCAAAAAAAGCAATCGGATGATCGGCTAGGTTGTTGCATTAATTTTTTCAAACATTCTTTTAAGGAAATAATGAATCTAATTCGTATCTAGAGATAATATGAATTAAGTAGTTGGATAACCTGGGCGTTATAGCGTTTGGTAGCAACCTGTATAAAAGAAAAACTGAACCCTATCTTTTGGGAGAATCGGTGGGAAACGTCAATAAACCATTTCACAAAACTTTATGGCTCGTCACAGAATAACAATCATTTGAAAGTCATGATCGAATATGGAATGGAAGTACATTAAATGAAATAAAGGAAAAATATTTGGTACATTTAATGAAAACAATAGTACAGAGAAAGTGGATTAAAATCGTGGTTATTATTGTAAAATGGAATCTACTAATTTTAAGCAAACACGTGGATAGTGTGATTATATATATTTTACAAGAAACATTTAGTTAGAAATTATTTAAATAAAATATTGTTTGTAATGTTTATGAAGATAATTTCCATAATATTGTAATAATATATAAAATACAATTAGAAAAACACACACACACACACACACACATATATATATATATATATATATATATATATATATATATATATATATATATATGCTGTTAAAGATAACAGACAATGAATGTCTATTATGTTCAAACATGATCCATTCAAAACATCGTATTTTGGCTTTAATCTCAGATGAAAATTAGAACAAAAATTGTCCAACATTTGGTTCTAATGTTTCGGCTCACATATGCCATTTTCAGAGAGGTTAAAAGTACGATAAAATAAAGACATCCACCATAAATGATGATTTTATCTTGTGTTACCATAAAATCGTAAATTTGTAATGCGGTTCAATGATATCACAACGCGTGGGAGACCAAAATGTTAATGGAACCATAGGTATAAATGCAATGTAATGTGTTGGGATCAGATGAAATGTGATTTTATTAAGTGTTGTGTGTTTTGATGTAATGTAATTTTACCAGAAAAATATATAATATCATTAACTGTTGAACTAAGCAACCTTGCAATGCCATTTATTTTCTAAAATAATGGGCCCTTCTTTAGGAGTAGGCGATCATTTCTTTACACATCACGCTCATTATTTTGTTGTGTTGCTATACGTTCCTAACCTCTCCGTTGAACCATGTTCAGAGGGTCCCTGTTAGATTATTCGTGGTTTTTTCCCATGTCTGTCTAGTCTTCCCTTTATCCCGTGGGTGGTAACAACTCCTGGCTCTCTTTCCTGGTTATCTTTCGTAGGAGGCTTGCTTTCCTGATTATGTTGCATAGAATATTAATTTATCTCTTTATGGTAATTGATTTAAATATCCTACTTTTTTTTAAAATTTTCTTAAACTTCACAACTTCCCACGTATTAAGTCTCTTGTCTTCTAAGAATCCTTAAGTGGAATCATGCTTCAGTTGCTTTAAATACATTTTCATATGAGAAAGTAAGTGCACTTGTATTACATAAATATTTAGTAGGCCTTTTGGTGACGATATATTGTGGGGCCTATGAAATTCTGTCATTTGTATGTGTTATACCATAAAATGTGTGATACAAATAAGTATTACAACCGTCTGTTAAGGGTTAGGGTTAAAACAGGTTATATTTAGTGTCAGGGATTAATGAGTTTCAATAAACAGCCGAATACTTATATCTATAAATATATTTTTATTGAGACTAAAGACATTGAAACTGAATAGATCAAATACTTTAACAGAATTGGAGAGTTAGGCCACCAGCACCGTCTTTTCTTTGTATCAACCGAAATTTTCCTATTTCGTAATATATTGTTTGTCCTTTGGCAGTCACCTTTCGCTTTTAAAGTGAGGCTACTGATTTTGGTATCAAATATTCCTTTAGCTGTTATCACACATCCTAGAGAAATATTTTTTATTTGTTTGATCTTAGTGTTTTCTATTTTTGTTTCCACCGTCAGATATTCCTTTAAAGTCTTCTTAGAAATGGTCTTCAGTCATGTTTTCACACTTTCATTTCCTGTCGTTTTTATTTGTCCATTCAGGTTCCTTTCTGTGTCTGTTGTGAACACAACATCATTTATTTTGTTGTTAAGGTTACTGGAAGTGAATCAAGATTTTTCCTCTTTGCAATCACTTACGTAATATTTATAACTTGTAATATTTTAAACTTGATGCATGTATATTATGTCTATGAACAGATAATACAATAAAACATATCTAAAAGTATTATTGTTGAGAACTCGAATATAAATTATCAAAATTTGAGGCGTGTTAATTATGTTCTAATTAAAGTTTGTAAATGACTGATAGCAATAATTTAAATATAACATAAAAATTACGATTAAACATGAAAAGCTAATGGTGATGAAACAGAAATAACACGTCAATTGATGAAAGCGTTACTCTTGTGGGTGATGTTATTTAATGAGCTTATTATAATGGCGTTTGTTAAGTGAGAATTATGATCAATAAATATATGAAATGTTTTAATAAGGATTCCAGGCTAATTAGAAAAATATTCATTTAAAAAAATATCAACAAAAATTCGTTAGAAATGTGAAGAAATCTAAAAGCTTTCTCAAATTAGAGATCTAATTTAAATATTTTCGCTTATTATCAATGTTGCGTCTTAATTCTAATTAAAAATTAATTGAAAGTTCAAATCATTTTTATTGTAAACGAGACATGATATAAGTGCATGAATATCATCTGTTTCATTTTTATATTTTAAAAGATGCTATTATTGACAGAAGCATATCTAAACATTAAAAAGTTAAAACAAATAATTGCGTTACAAATATTCTTAACATGATAATTTAAATAAGCAATTAAACATAAAGATTACGAATCAACTTGATGAGAAAGCTGGCATATTATCCTGCATTTTATTTTATTGCGCGAAATTTAATTATAGTTCTGAAAAAAAGAAACGATGCAGTTATTGCTAACAACAATAAATGCATATTGGTAGAATTTTCACCGATCATCGTCTTTGTCGTCGTCAACATTATTTCATATCCAAACATTCAATTTATAGTTTGACGAGTGCTTCCTCTATGATGATGACGTTGATAATTCTATCCTCCATAAACCTGCAGGTTCATGGTTTGAAACATCTAATTTTACTAATGTCGTCGACTTCCATCCTTTCTCTGTCGATGTTGAGCATTTTAAGAGTGTATCAGAAGAGAAGAGAAATCAGTATAGAAATAAATATTGATGGAGTGATGAGTTTAAAGAGTACTTTAACTTGTCAGAAAATGACCCACACACACACTTGATTGTATGACCTTCCTCTGCGGCACATATGTGACATATAACTGCAACTAACATGTTGTTATATACCCACTTCGACGGGTATATAGTGTTTTGACGTAAATAATGCTGAATTAAAATGATGGAAACAAACTGCAACCAAAATTACTGTTTTTCTTTCATACATTACAGACTATAAAAAATATCCATTCGGTGAGAACAAGGTTCGAAGCCAATCTGTTATTTAGTATTTCAAGATGTTTTTGTGTAACGTTGGTAAATATATCTGTAAAAATAAAATGTCAATTGTTTGCAAGATTATCGCAAATTTTATACAAAATTTAACTAAGTAAATACACAAAATATTTTCCAATGAATATTCTTTTCTACGTTTCTGTTTTTATTCCCATTGTTAGCAGTAAATTATTAAATTTACTATTTATTTCATATTGAAAACATTTCATTATTTGGCATCGTAATCTTTTTAAACGACAATAAAAATTATCATGACAACTGTGGTTCATAAAATCTAAACACGTCAATAAATATAGGATACCGAGATGGAACTCTCAAAATGAAATTGGTTAGTTACAGTGACACGTTGTATAGGCTAATCATAAAAACGTTCAAGCTAATTACATTGTTCATCTAACTCGATTGTGTTCCAAAATTAAAACAAAACGGTAGAAAAAAAGAGCTGACCGAAATCTTGTTCTAATTGTACAATTTTGTAAATAAACTGACTTACCACAATCAGGTATGTTCAGGTTTCGGGGAAGGATTTCACGAAGTAGCAAAGAAAATGTTCTTATAGGAACTGGCACTTGAAATGCCACAGTCATGTTTTGAGAAAATATTTTTGTTTCCTTGAATAAAGTCAAAATAAACAAAGCCCAAAACCTGGAAAAACCGCAAAAGATGGCAAAGAAATATATACACAGTAAAATCCTAATAGCTTTTACTGCTTTAATTTACATATTTTTTAACTGTTTTGCAGGTTAAAAAAGTGTCTTTGCAGAAACCTGTTATTACTCTACATTAAAACTATTATATATATCAGCTTACCTGTCTTTCTTTATTTAACTTTCTCTCTCTTCTCTCTCTATTTATGTGTCTGTGTGTGTGTCTGAGTATGTTGTCGAGTTACACAATTATTAACGTGGGAAGAAAACAAAGCTTTTGGCTACATACGAACGAAAGTAAGCAGATATTCGGCAAAGAGAAAAACAAATGATATACAACATATAGAAAATTGTAAAGGTCTTGCAGTATAATGCATGAAGTAGCACTCAAACGTTAAGAGCGTGGAAACCATATCACAATATAGAAAATAAATCAATAAAGAAACGGCTGCAAGAAAAGCAATAGTTGAAAAAATAATTATATTTGAATATTACGAGACGGGTGAAGTTTACATGTAAAATATCCTCTATTTCCAAGAAAAATATTTACTTATTCAGGTTGTAACATTATTACGCATATGTATTCTGTAGTCATTGTTAATATTTTCTCTTTTCTCTCATATAATCAGACAACTTTGTAAAATTTTATTACCAGTGTTTGGAATAAACATATGGCCATGCTATTTCGACAAAGTAGACTGACTTTAATTTCTCTTTATTTTCTCCGTGTGACACATATGAGAAGTTTCTTGCACATAGCATTTTTCCCCAAACCTACTGCCTATAATACCCAGAAAGTAAGTGCCAATCAGAAGAAATGCAGTTTTACAGAAGGATGCTGAGAATACCATGGACTGATCAGGTAACTAAAGACAATGAATTTGACAGGATGGAAAATAGGAGAAAAATCATACTTAATAAGAGCAAGAGGTAGTTGATTTTTCTGGCACAAGTAATGAGGTAGAATGCCCTGGGACATTTAATACTCAACGGGCGGATAGAGAGAAATAGAGACAGAGAAAGCAATGCGAGACCTAAATGATAAGCCTGTACAAATGGATGGCAGAGTGGGGTTTGGGGGAGATACTAAGCGGAAAAATTTGAGAGCGACAAGAGACAGAGCCAAAGGGAACTCCATGTTTGCCTACGTCCTGAAGAGACACCGCACATGAAGATGAAGAATATAGCGTCAAACTGCAACAGTCTAACGTACAATCTATCAGAACTCATACAGAATTCTGGATATTTATCCAAAGACTTCCCACTAAGAAAAGATATGACACAAACTAAGATTTGATACTGGTGACACGATAGCATACATTCTGGAAAATGTTCAAAACCTTACCCAGCCTTCTCAACCGTCGCATCGGATATTTTGCAGTGTCTATATATTTCTAGCCTGGTCTTTATCCGTATAGAGACCCTCGATTAGGTCGTAGTAAAACTGAATATAGAAAGCTTGACAATTTCGAGCTGTAACGGAAATGTAGACATTTACATATATTTGCCATAAATAGACGAGGTTTGAGACAAGCTCGAGTTTATCGTGGGAAAATTGAGTGCGTACATTTGGGAGAAGGCTCAAATTTACCCTGCCCTATATCTGAGGGCTCGTGTAGATTGCAATGCTTATATTTGTTAGACAAATCTCCGTCCGAAGACAGGGCGAATTGAGTCGTACATGGCAATTGAGAGCTCTCTCGGAACTTTAGACATTTACCCAAAGTATTCCCACTGAGTCAATATGTCACACAATGTAGGGTGTAACATAGGAAAGTGAGTGCGTGCAAAATTTACCCAACATTTTCGGGCACTGTGCATTATATATTTTCTCATCAGAATTTCCATCCGCACAGAGCCTGGGCTTAATTGCACACTGCACGAAACTAGGGGGCTGGAAAATTGATATTTCGACAGCGGACTGTCGGAATTCTGAATATTTAACAAGTCCTAATCACTATGAAGAGTTATGATACATGGTCGGTTTTAATATTGAGGTGCACAAGCGCGTACATTCGGACCAATAGGCAATATTAAACCCACTCCGTAACTCTGCTTCACGTATATTTTTCTTAACCGAGTGTCCGTCCTTATAGAGAAAACCGAATGAATTGTATTTTGCTAGAAGACAGAATACTTAAAAATTGTGAGCTTTCTCTGATACTTGGATATGTAAAGAATTTCTCCTCAATGAGCTGGATATAATAAATGGTCAATTTTGATGTGGTAAATCGAGCGCATACACTCGAAGTAAGGATCAAAATTTACCCAGAGTTCTCATCTGTGAGACAAGCACATTGCATGCTCTAATTATCTTTTACTAGTTTCCGTCCATAGACAGAATACAGACGGAGTCGTTCACTAAGCGAAAACAAGAAGCTTAATAATTTTGACCTCTTTCAGATATCTTGATATTTACCAAAGTTCTCCCCACTGAGATGGAACATGACATCACTTCACATTTAACATGAGGGATCCTTGCGCGTACTCTCGTGCCAAGGGACAACATTGCATTATTCATTAATCTCAACCGAATCTCAACCGTAGTCTTTGTCTTACTCTCCCCCAAGAAAAAAGGATTTTAAAATTGAGAGCTTTCATGGATCACTAAATATTTAGTCAAACTCTACCCCTGAGACGGGATGAGACACAAAGTCGTGTTTTGTCACAGGGAAGAAAATCTTCTCAATCACCACTCTGTTCGGGACTAAACATTTTGAATGGTTATATTTCCTTCTTAGTCGAGTCCTTGTTCGTAGAGAGAGCTATTCCCGAAGAGAGAGAACATGTACATAGGGAGCACTATAGGAACTCTAGATATTCACCTAAAGTTCTCCACTGAGATTTAATGTAACACAATTTCGGATTTCACATGAAGAAACTCAGTGAGTACACTCCAAAAATGTCAAAATTTAACCAGACTGCGTAAACACGGTGTCCAGCACATTGCCTTTTATATTTATTTTCGTCAAATCTCTCTCCAGGAGACAGAGCCACAACTGTGACGTCATTGAGTCAATTAAGTGCCATACGTGATACACGCGTGAATGATCATGCCTCAAAAGAGTCATGATTAACTGGGCCAAATATTTTTCTCAGTATAGTGCCATTACTTTCTGTGGCAGATTGCTTATTAATCTAGGATACAGGACCTACTCATTCCGGCTATTTATCCCATAGAATGATAAAGAATCGATGAACTTTCACAGGGGTATTTGCATGAAAGAGAATGCAACGAATTTGACTAGAATTCGAACCCGCTCACTGATTCTCGTTCGGAGTAGGTTTCTACTGCAACATCACGTACTCTGGCAGAAGACACAGAGACTGACAATTGATTGAGGGTACTCTCAATCCAAGGGAAAAGTTACTCAGCACTCGCAACCGAACTATCGGGAACGTTGCAATGTCTATTTTTCTAAATCGAGTTTACGACCGTAAATGAATACACGACTGAGTAATACTTTGTTCGATCACAGAGTTCCACAATTGCAAGCTTTCCCGGAATTCTGGTCATTTAACAACACTCCTCACACACACACACACACACACACACACACACACACACACACACACACACACAGGGATGTGATATGACAAAATTACTGGTTTGACGTGAGGAACAGATCACGTACACTGAGCACATATATCAAAATTCATCCAGCCTCCACAACCAATGATTTTGAATTGGTTATTCTAAGTCCCAGGTGGTTTACGAACCTGACTGCGAACCTTCGGAACTCTGGATATTTACCTAAAGTTTCCCAGCTCAGACTAGATGTGAAAGAATTTCAGTTTCAACATGGTAAACCCGAGCGCATAAAATCGCGCCATGGGTCAAAATTTACACTGTCTCTGCAGGTGCATATCGGGTACTATACACTATCGATAATTCTTCATCGAGTCTCTGTTCGAATACACAGCCAAGAATGAATCGTGTTCCGCCCTAAAACTCGGCTGTAACGTTAAAACACGAACCACATTTTCAGGTCAAGCGTCAAAATTTAACTAGCCTACGCAACCGGGATCATTGATTTGTTTATTTGTCTCTGCCTAGACAAAGGACCTACTGAGTCGCACTCTTCCAAAAGACAGAGAGATTGTCAATTTCCACATCTCCTCTAAATCTGGAACTTTATTTAAGCTCTCTATTTAAAGCATTTTCTTTTGAGATTTTATTTATTTTCTTAAATGTTTTATATTAGTTTTTTAATATTCACACCCACCTTTTTCTGAAAATTTCGCCACATAATGGACTTAGTATTTATGTCGTTTTGGACAACCACAAGATATTTTTCTCTGTATTTTTATATTTTTCGGGTACCCATACTTGTGTGTTCAAAGAATTATTGAAGTGTTGATTCTTCAAATATATAATGCAAAACTAGTAATGGTTCTTCATTTCGTAAAAGACTTTCCTCAGTAAAATATTTATTTAACTAATTTCAATGCCTTTTTAATTACCATTTTATTCCGTTCTACATCAATTTTTCAATTCCTGACTTAATTAAGCCGTATTCCCACATTTTTTATATATATCCTGGAAAACACTTTTCATCCAATTATGAAAAATATCTCTTTATGTTATCAGTTCTCTTTTTACATTTTTGGGGGGTTTGGTAATACCTTGTCGACAAACGATTCATGTTTTTTTGCAAACATCAATTGTACCGGTGACTTGACGACCTGTGAAATAGTATTCGGAATCATCCGCTAAACACTTTGCACTATTATTTTTAAGAGGTTATTCACTCAAGTTTTTATTACTTAAATTTTCAAAATCTCTTAAAATTAGCCACAATCTGTAAAGCTTTACCGTTTGGCTTTGAGTTATACAGCGGGTTATAAATATGTTTAATCAGGGACATTTTTTGAAAACTCATAAAATTCATAAAGTGAATTGTGTACTGTTATCCGAGACTATGACCTCCGGCATGCCATATCTTGCACAAGATTCACTGCAATTATTTTAATTGATTTTTTTTTTACTTTAAAAATATAGACAAGTTAGTAAAGCTATCCAGAACCACTAATTAATGTGATCAATTTATTAGATATGAAAAATTTATGCGCCGTTTTGATCACGTAGTATGTATTTGTGGCCAGATGTGTAATTTCGTAGTAGGTGATTTTCTACTAGAGCACAACCAATGCATTCCTCAAGCAAATTCTTGATTTTAGTCCAGTACACATAATGTCTAGTGAGAAATTTATTTTATATTCGGTTTGTAATACAATGGTTTTACTTTTTGAGGAAGTGTCATGTTTGGATGTCTTTCTAAAAATCCTCTATCATTCTTACGTTATTTTAGGTTTTATGGTTTTTGTTTTATTTTCGAAATAAACATGTTTTCTTCTACGTTTAAATTTATTTCTTCCCAGGGCAATGGGAGTTTGCAGACTCCATTGCATAATATATTTTTAATTTCTATTTCATTTTTTAATGTTTCAATAACTGTAATTTTTATGTCAATCTTGGTAAACATTTCGCATATCGTGAATTTTGTATTCTATCCTGAAATCGTAATTTGATAAGATGGTAATTCAGTATTTTAATATATTACTAAATGCGCAGGAATTGTTTTTCGAGCGAAACGTATATAATAGTGGTCTGTGCTATGTCGTTAAACGAACACATTTTCCGCGTAGAAATTTATGAATATTGTTTTCTATACATTTTATTGACATCGCCTCATTTTCAGTCTTATTGTAGTTATTTTTCTTCCGGTAGTAGCAAACTCGAAGTATGTGTAACGATTTTCATGCTATCGTCATATTTATGTAGAATTAAGGCTCCTATACATTAGTCATTAGCATGTGAAGCCAATACGATTACATCTTTCGAATCATAGTGCGCAATGATATGTATGACTATAAGATTTTTTTTTGTTTCTTTAAGCCACTTTTGACATTTATGTATTCAGTTCTATTTACAACATTTGTAAGCGCATTTTCAGAAGAGATCTCAAATTATGCATATTAATTATGTAGATTTGATAATAGTAAATTCCTAAAAATTAGTGTATTCTAGTATTATTAGTTGAAGTGGGTTTATTCTTAATTGTATTGGCCTCAATGAGTTTTCAGGATGAATCTTTTTGTCAATAATCTGCCCTTGGATCTTGATTTTCTTAAAAAACGATCCCTTCTTTCTTCCCTCAATTAGAACCGATAGTCTCGTTTTTTTTTTCAAAATTATTTTTATATGCTCGATATTTTGTTACTTAGGCATACTTTTCGTCAAGTTATCATCAAGTTATCATCCGCTAGCATACTGTTTGATCCATGGTTAGATCCAACTTTTTCTTAAAATGAATCGATTAAAATTATACAGTCATTTTTACGTAATTATATTTATCAAATTAAACATTTTTTTTCAAATTTTAATAAAAATCCAACGATGTAAATTCCAGCTTCAAAAACATTTTTCCATCTTCTTATTTTGCATAATTTTTTTTCTGGCCTCTGCACCTATGATATAATAAACATTGTTTAAACCCTGTCGACAAAGTATCACAAACACAAATTTTATTTTGCTTTTTCCTTTACATACACTGCTGGTCCTAGCAACATTGAATGTTAATTTTTTTCAGTTACAGCCATTTTCTAAAATGTCTGTTGCTTTGTTGATTTGGTCCATGACTGAGAATGGTATACAACATTTCAGATAAAACACTAATGTCGACATTTTTTCATTTAAAATTTTAACTTGATTCTCGAACTCTAACACAACTCATCCGGCATAACGTCCAGGATGCTTAAATCACCAATGCACATAGTTCACATATGTACTTGTAAATGAGTACGAAATGAGAGCCGAGTTCAAATTCCAGTGCATATTGTTGGGAAAGGTATTAATGTGTCAGTTCTCTGTTCAGCTATGGGTTCAACAGCAGTACAGATTGGTTTCACCAGCCTTCGTTGGCAACCAACCTACAGCAGAAAGTAATGGCAAGATACTGCGTGAACATTTTCTGCTCAGTCAATCATGTGTCTTTCGAGATATGATTGCCCAAGCATGTATAATGTATGGTACGACTGACTTGTAAATTAGTAAGTGATAGCATAAGTAAATATTAATCTCCTGCATGTGAGGTTAGAAATGATTCCGTCTTGATGCTTTGCTAAACATACATAATTTGTTATCCGATAGAATTCCTCCAATAGTTTAATGTATTAGTGCATTCAGAGAATGAAATACAGTTTCTAATGGGTAAAAAGAATAAATAATGTCGTCCTATATTCTATATCGTCGGTATATATGCTATGTTGATCCGCAGTGGGATCAACATAGTATATATACCGTATTTATTGGGGTACAAGTTAATCTGTTAATTGATTTAGGCTTATAAAATGTAATTAAATAATATCACATATGTATTTTATACTTTGACATACACACAAAAACAAACACTGCACACACACATGCACACGCACGCACACACACACACATATATATATATGTATAAATAATTAATGTAGCGTGTGGAATAATTTTATACTTGACGCAACAGTTATTTAAGGCATGCCGACTTCTGATTTCTACGTACACACAAATATCAAGAAAAATCAAACAACACTCATACACGTACGAATACAAATATTTAATCATTTAATACGGTAAAAGGATGTCAGATAAACATGGTAAAACAGAACAACTCGACATAAACAAATTAGCATATACATAAGCACGATTTATAGAGTTCAAAGTAATATAATGTTATCAACAACCAGCAAATCCTTAATAAAAAGCCGAAATCCAATAATGTAAGTTTCAGCAAGCAAAAAAGTCACGTAAACACGAAGATATCAAATTAAACCAAACATCACATAAACAAAAGCAATTTGGGAAATAGCTGTAGAGAATAACCAGATGAACCTGAGGAGTGAAGACTTTACATTAATGAATGTACGTAGTTTCGCAGTTGGCATGACTGAAATATCTCTCCTTAGTTAAGTGTTAAGTTAATTAATTCTGTTAACACTGTATCATTTTCAGATATGGAGAACTTTATGTCAAATGTCTGTTTGATTTAAATGTGTTTCTACCAGTAAATTACTGGAAAAAATCAATTTTGGTATTAACCTCTTACTAATATAACAGTATAAATATATATATATATATATATATATATATATATATATATGTGTGTGTGTGTGTGTGTGTGTGTGTGTGTGTGTACGTGTTTCAAAGGTTGTGATGTAATGTGCGAGCCTAAACCATAAAATATTTCATAAAATTACAGGGCAAATATTTATGTATATAATTTTTGCCTGCGTATGTGTGTGTATATATACAGATGCACACAGATATACAGTCGCACAGACAACAAATATAAACACACGCACAGATATGTATATGATGAGAGCGAGGGAAATAGAGATAATGATTTTTTTCTTGTTATTTATTTCAAAATTACATATTATATCGCGGGTACACACAAGCACACACAAATAGACGTACTCACTGACACACACACACACACACACACACACACACACACACACACTTGTTCAGTTTCCAAATACATACATTAGTTTTGCAGAAAGGGATCGGAGTTTGTGACACAATTGACATAAAAATCGTCCGGAAATGTCGCATTTATTTAAAACAGGAATTCACATTTCTTTGCGAAAGGAAAAGATTATGTTAAGATAATTGCGATGTCCTAGGTCTTATCAAGGGAATCGAATATCAATATTTATTTCATTTATTCACCTTTTCCGGAGAACTTACAAAGTAATTGGTGATATGTATTGCAACCAGCCAGTTTGAAAGAGGTTGTGTGAATGGCCATATATATAAATTTAATTATGACAGTAAAGATGAGTTATTATTATTTCACTTGCAAAGGAATTTACAGTTATATCACGTTGCAGTTTACTGATAATTCATATTCGTTTCGGCTAAAAAATCTTCAATTAAATCCTCTTTTAATATTCTAAAACTTATACAACTCTGAAATCGATTTTAAGAGATCATCTAACCATGGATACAAATTTGAAGAAAACTTTTCAACTGCTGATCTGATTGCAAAGTGGGAAATTTCAGATAAAAACACACTTTTGATGGGTTGTTATGTACCCATAATTAGTAAAATTTGTTTTTTTTATATTGTTTTTTTTATATTGCAGGAACAGAAGTGTGATATCCTACATAATCATCTCTCAATTATTCCACGTCATGGTTATAACTCATACGTTGAATGTGACATGACAGAGCAGACATACACACGCACGCGCATACACACAGACACAAACACGCACCACGCATATATATATATATATATATATATATATATATATATATAAAGCAGTCGGAGTCTAACCGTACTGATGAGCAGTTATACAGCGAAACAGATCTGTCTGCGGATGACAATATATATATATATATATATATATATATATATGAACAAGCAAATGAAAAATAGAGCTAGGGAAAGAAATATTCTCCGGTACAACCCACATTTTAATTCAGAAGAAAAATTAAAAATAACTAAATATTTTTCAATTAATTAATAATCACTTACCGTAACACTTAGAATTACATAAAATATTAAATAAAAGTACAAATTAAGTTACGTCTGAACTTGAAAATTTAAAATTACCTAAAAAAGCAAACCAACATAAAATTAAAAAATCACCGGAAGTATAATATACATAATGAATAATGTACACGCAGAGACAGAAATATATACCTACATAACGAAGTTTGTAAAACAGAAGGAATTATTTACAAAGAAACGTGTGAGATACAGATTGTGAAACAAAACATACCTGTTATCTCCGAAACCATTTTCAAATATCGTTGGTATAAACCCAAGGCCACATTAAATTTAGAAAACCTTAATATTGTAACAATCTGGTTAAACACGTGTAAAAATTGAAAGATAAAAAATCAAAAACGCTGATATAACATGGAGCGTATCAAAAAAAGTAAATCGTAACAACGGTGGAGATGTCAACAGATAGTGCCCAGGAGAAAGATTAGCCATGTAATATTAGATTCAGAAATAAAAAGTAATAGTAAATAAATGATGCCTGATTATATCCGAGTGTAAATACATAATATATTTTAAGATCCAACAAACCAGGATGTTTAGTTTTGAAAACTCTTCCATCGATTAAAAATTTTAATTTTAAATTTCACTCATTCAAAATTTCCTATCGTACATTCCGAAAATCCGTTTGAAATAATACGTCAGAGAATTTGAGAATCAGTTGATATATGACGCCTGAAGAGACCACAAGGTTGAAATCAACGTTGAGTAATTAAACATATATATATATATATATATTAGTCATCCACATACAAGCACTTTTCGCTGTATCACAGCTCATCAGTGTGGCTATACATATCAACTTGCTTCTGGCCGGGAACGAAACTCGACCAATTTGGTGTCAGTCGGAGTCTCTACTCTCTAAGCCATCGGCGCATGGGGTCACAGAAGGGAAATTTTAAGGCCTTGTATGTAAGCAATGTATACAGACGCCAGTCACCGAGAGAACTCTATTCATTTCTGAAGAGTCAATCATTATAGCTGGAGTGGAAACTGTTTTTAAAATTTTCTTCTCCAGAGAGCTCAATCATAATGAGAGCATAATATATTAGTCATCCACATACAAGCCTGTTTCGATATATCACAGCTTATCAGTGTGGCTAGACATATCCACTTGTTTCTGGCCGGGAACGAAACTCGACCGATTTGGTGTCAGTCGGAGTATGAACAATGCGATTACGAAAATTCTCATGTATCTACTCCTCAAATACTTCTATTTTATATGATTTTGTTGAAAGAAAAACATTTTAAGGAACCATTAATATATATATATATATATATATATATATATTGTAGATTTATATATATTTATGTACATCTAAAAAATACAACATCATAAGCAACTTAAAGCTAAATGACGTAAAATATCAGTTTTATTCACTCAGTTAAGTGCTATACGGGATGCACGCTTGCGCGATCGTGTCTCGAAGGAGACATGATCGACCGGGCAGAAGATTATCCCGCAGTTGTTTGCCATTGCTTACTGCGTTAATCTTGTTGCCAACCAAGACCATGGAACGTAATCTGTTCTGTTATTTAACCCATATCTGAAGGGAAGAGATGGATCAATTCATTTCACAAGGTTATGCGCGCGTAATTGCAAGCAAGGAATTCAACTGGAATTCCAGCTCGACTCCATGATTTCTGGTTCCGAACCGATAACTACTGCACCACAACGCAGATCTACTTCACTGGCACGCTAATATTAGCGATCCATTATGTCGACGGGACGGTTGATTTCTCAATTTGCAGCTCTGCAAATTCGGACTGGCCATCGATATATCGAACCCAAATCTATTAACTTGTAGCAGTATATTTCAGCTTGACCGTATGATTCCATCGATGTTTCCAGTCTCTTCTAATTTCTTTTTGCACACCAATTTTATTGAGAAGAATCAAAACTGGATTGCTGAATGTGGGCACTGCGGTTTTATTTCATTTTTCCGATATAAATCTTCAAATGTAAGCACTATGAATTTTCCTTTTCGCCTGACTCTTCAGATGGAAGAAAGGAAAATATACTTTCTGTTATTATTTGCTTGTTCCTATTAGCCTTTCTGTTATGCAGTAAACAGATAATTCTCAACGTGGAATTTTTTACCTAGGGCACAAATCGACACGATCGGATGGCAATATTTTGAGTAGAATTTTTTTGGCCTTTAGGTAACCAGCATTAGTAAGTTTGCTAACTTTTCCAGACATAAGCAAATTTAGTCTTTGTATTATTCAATGTGTATTTTTCAATTTATTTCTAGTCGGCGACTTTTCCCGACAAAAATAATAGTTTTATACAAATTTAGATAATTATAGAAATCTCTTTACATTTTGAAAACGAATAAAAGTTAAACCAGCTATCAGGAAATAAAGTTATATATATATATATATATATATATATATATATATATATATTAAGTTAGAATGAAAAGATGAAATTGTGAAAAAATATTCGAAAAATTAATAAAATGTGTGTGTTTATTTAGAAGTACCAAATCTAAAATATTTTAATTTTATTAATATCTTGGGATGCAAGAATTAGTTTGGAAAATTGTCATTGTAAATATGCAGTTTTCAAATCTTTCTATTTTTTCTTAATTTGATAGTATTTGTGATTGAATAATAATTAACAATATAAAGGCGGTTAGCGGCCGAGTTGGACAATTACTGAATCAAATAGGCGGGATCGGCGTCTAGTATGCATACATAATAACAATATAAATATTAGATACAGTATTTAAAGAGCAGTCCACCAGGAAGACCAGTGAAGGAGTTGTCCTTTGTCTATACTGAAACTTTAATTTTAATTTCAAGAGAAAGTGAACTGGTTGATTACTCGTCTCAAAATTTAACATAGTAAGTTTCCTATCTGTTGTCTACTAGAACTTCTAAAAATGAATGCATTATCTATCTATGATGATGTTATTAAATTTTTTGTTAACTAAACTGGTACTCAGTGCGGAGAGAAATCAGCAATAGCCTCTTTTTTTACATTGTAGACAAAATATCAAAATGGCAAATAAATCAACTATTGTTTCACCAATTAAGTCTCTTGATATATTAATAAAGAGTATTCATAATCAGAAGATAGTGAGCATGAACAATTACAACATATGACAGGAATGTCAAGCAGCTTGAAAGCCAAAAGACAAGCGAAGGTCACTACAAAATTTTATTTTGACTTGCGACAAATTCAATGTGCCGTACAGAGAAGAGGCAGCGTTAACATTCTGCATTTTCAAGACATAGGAATAGTTTCTCCTGAAAAAAGAGGGAGTGAAATTGACAGAAGTAAACGACCAAGAGAGCGTTCCAAAAATAGGAACATTAAACATATTGGAATCTGTAGTCGCAAGATTCAGAGATAGTACAGTCCCCCAAAAACAAATTGGTACTGTCGAAGTTAGACAGTCAATCACTAATCTTGACGCATTCGCAAAACCCACCACTGGTTTGTCTCAACATGCAAGAAGAGTGGCCAGCCACTGCGTTATTGATCACAAGGAGACTAATATCCCAAACTGAACATCTTGTACTAGTGTCTGGTGGTGCGTTCAGCCAAAAATTGTTTCCAAAATCTTCACGTGTTCTGCGACTTGATGTAGCTGCAGAAAAGATTACCTTAATGTTATATAGCTGACAACTCAGAGCAAGTTGCTTTGAGATTGCCATTTTATCAAGCCGCTACTCGAGCTTCGACTGATATGTGTCGCAATGAACATTCCTTGATAGAGAGCAATGCAACTACCACCACTCACACTGATTTCTCAGCACGTGATGCACTCATTTGAGTATCAGTGATCACTTCTTCCCACAAGGCATAAAAACGGCAAGGATATTTTAACTCATATATATTTTTAAAACACTTTGTACCATGAAAATAAATTAATACTTCAAATTATCGAAGCTATCTTTGTCAGAAAATTCAAACCATCACTAAACAAAATTACTCATTAGCATTTTAACACTTTCTAAAATGCCTATAACTGTAGGTATTTAAAATATCTGAAGTAAAACAATACTTTAAAACATGTATATTTTAATTTTAATTGATATTTATTCTCAGTTATTTCCTCTGAACTTATAATTTTCAAATTAGCCTTACATGTTCCTACGTGCACACTCAACTTACTTAAGTTTTGTATATATTTATTTTAACAACGTACAACTGTTCATAGCAGACACTACACATTAATAACGTCTTAACAATTCACCATTTCAAGATAATCTTGGATATAATCAAAAAGGTTTTACTATAGTAGGTTTTATTACATCCTACGGTTGACTGGTTGCCAACCAAAGCTTTAGAAACCAGTCTATTCTTCTATTCAACCCAAAGCTGGAGGGATTGAGTATGAACTTACACTATTAAGTAACTATTACACTAAGCTATTTGTGGGTAAGTGAAAAGTGAATCTCCCCACAAGGTGATATCCATTTTACCACGAAGCACATCTATATATATATATATATATATATATATATATATATATATATATATGCGTGCATGTAATATGTGATCGAGTCTGCGTGGGCAAGTTTTGTCAAATAGCAAAAACAATGATTTTATTACAAGTGTCTTTATTTATTATTGATAATATTTGTTCGATTCTGACAAATTTTGTATGTTCTGGTCCAAGTTAAAATACTTTCAGCAGCTAGTAAATAATTTGCCTGGGCATTAATACGAATACGTATGGTCATATGATTTGTGTTTCTTGGTAGCTTTAAATATCCCCTGATCCCGCGTTTTTATTAATTTAGGCTGCATAATTTTATGGTTAGATTGACTATGATCAGTAATATTTCTTCCAGTTTCTTACTATAGTACAATCTATCAATATGTATTAATTTCCTTTTTGGAATTTATCAGTCACGTGATAACTGCTACGAAACAGAACTGAAACTGTTTCCTATATGTAGTAGTATTTAATTATATAAGTCATGTTACACGCTTCTTGTTTTTAATATATAATCATGTTAAATATTTTCGATTTTTAATTATCTTTTATGTTTTAAGTATTTTATTACATAAATCATGTTATTAGAGATTTATAATATAAATTAAAACCTATAAATTAAGTGTCATATACATTATGTTATGTAATTTTACTGTTTATTACAAAAATCATGAGATATGCTTTTAGTGTTTTATTATATAATTCATGACATATCTTGTTTGTGTTTTATTATACAAATCATATCATATGTTTCTTTTGTTTTATTATATAAATTATGGCATGTGCTTTTGGCGTTTACTTATATAAATCAAAATTTATATGTTTATGGTTTTATTATGTAATTGATGATAGAAATTTGTATTTTATTGTATAAATCATCTCATAAGATTTAGTTTTTTATCATACAAATCATATCATGTGCTTTTTGTGTTTTAAAACTTAAATCAAGCTTTATGTGTTTAGTTTTTATTATATAAATGATTTATATGCTGTTAGTGTTTTATTAAATAAGTAATGTAATATGATTTCAGTGTTGTATTATATAAATCAGGTTTATGTGTTTAGTGATTTATTATATAAATCATATTAGAAGCTTTTGGTGGTTTATTATATAAATCACGTTTTATGTGTTTAGTCTTCTTTAATATAAATCTTGTTAAATGCTTTTAGCGTTTTCTTATATAAATCATGTTATATCATGTAAATATTTTTATCATATAAATTATGTTATTCTTATTAAATAAATTATGTTATATATCTGTAGTGTTTTATTAGATGAATCATGTTTTATGTTTTTACTGTTTTGTATTCTGTAAAATATGTCATCTTTTTCTGTTGACAGACGGTATGTTAGATATATTAAATTTGGATAATATTTTTCTTTCATTTGTAAATTCTAAGTCATCGATTGCAGTTGGAATGTTTTGCAATTACTTCTACATTAGTTATATTCTTTTATTTTAATTGTCAATTTGGTTTAATTTGGTTATCAAATACGTGCTAATGACTAAAATCTAAAAATATATTTAAGTTCGTAAATTGAATTTTATGCATGTATATGATATTATTGCATTCATTTACGCGCAAATACCCTTGGGAAAGGTATTAGTCCGTCTCTTCCCTCCATTTAAGGGTTAAATAACAGGACAAATTGGGTTCTATAACCTTGGCTGGCAACCAGTCTACTGCAGAAAGCAATGGCAAAACTTCTGCGGGATAATCTTCTGCCCAGTCAGTCATGTCAATTTCGAGATATGATCGCCCTAGCGTGTATCGCGTATGGCACTTAACTGATTGATATGATACTAAATGTGAGCTTTTAATTAAATTTTGTATGATGACAATGTCATAATGATGATATTACGAGCTGTTTCAGTTAATAACATTAAATTATTAAAATATCTCATTCGAAATTCTCTTTCGTTTTGAATAAATTTCTTTGATGACAATTCCATTCATAGTTGTTGTTGGTTGTTTAATTTTGTAGGTTATTTAACACCCGAAAATATTTTCCAATCGTAAAAATGTTTTTTTACGGTAATGATTGTTTAATGATTCAAATCTTACTATTTAATCTATATTTAGGGACGAAAATGTGAATTCATACGTTTACCAAGGGTATTTGCTCGTAAATGTGTTTAACGATCCTAATGGGAATCAATTCTGAGCTGTAATCATTACACCACCTCGACAAAGAAGCGTACAGTTCATGATATTCACAAGCGGTTACCCATTTAGGTACTGACCAGGCGCAACGGTGGTTAAATTCGTTGATCATATGGAAACCAGTGACTAATCGTGAGTCGTCGATTAACGTAAGAGCAACAAATGTGCCTTAAAGTAAAGCTTGAACCAACAGTACACTCATATTTACAATAAGAAATAACATATGAATTTTCAGTGACGTGTAATGCAGAAACTGAAACATCAGGGCATATTTACAGCTTCAGAAATCAGGGTAACAATGATTGCATATCGAAAGAAAATATCATCGAATGCTTTCAACACCATCCTATTCTTTCTATCTACTACTGAGATTTACCTCTTCCACAAAAACACACTCAATGCCCAGCTTTATCATTTACACACCATTTTTTGTAGGCGAGTCGGCATTTCCCAATCAGGCTTTTTTTTAAAAAATGTCCTATGAGTGTCAAATTGTGAAATAACTTTCAATCTTTATGACTGACTCACTCATATCTCATATCTCTTTTTTGTGAAATTTGAAAATAATTTCTATCTTGTCATTGTAACCTTTGTTCAGGTGTTTTGTCATTTTACATAGCTGCCTTTACTTCACTCATAAATTGAAGCGTTTCTTTCCCTTACAACCCATATCATTATTTATATATCATTATATATCAGATATTAAACGACAAAGAACACTAAAACTATATATATATATATATATATATATATATATGTGTGTGTGTGTGTGTGTGTGTGTGTGTGTGTGTGTGTGTGTGTGTGTGTTAAATCTATGAACAGAGAAATATATGAATATGCATGAAAATTCTCTAGACAAGTATCCATATAAGAAACGCAACACAAAGAAACCGGTAATACACAAATAGAAAGGTTTGACAAAGAGAGCATTTTCCTAGACTGATCTATAACCAGCGTTCGTGACAATCTTTCTGCTTCTTGTTGATCCTATATTAGACTATTGATTTACATATTTGCTCCTCCGCCCTACTTCTTGCCTCCTTGCCCATCAGCATTCCTTTGCGAAGACCACCACTTTCATAAATTGGTTTCACGTTCGAGGCGATTGTACATAGGTTTCCGTTGTTGTCAATCTCGTCGCCGTCTTCGCTACTCAATTCCGTTTTACGTCTCAGTTTTACTTCACTGTCATATCTATTTTTTCAAATCTCCACTTATCTTCCTGTTACCTATTCATTGTTTGTGCATGCAAGAATATTTTATATTCTTCTTCGTCTTCTTCTTCTAGTATTAACATTACTACTACAACTACTAATACTACTATTACTATTGATGCCGCTGTTGTTTCTTGTTCTTATTCGACAATTTCTTCTAATTGCTCTATTACTTAAATTACCTTTTTCTGTTATTCCTTCATTTTCTTGTTCTTACTTCTTACTTCTTTCTCTTCTTGTTCTTTTTATTCTTTATCTGGTGAAGTCTCTTCATTGTTGTTGTTTTTGTTGTTGTTGTTGTTCTTCTTCTTCTTCTTCTTTTTCTTTTTCTTCTTCTTCTTCTCCCAATTCTTCATCTTCCTTCATTCCTTTCCTATCTTCTTCTTACTTTTTCTCTTCTTTTTCTTCCTCCTTCTGTTCCTATTCTTATCTTCTCATTCCTTCTCCCTTCCTTCTTCTTTTTTCTTACTGATCTTTTCCTTCTTCACTTCTTCATATCAATGTATTTTTGCAATTACTCGTATTTCATATTTAATATTTTCTCTTTGATCTATACCTTCTACCCTCACTTCACCTGAGACTTTTCCCTATCTATCTATCTATCTATCTATCTATCTATCTATCTATCTTAATTTCATTCTATCTATCTTAATTTTTTCTGTATATTTATCTCAGTTTATATCTATCTATATATTTAGCTATCTTCTTTCTTTCTTTCTCTCTCAATTATTTTTGTCTGTTTATTTCATTTTATATCTATCTATCTATCTATCTATCTATCTATCTATCTATCTATCTATCTATCTATCTCTTCCTCTTTCCCGTACCTCTTCTTTTTGCTTTCCTTCATTTATTCTTCGCATCTCCTGTCGCTTAATGTGTCACGCCCTCACGACCAGATTCGGTAGAAATTTCCTCGGTACTAATTATGTCTCGAAAATTGATTTGTAGCCGGTGACTTATTACATTAGCTGGCTTCTCTCTGCATACAGGCAAGGATACGTTCACAAAGGGAGAGTGTCTGCGATAGAGACTATGACTGTGCGATAGTGAAAACAGATATAATGATAGATAAGCAGACAGATAGGGAAATATGAATACACAGAAACGCACACGTACACGAGGCAGACGAACGCATGAACGCCATGAACGAGGCGACGTGCTCCAAACAAAGTAAGCTACTTTTAAATAAGTTTTATCTGATCATATAAGTGTTCATTGATTTCGCTGTTTGAGTAGCTTACAGACAGAAAATTCGGGTGAAATATTTGTCTGCAGCAAAATGACTCAGTCACTGTTATTCTTTCTCTAAAGTATGATAAAAAATCCTTAAACTTCAGCGTTAATATGAATACATTAATGTTACTGAAATGTTGAAGGAATATTTTTTCACCAATACATAATTTTTTTAAATAATTTCACAACAAGCACGGCATTCTACTACCACTGCTGCGCAGGGGTTTACATAGGGGAAAGTGATGAGAAAGAGGGGTTAGTTATAGGAAATGTCAAGGGGAGAATAATAGATGACTGGAAAAAGATCTTGATAAAATGGATGCTAGTTAGTGAGATCGGAGACGTCTAATGACTTTACATATAAATTCATGGAGATTGTAGCTGTCGGGAAAGCAAGTATATTGAAGGGAATTCTAGTGGCAGGAATGCGTGAATAAAAGCTGTTAGAGTAAAAACGGCTTTTATATTTTATCGTTTTAACTTTAAACGGGTGGGATGTAGTAGCTAATCTAGTAGCCTATGTTAGATCACTGCTGCCCAAGGGGGCAACAGTTATCTAAGTTCACTGGAGCAGAAACCATGAAAGTATTTATAGAAGAGGCACAGGGAAGCCACTTCATGCTGATTAGATAGCGACTGCAGGCTAGCTGTCATAACGGTATCGATCACTTTACAAATTCTCCGTTGGATTTTGTCAAGAACCCGGAGGGGAAATGTAGGGGCAGCCAACCAGATGTGGAAACAGTATTCAATACAGAAGCGGATGGTAGATTTATATATGTGCAGGATAGACTCAGATGGGAAAAACTTCCTGGCCCTGCACAGTGAACCGACCTTCTTAGCAGGGGTTTTATCAATGGATTCGATATAGTCATTCTACTTGAGGTCCGCTGATAGTGTGAGGCCAAGGAGGCGTAGTCTTTTACTTTCAGGTAGGCTAACCTGTTCCATGCAAATGGGGGTAGAAATGATTGACGATGATGGTTAATACATAGCAGCTTCGTTTTGGGAGCATTAAATTTTTCTTACCCAAGTCCATCACGGATTAGAATTACCTCTCAAGCTCGGCAGCGAGGTTCGCTTTAACGAAATCTTATACATACAAGTTTATAACATATTTTAGATATTTAAATTTTTTGATGCAATGAAAATAGTGGGAGATTTTATAAATATTTAATTTATTTTTGATAACCTTCTCTTTAGCTGAAACTATTGTTTGAATCACTCGTCAATTTTCTCCTAATTTTTAATCTTTAAGAAACATTGACATTGTTCCAGAATATTTTAACTTACGTTCAAATAACATTCTTCTCCTATGCAACAAACAGACAAATGAGAAGCACAAATAGAAAAAAATAATTGTATATTGCAAAACATTAATATAATAATTCAATCAAGAAATTCTGTTTTGCATTAAATATCCTAGAAATTATTTATAAAAGTAAAATTACTCAAACGCAAGCCGAGCTTGAAACTGGAGTTAGGAATGGATAGTGAATTTAACGCTTCCAAAAGAAAGCTGCTATCTATTAACCATCACAGATTATCGCTTGTCTCCAAGAAAGCAAAACAGTGCGCCTCCTCGGTTTAACTCTCACAACACACCTCGTGGAATTAATATATAGAATCTGTAGCTAAATCCACAGCTAAGAAAGGCGATTTTCTGTGTAGGGCCGGGAAGTTTTTTCCAGTCTGAAACAAACCTGCGCCTATATAAATCTACCATCCGAACGGGCATTGAATACTGCTGCCATATCTGGTCTGGTGCTCCTGCTATCCACCTAGGGGTCCTTGACAAAATTCAACGGAGAATCTGTAATGTAATCGATCCCGAGTTGGCTGCTCAGACACGGTCACTTCCTCACCGGCGCAAGGGGGCTTCCCTGTGTCTCTTCTACAAATATTTTCACGGATTCTGAACTTAACTCACTGCTTCCTCCTATATATGAATTTACTCGAGCGACTAGATTAGCAACTAGGTCCTACTCTTTTTACTGTGAAACCAATAAAATGTAAACGCAAATTTCAGGCCATCAACTTCTTTTCTCGCACTTCCAGTCTGTGGAAATGCCTTCTGTTTACTTGCTTCCCCAACAGCTACAATCACCAAGAATTTAAATGTAAAGTCAATAGCCACCACCTATCTTTACTAGCCTACATCCTTCCTCTCATGCTTCTTTCTCCGTACACTACACTCTCATCAATATTCTTATCCTTTCCTTACCCACTTCCTGACGCCCCCTGTAACCTTTCATTCTTTCTCACAACTTTCTCCTATGTAACCCCCTGCAAATCAGTGGCAGGTAAATACCTTGCTTTAAGCGATATGTTTTAAAAATATAACAAGATTTAATAAATTGCATGCATTTCTAATAATGTTCTTTTATTAAACTATTCCTTTTTTTTCATCATTTATTATGAGTACCTTCTCACTTTAGTAACATTTTTAAGAGTTAAAATCTTTGTCAGTAAAAGTAAAGAGTAAAATATATTTACTTGTTTAATGTAAGTTTCTCAAATCTGGAGTTGGCATTTTAGGTTCTTTTTGCTGATGATCATGCATTCAGTTTTCTTGAAGTTTTTGCTTAATTCATTCTTCTCGATTTCTGTTGCTACCTTCTGTAGGAGTTCCTGCAATTTTCTTTTGGTGTCTGCTATCCGTAGTATGCCATATTACTGAGATGTTTGCCGCCTACAATCTCAAAAATATTACACATCTTGAAGAAAATGTAGGCATTAAGAAAACTAACCTGTTTATATTTCTTTGAGGTTTACTGTCACCAGGAAAAATCTAAAATTCCTTGCCGGACGTCCGAAGTATTTATTATTTGTTAAGTTTGCTATTAATCATTTGACAGGGAAAATTTAAAATAATCATCGTCCTCTAACTGAGAAGGTGTATCCATATGTAACGACATCAGTGGGAATAAACACATAATATATATCAATGTCTGAAGAATGTTATGCTAAATGTAGATACGGCGAGAATTATAAAAAATGACTAAAATACTGTAGAATAGGTGTAGCATCTTCAGGTAATTAATTAGTTATATATCCAACATTTAATATAACACTTTTTATGCTATTTTAATATTCTTCAGTGATAAATTATTAACATAATAGAACAGAAGAAACCAAACATGCTTTTTAAAAGATAAGAAAATATAAGCAGACATTATTGGGATGCTGGAAATTTCATGCTAATTCTTAAGATAAATAAAATCACACAAAATTAAATATTTATCTAATAAAATATGAACCATTTCGTTGTACAACATTTCTAAATTTTCACTTAATCTGAAAAATTTCGCTTGCTCAGGATTTCGGTGATTTCTCGCAGATAAACTCATTAAGTTGTTTTGTATTTCATCCCAAAACTGTTACAACGTAGATTATTTTGCAAGGAATAAGTGAAAATGTGAAAAAGCAAAGTCCGTTGAATTTGACAGATGCAGTAAAACATCCCAGCCAATCATCAAACTTTTTTGCTTCTTCACCAAATAAACGTGAGGTTTGGCATTATCCTGATGGAAAACATCACCTTTCTTGATCGTAGATTCAGGGCATTCACATTTAATTTTTTGGCAACTGTAGTTTTCGAAATCCATTGAATATTTAGATGGCTGAAGCTTATAATATAGGTTTCTTTTTTAATAGACGCAGAACATGAATTTTAGAGTAAAGACCTGACTGTTAATTACTAAATATTGGAATATTGTTTGCTTAAAATTATTTCTAATCACCCCTCATAATTCGATTCAAAAATGTAGTTGAAAAATCGGAATATTTTTTGCCTAAAATTATTTCTCATCACCCCTCATAATTCGAGTTTAACTGCGTTTATACATTGACTCATTGATATAAATCTGACCCGAAAGACAGTTTTTTTTTCTGAGATCATGTGTTTCTTAAATTTAGTAGCGATGTGGGCATACAATCTTCATTAAGTGCTTATGGATGGTGAATTTTGATAAATTACTGCTTATTTCCGCGTTGTATAATGCGGGTTGTTTTCAATCAATGTCTTGATAGTAACGCCAGCTGCAGGCCTGAGTGTTCTTCATCAATAAGATTACAACCACCACATCTAAACTTAGTGAACCATATCCGTAAAGATTTTTTTAGCTACAGCACGTTCAACATGCGCAGTAGATTTTTTTTTATTTTGCTTGGGAGGCATGTTTGCATTTAGGTAATAACAAAAAATGCAAGAGTCTAAAATACATCATATAATATTTTTCCCTTTCAAATGGATGCAAAAGTGACATGAAATAAACAATTTTAAACATTCTTTCTTGAGAGATAGTTTGAAGTGTTCTCTAATGGGAAACGTAAGCATATTATATATGCCAATTAATTTGACAAGTTCTAATGTGATGAAACATGAACAATTAAAAAACTGGCATGAACATTCTGTACAACTCGATATTATCAATTTAAAAATATTAAAAAATCTACATGTTGTTCGTAGTAATTACATTTATGCACCATTAACATAAAGAAATAATTAGTAATATTTAGAGTTGCTTACAGTCTTTGCATTATTCTGACTATTGCCCTGATCATTACTGAAATGTTTACGATGCTTTAGCATTTGTATGCTCCGGCATTCTTCAGGTGGGGGAATTTCGAACCGAAAACATTATAACAATCACTGGAATATATCATTCTCATTCCATGTGCTACACTACTTCTGGTAGCCATGCGCTTATCTCCGTTTAACATTCTAAGTTATTTGTTCACCACTGCTGCATCCTGACAGCATCGCACATGGAATGACAATGATATACCCAAATAATCGTAAAAATGGTTCATTTCGAAAATTCCAGCAGCTGACGATGGTAATAGCATACAATGTCTGAAACATCGTAAGCATAGCCGTAAAGGTAAGTTTGGTAGTCTGAATAATGTAAATATTGTAAATACTAATTCATCTTAGAAGTATAGACCAATACATGGTTATAGCTATTATATAATTATCAGGATTGCCATTTCGAGTTCCTTCTGGATACTTACTCAATAAATATCGATGAGATTTTAGTTTATGAAAGGATAATTAGAATATTTACTATGCAGTTCTCCGTTACATTTGGTTTAATGATACATTCAGACAATGTACTGAACAGTATGCGTTGAAAAATTGCTATTATTTAAAATATTTATAATTTCTGCTATTATTTGTTTTATTATTATTATTACTATGAATATTAATTTTATTATTAAAATTTATTAAAAAGAAGAATTGATGTAAACACAGGATAAATAATCAACGGAAAATTAAAGCTAAATTCCCTAATGACAAGAGGACACAAACGGAAAAGATGCTGGAAATCAAAGTTTTTGATAAGAGAACAACAACAGAGACGAAGACAACCTGTTTCATAATAATGGAGAAAAGAAATGTGAACAAATATCAGGACTTGAAATGGATAAATGAAGAGTCTCTGAAATTGTAACCAAATCAAATCTACTCTGGGACAATATCTAGCTTTAGATATTTTATCCCTAACTATTATATATTAATATTATTTTGATAATTACAATATTTTTATAACTGTCCATAGGTCTACTTCGGTATATTGCAAAGTAAGACATTATTCATGACAAAACAAAATCCTGAGTTATGCATTGAACTGCCGTGTCTGCGGGTAGCAACTTCAAGTTTGGCTGAAATGTATCACCTCTTTTACATCTTTGAAGTGGAAATAAAAGTTAGAAATAAAGAAGTATTTTCAACCATACTAACGTAAAACAGAAAATATTCCTGAATGTTCATAATTAAAAACAAGTGTTATAATGAAGTTCTCTATCAGTTATCTCGATTTCCTGCCCGGAATTATTAAAGGAACATGTTATGAAACAGTAGCCGTTAATAATGTAGATATGATGGTGAAATCAAAAATATAGATGAGAAAATCCAGTTCGTTTTGAAAATATAACCTTTGTAAATATATCATTTCTCTGCGTAGATATTGATCATTGAAATAAGTAGTGAAGTTCATGTAAAATAGAAAAGCTCACAAACAAACAACCTAAATGAAGAAAAAGGAATAAAAAGTAAATTAGCTTAGTCTAATTACAAAGCAAAATCTCACTTAATGTTCGTACGTTTTTGTAATGTATTCGTAGATTCTTTGGCGTACAATGCATTCTCTTCCTTGACAATTATACGTTTGTTTCTACCAGCTTGCATTTGAGCCGACAGGGACAAACTTAATTGGAAATTATTGTACAAAAAGAGAATGAAAATAGAATTCTTTTTCCATAACTCCGCGCTGTGATGACTAATTACACGGTGAGATGTGCATTGTGTGATCTATAAAGATAGGCTGTGTGTACAAATGTACGTATATTCCAAACTTTTAGTCCTATATTGAGCAAAATTCCATTATTATCAATATATGATTATATATATATATATATATATTTATATATATATATATATGTGTATATATATATATATGTGTGTGTGTGTGTGTCTGTGTGCGTGTATGTTTGTGCTTATATATATCATCAAATATATATATATATGAATACACACATCTATATAAGCATATATACACACACATAAACACACACACACACACACACACACACACACACACACATATATATATATATATAAGCATATATATATGTGCATGTGTGTGTGTGCGTGTATGTGTGAGTATACAGAGTGACTGAAATATAAATGCACGTTTAAAAAATATAATTTATTTATTAATTATAATTTTTGTAAAAAACGGATGTGAGATGGAAGCGTTTAGCATAATATTTTTTTTAATTTCACAATGTGCACCCAATTCTCGTGTCACCTAAAAACCGCGCCTAATTATATCACCGGGAATACTTGTAACATGGATTAAAAAATCTTCTTGTATTTTCCCTTCAAATTCTTTCAAGGTCATAGTTTGGTATAAAGGTTTTCTCTTTTAAGCAACCCTAAAGAAATAAAAAGTGACATTATGTTCAGTAATTATTGTATATCAGTGAATGAATTACGCCTTGTGCAAGAAATACAGCGAACGACATTCGGTCATTAGGCACTTTTATTTGAATCGCTATTTTTCCTGTATAATACTCAAATTCCTTATGTAATAATAGACAATTATTTATTGCCAGAAAAATGATATGCTGGCTGACCGCTCATGCTTAAAATAGGGTGTTACATTCAATTATCAGGTAAAAAATTAAACACACACACACACACACACACAAACACACACACACACACACACATATATATATATATATATATATATATAGGTAAAGAGGACCAATGTTTTATGATATTGAGTTCACTGGCATTTATTTTTTGCAGACAGTGCTCAATACAAGAAATATTGTAAAGTACAATATAATCATGATTATACATATATATGTATAAATATATGATGGACTCTCCGTCGAATTCGACGTATGAGGTCTAGACAACTGTTCAATTCGACGTAGCATGCCTGCACTTACTCAATCGTAAATAGCATTTGAGTCCTGCAAGTGACTTGCAAAGAAGCCCACAATGGAGGCAGGAAGGAAGATTGCACGAATGATCAGCTGGGTCATTTGCACATGCTTTGGTTCTCTGACGCCTTACGCGCAGTTGGTCAATCTCAGTCTCAGAGAACTGCTTAATGCCCTTCTGGCAGGCAGATATCCATTCATTTCGTTGAGAGGCAATTCGTTCAAAATCACGGTGAGGAATATTTGTACATGTCAAATTCATTTTCAGCTTAATCTTAAAGCGAAGCAGAGGTCTACCCACATTCCGCCGTCCACTCCTGAGCTCACCGTACATCACTTGCTTTGGTATCCGGTCATCTTCCATACGTAAGACATGTCCTGCCCAACGCAGCAGTGATTGCATCAAAAAGCTTTCAATTCCGCTAATACCTCAGCGTGTGAACAGGTCCGCATTAGACATCCGATTGCCTAAGGTGAGACCACAAATTCTTCTAAGGCAATTTTTGTGGAAGACATCAAGCTTCTGGATGTGATTATGATAGATTGTACATGATTCCGATCTATAAATCAGCGTCGTTAGCACAACTACTTTATACACAAGTACTTTAGTCCTTATAAAAATAGTAGACATTGATAAACAGTAGCTTCTCTGGCATGTATATATATATATATATATATATATATATATATATATATATATATATATATATATTATAACAAAAAATGTTTCACACCAGAAGAGCTGTCGTGTTTCAGTGCTTTATTCAGCATTTTATTAGGCGATTAGTATTACCTCATCCCGTGCTGAATAAATCACTTAACTACGACAGCTCGAAAATAGTTTTTATGATAGATTTCAATAATAAAAATATTACTACAATTATTGATGTATTACGTATCAAGCACAGTTAAAATATCAATTTTCCAAAATTCGGAGTGTCATTTTATTAGTTCTGACTAATACTAATTATATATATATATATATATATATATATATATATATATATATGTCTCTCTGTGTGTGTGTGTGTGTGTGTGTGTGTGTGTGTGTTTGTTCGAAAAGTCACAATGCCAATATGTTTTTTGTAACTGACATATTTCAATGTAAAACAGAGATGGAGATTATGAAAGATAATTATGAAAAATATTTAAAGTGACGCCGGTTTTGCATGTACCTTTCTTTTCTGTTTTTTGTTTCTGAACACCGCTAAGTACCTCGAATAGGAATATTTCTTTTCCGAAACCATACTAACAATTCTCAGAGCAATATCATGCTGCTGGCTGACATTCGTAATGATTTTAATGGACCCTGCTGCATACAGCCGTAAAAACCGAACACTATCTCTCTTTCGATTGCTTTACAGAATACAACGTTTGACCTCGTTCACTGATCCTGTTACCCGGAATTTATCAAAATAGTTAAAAACTGCATTGTGATGGAGAACAGCTGAAATTTTTACCGCAAATCGCTGACGCACCAAATCTACCATCTTCTCGAAATACGTGTTTGACATGAAATACAAGTTCTTAAGTTGTTAAAACCATATTGCTGTGTAGTCTAAAAGATAAAGGTATGATTAGAAAAGTTTGCAGTAACGTTCAGAACACACTATATATATATATATATATATATATATATATATACATATAAATATATATATATATATATATATATATATAATATAAATTTAAAATATAATAATATTTTTATTACATACCGTTTGATAAATTATTTTTAGTTTCTAAAAAATTAATTATATATATATATATATATATATATATATATATATATATATATACATTTATTTTTTAGAAACAAAAAGTCATTTTTTATTATATTTTAAGATGCTGGTCATACTTCTCAGAAATTGGTTGAAAATTAAACTTTGATAGATAGATAGAATTCTGAAGTTCTTCTTTTAATTTTAAAACATTTTGTTGTAAACAACACTACACAGCCTCTAGCACGCAGGAAGTTACTGAGTTCGAAATATTATAAAAAAACATATTACCAAGAATAAGATATTTTTATTTAAGAGTTCAGACAATAATGGTTGGAATTGCATTCAATTTTTGATGGCCAAACTCGACTTGGAAAACCCGAGAGATATCTGCAAGCAAAAAGTTCGAGTGAAGAATATGTTAACATAAAACTTGCGGTTGCACCTATCCATTTCAAATGTAAACTGATGAACTGATGCCGCTACTCTATTAAAAGGCTTAGTTTCATAAACTCTAGCCACTAGTGTGTTCAGCAGAACATATATTATAAAATTATTTATATTAATGATATATACTGGCTACATTTCGCTGACCGAAAAGTGCCTGTTATTTTGTAGATAATTTGTATTTTATTAATGATTTCTAAATATATAGAAATTTTTACAGGCCATATGTGGCGGTATTATTCAAAGCATGGGCGAATGGTAGAGGTGTAAATATGTAAGATAGATTCTAGGGAGAAAAATATCTAGTCTGAAACAGTGAACCAAACTTTGTATCAAGCCTAGTAATCGATTGGCTGATTATAAAATGGGAGTAACATGTGATTCCTGAGGATGTTTTAAAGATAATTTTAAAAATACAATATGGAGAAAACGGCTTGAAGATTTTGACGGTCTCGATTTATTAAAGTTGGCAACAATAAATGGAAGCATCGGCTAAACTTCAAAAGAAACTTATTTAAAGGCTGAATAAGGTGGGGAGCGAAAGTAAGACAATTGTTAAAATTAATATCTATCATCAAATCTTATACATCGAGTCCATGGCGAAATCCACTGATAAGAAGTTTGGGTCACTGTGTCGGGCCACAATATTTTTCCCGCCTGAATACATCCTGCATATATACAAATCAACCATTCGTCCGTGCATGGAATACTGCTGCCATATATGGTCAGGCGCCCCTGCTGTTCATCTCAGTGTACTCGACAGGCTCCAAAGGAAAATCAGTAATGTGATATGTGCCGACTTGGCGGCTCGACAACAGCCAATTTTTTTTTAATCATTTCACCCCGAGCAAGGCGGAAACGTCACAGATGTACAGGGGGCTACATAAATGTAAAAAGATTAATTAGAAAAGAGTGAGGAGTACAAACGAGTTAGAAAGGAACAATAGAAAGCTGCGAAAGCAGGTGCGATGACAGATACATAGGTGGAGAGAAAGAGAAGGTTATACAGGGGTGGGGAGAGAGCTAGATTCCAGTGGTTAGTAGATGAGTATTGACTTTGCATTTAAATTTCTGGAGGTTGTAGCCGTCAGGAAAGCAAGAATACGGGAGCGAGTTCCACAGGCGGGAAATGCGAGAGAAGAAGCTGCAGGAGTAGAATTGTCGTCTGCATTTGGCTAACCTGACTGTGAATGGGTGGGACCCAGTTGCCAGTTTGGTTGCGCGAGTAAACACCTGTTGAGGAGGAATCAGTGAATTAAGTTCGCCTAAGCAGAAGCCATGAAATTATTTATAGGACAGACAAAGGGAGGCCACCCTTCGACGATGGGGAAGTGGCTGCAGTCGAGCCACCATATCAGTACCTATCACATTACAAACTCTCCTTTGGAGCCTGTCAAAAACACTGAGGAGAACTGCAGGGGCACCTGACCATAAATGGCAGCAGTACTCCATGCACGGACGGATGGTTGACCTGCATATATGCAGGATGGATTCAGGTGGAAAAAACATCCTGGATCGACATAATGACCCAACATTCTAAGCAGTAGATTTTGCTATGGATTCAATATAGTGGTTCTATTTGAGGTCTGAGGACAGGGTAAGTCTGAGGAGGCGTAGTGTATTACTCTCCGGGAGAATCGCTTGGTCCATGTTTATGAGAGGCAGGAGAGGTTGCCTGTAATGCTTGACAGACAACAGCTTGGTCTTAGATGAATTGAAGTTGACAAGCCACTTCTTGCCCCAGTTCACCGCAGAGTCTAGATCCCGCTCAAGGTCAGTAGCGAGATTATGTCTGTCCGCCACGACAGGTTTCTTACTGGTGCGGGAGTATATTGTAGTGTCATCTGCGTAGATACCTACTTGGGAATTGATCTCATCTGGGAGGTCGTTGATGAAAATAAGGAAGAGCGTCGGACCCAGGATAGAACCCTGTCGGATACCAGCATTCGTGCTGTAGGACGAAGAGGCAGGCCCATTTAAAACGACCTTCATTTTGCGGTTATTTAATAAAGATTGGATTAGGTCAAGTAGGCGACCGGTAATACCATAACCGCGTAGTTTGCATAGGAGGCCAGAGTGCCAAACCCTGTCGAAAGCCTTGGAGATGTCCAGTGCAACCGCGCGAGCCTCGTCAGACGCATCAAGGGCCTGTAGCATGTACTCCGTTACGGTTGTTAGCAGGTCGGCCGTGGACCTGGCAAAGCGGTATCCATATTGCCTGTCGGAGAACAGTTTGTGGGCGGTGAGATGATGAACTATTTCAGCAATGATTATAGCCTCGAATACTTTCCCGAATATCGTTTGAAGACTGATAGGGCGATAGTTGGATGGGTCAGAGTGTTCACCACAATTCTTAAATACAGGAACGACTGAAGAGAACTTCCAGCAGGCAGGAAAGCAGGAAGCATAAAGGCAGTAGTTAAATAGTTTAGAGAGGAAGGGGAAAGTTCAGGAGCACACATCTTAAGGACTATCACCGCGATTCCATCGTCACCGCTCGCCTTATGGGGGTCATGTTTAGAAATTACTCTGGATACTACTGTCGGGGTAATATATACCACGTGCAGTTTGGCCTCAGTTCTAATAGGGAAGTCGGGTGGGTGTACTCCGGACGAGTGGAATGTGGAGTTGGATGAGAATCCCCACCGACGAAATGTGGCTTGCCTTTGTCTGTTCTATAAATACTTTCATGGCTTCTGCTCGGACGAACTTAAGTCACTGTTGCATCCTCAACAGGTGTTTACTCGTGCAACCAGTTTAGCAACTGTGTCCCACCCATTCACAGTTCGTTTAGCCAAATGCAGACACAATTCTACTCCTGCAGCTTCTCTCGCACTTCCCGCCAGTGGAACTCGCTCCCATATTCTTGATTTCCCGAGGGCTACAACCTCCATGAATTTAAATGCTATGTCAATACTCATCTATTAACCACTTGACTCTAGCTCTTTCCCCACCCAGTATATCCTTTCCTTTCTCTCCACCTTTGAAACTGTAATCACAGCTGCATTCTCATCTTTCTATTGCTCATTTCTAACTGGTTAGTCTTCCTCTTCACTCTCTTCTAATTAATCTTTTTACACTTATGTAGCTCTCTGCACATCAGTGGCATTGCTGCCTTGCTCGGGGTAAAACGACTAAAAAAAAACAATTACGCATTCATGAATTGAATGATTTTCGAGATTCGCATATTTGGTCACATCAGCATTTATCAACAACACTGGCAGATAGTAGTCCCGTATTCAAAAATTGAAAGATTTACTGGATTCAGTCAATCGGTTAAGATAGAATACTATCATCAATATAATTATTGCTTACGAACTCCAGGATTAAAAAAAGATTCTTGATGCATAAAATTGTTAAGATTGCTATCTATAAACATGATACTTAAATATCAGTAACATAGTTCAGAATTGAATTAAGCCTAAACCCGGACAATCGTTTAGATTTTCATTTATCATTATGGCACATAGACGTTATTTACGGTCTTCAGAATTGAAATAACTCTATATCAGACAATCTTTACGACTGGTGTCTATCATAATGATACTTATATATTATTTACGTTCTCAAGAATTGTAGTATTTCTAGATTCTGACAATCGTTTAAATTTACGTCTATCATCAAGATTTGTAGATAATATTTACGTACACAAGAATTGAAACATTTCCTTGATAAATGCCTTCTTAAAGATTGACATCTATTTTCAGATTCCGTTTATATTATTTACTTATTCCAGATGTGAACGATTTCCAAGATTCCCATCATCGTTAGGATGGACCTCTATTATCAAGTTTCCTAGTGATGGCAATCCTACCTCTACACCATTTAGCTTGATATATTTGGATTAATATTTATTGTCTTCTTTCTGATTAGTTTACCGACCTCACTTGCTAAGAAAAAAAATTTTTTTTTGAATATTTGGACGGATATTCGAATTACGTTTACATTTACTGCCAACTTTCTAATCTGTTGAGTTCAATGAAGAACTCTTGTTGTATTGTCTGCTATTTTCTTCGAAGACAATCGTATTGTCAGGAGACTATTTTTATTCATTTATTTATGTTTCTGCTCTCCTCTATACGTAAGTATGTATTTGCGTTTTGTTCTTGTTTTTTGCCAGGTATATTATTTCTCCCTATGTTAAAATTTATCTGTTCTGTATAATTAAATTTTCACCGATGTGTGTAATTTTAATGATATTAGACTTTCTTATTTGGATGGTATTGTATTCCAGTTTTTAAGTCACTACTATTCTTCCGATTGTTTTGCTTTTTATCACTAACTCAGCAGCCGAACCAAACGATATTGTATGGAGATGCTGAGCGTCTTAGACGATTTCGGCGTAGATAAGATCACAAAAATAATCAATGAAATATACAACAGGGTTAATATGCCGGAGGACCTTAATAGATCAATTTTTTTGCGCAATTTATTAAACCAGCTTTAAAGGAATAGGAACACCTTAAAACAATCAACTTAATGAGCTACAAAACAAAACACATAGTCCGCAATCTGAGGAATCCAGCGAGAGACAGAACTGAGCAATAAATAAAAAAATAAAAGAAATGAGTGTTTGACAATGACAACAGAACAAGAAACGCGATATTTATGCTCAGAACGCAATCAAAAAAACAATACAAATGCTGAAGGCCAAGTTATTGTGTTTTATATACTACAAAAGTTCGTTCGACAGAGTATGCCGAAAAGACTTTTTAGACATGCTTGGCAACCTCGAAATATTCAAGAAAGGCATTAGAATAATCAGGAAACTATACTGACAACAGTCTGGTTGCGGACGGACAGGAAATGAATTCAGCAAGGAAAAAAATGTAAAGGGAGTAAAACAACTATGTGCCATTTCACTAGACCTATTCAAACTGTACAGCCAAACAATTCTGAGAGAGCTTAAATCTATGCCGGGATTCGTCATTGGCGACCACAATCTCACAATGTAAGATGCACATATGACACAGTTCTGATAGCAGACAGATATAAGAAAATAACAGGACCTATTAAAGAACTTAGCGAGAGAAATCAAGAACAAATAGTAAACATAAATATCAAGGAAAGTTAATTCATGTTCATCAGCTAAAAGGGGACTCGTAATGTCTATTGTAAGTCGCTGATACTAAAATCAAACAGGTGCTGAAATTTAAGAACATGGGAAATGTTCTGTCAGAGGATGAAAAGTGGGAAACTGAAATCCGAAGAGGCATTGGCAGTAATATTTCAATGGAAACAAAGAAAATAGTACTAAATTCTTATATGATATCTGTCCTTCTATATGGCAGCAAATGATGATGATTTCTTCAAAGATGAATGAGAAATTTAGAGTAACAGAAATTCGGTTCTACAGAAGGATGCTGAGGATAACAAGGATCGAACATGTGAGTAACGACAAGGTGTTGAAAGGGTTGAAAACAAAAATGAAACTAATATTTTGCATCAGGAAGAGACAACTGAGTTTTATAGAGCACGTAATGAGAAAAAAGAATTTGGAGAATCTAATACACAGAAGACGGAGAAAGGAAAAGTGAAACAGGGGAAAATAGCTCTAGACATAATTGATGGACTTGATCAGGCGGGTGGAGAATTGGTGTTTGGGAGTGAGACAAAAAGAAAATACGTTGAAAGTGACAAGGGATAACGGTTAATGGGTGTCAGTGATCGCCCACTTTCAGAAAGCACACGTCAAATAAAGAAGATATTATTTACCTACACCAGAATTAAAGGATTTCTTTGTCTTGGACAGTCGAACAGGTTTACTTATTTCACCAAGAATTACAAACCACTAATCTGACATTCCATTGGATATTTAAAAAGGATGATATTTGACAATAATGTTGGTTTAATTATCTTTATATATAAAAAATATATATGATTGTGTGTTTGTGCGTGTGTTTGTGCGTCTCTATTCTAACGAACCAGTTTCTCCGAAACCCTTGATCCGATTTCAATCAAAACTGGGTCATTTATCGATATTGACATGAAACTTTGATGTACGCAAAAAAGTTTTGAATCGATTTGCAGGATATGAAAGAAATCACCAAAACGCTTACAATTTACGTACTGTTCCTTAAGACGTTGTATGGGAAAACAGATAAAATCACATAGCTTGTAAATCAAGGACCGAACTTTTGATGTACAAATTTCTTTTTAGAATCAATATACAGGTTTCGTCATAAATTAAGTCAAAGATAATTTCGGTGGTATTTGTGCACACTTATGCATTTATTTAATATGTTTTCATTAAAAAAAATGACCAGAATCGAATCACAGGTAGATAAGGTCTGCTACCTACATACAAAAGTTCTATAGAAAAACATGTGCGGCAAAGATTTATGGAAAATATTGATTTTTGCGATCGTTTATTTCTCCATGATAAGCTGTATTCCAACAAAAAATCAGGTTTTTTTGTAACATCTACTTTAGCATATGCCAAAACAATTTCAGGTTTTCTTCAAGGTGGCAACCCATCTAACGTTGCAGGGACAATGCATCCACTTCTTCTGCATCACAATGTCATAGCTTCACATTACAGGCTCCTGTAACGGCCCCCTCCGTTCTCCCAACTGTACATACTCTATTTCCATTTATTACCAAGCATGAATCCCGTTTTACATATGCAACAAAATCAATACTTATTTCATATCTTTTACCTCAAACGTCACGGCACACTTATACTGGAGCTTTTTGAATACGCACTTCATCTTCCCTTTCAACATAATCACTAAAAACCCCTGACGAACGCCGCGCTATACAGCTAGTATATCATACATTTAGCAAACAGCATTAATTTCTACAATTTACAACACTTGCATCTACGTTAGTTATGTTTGATATTCTTGATGTCAAAAAAAAAAAATCAGTCTAATATGCAGATGAGAAAATGAGAAGAATTAATGTCTACAGTCCGTCTGGAATTATTATAGAAAACACATAAACATCAATCACACGAATCTGCTTGGAAGAATTTTGTCAAATTTTAAACGATTAATTATAGATGTCAAAATAAAGCATGATTTAAACATTTAGGTGCTTTCAACGTGTTTTATTGAAGTTATTTGATTTTTTATAAAGATTGAGTTTGAAAGTTATTATACAAAACCAGGAAATCACGTTCTACTTCAGTTGCACTGTGCTTAGTGTGTAAAGATGAATTATATGAAACTGGTCGCTGAAAAGTCGAATCAACTCAAAGACGACACGAGACGTGGTAAATTTAACAAATTTATTCAAACATAACTCATTCCATTTTCCTCACCACATTCCCTAGTGTGACCGGTAGTGCTTACAGTCAACATAAACATGATCGAATTTATTAAGGTTGTTATAAAAAGCTAATAAAATCATCAACAATTAATTACACATCTAATAGAACAAATAACATATCTGATAATTCTTTAAAACTGGTATATCATAATATAATAAAGTTTCTGCTCAAAAACTGACAGCAATTTAATTTTTTTCTTTTATTCTTTTCTTAAATTCAGATGGTTCTCTTACGGACTGTGTCGCTATGATATTGTTTTCGACTGTCATAATATCTCATATTCACAACTGACAATCGCTGCTAAGAAGGTTTGGTCACTGTGTCGGGCCAGGATGTTTTTTTCAGCCTGAATCCATCCTACATATATACAAGTCAACCGTTGGTTCGTGCATAGAGTACTGCAGCCATATATGGTCAGGCGACCCTGCTGTTCACCTCACTGTTCTCGACAGGCTCCAAAGAAGAATCAGTATGTGACAGGTACTGACATGGCGGCTCCACAACAGCCACTTCCCCACCGACGAAATGTGGCCTCCCATTGTCTGTTTTATAAATACTTTTATGGCTTCTGCTCGGACGAACTTAAGTCACTGGTGCCTCCTCAATAGGTGTTTACACGTGCAATCAGATTGGCAACTGGGTCCCACCCATTCACAGTCAGTTTAACCAAATGCAGATGTCAATTCTACTCCTGCAGCTTCTTCTCTCGCACTTCCCGCCTGTGGAACTCGCTCCCATATTCTTGATTTCCTGACGGCTACAACCTCCAGGAATTTAAATGCAATGTCAATACTCATCTATTAACCACTTGATTCTAGATCTTTCCCTCCTGCACATCATTTGCATTTCCGCCTTGCTCGGGATGAAACTATTAAAAAAATTCTGCTCAGTTTCTTATCGGGACATGTTAGTGGTTCATTTCATTAGCTTGCATATTATATTGAATTAAATCCTTTCTAGCAAAACGTAATAAGCTTCCTATCACTATAATAAAAAAGATAGCACGTGAGAGTAATTTAAAATGCATGGAAAACTTCTCATAACAGCCATATTTCTATTGGTGAAAAATAAATGAAAATATTGCTTTTCTACATAATCCTCCTTCACCTCGATGCAATTCTGTTATCGTCCAAATTGTTTGTTTATTTTTTATTATTTTTTTCCATGTGCAAAATAGTTTTTCGGTTGCATAAGTAGCCATGTCCAAACGGTTAGCTTTTTTACGCAGCCGATGCTCAAAACTTACGCTATACACTCAGTAATCAGGCATCCCCATTATTGCCACCATTTGTGATACCGTGACTCATCAGCCTTTTCTGATCAAGGCATCCACCCTGTGGATATGTTATTTTGTGGGCGATGTTGATGCGAATCTAAATCTATTTTTGTCTCTTATACTTATTCTTCCTGTTTTAAAAAAATCTTACATCTTGTTACCTTTTTCTTTGATTTCTTGTTCGGGCTCCCTGAAGGGCGAAAATCCGGCACCGGATTTTCTCAGATATTATCAGTCTACCCATTTAAAGCGGTTTACGGTGCTTTGTATATTGACACTGCAATTATTAATTGTCTATGCGTTTTACCTCGTTCAATTCTGATAGAATGGTATGTACGGCTTGCTCACCATCTTCATATTTGCACGCATGGTGTCGCGCTCAACGCCTCTATTTTATTTTTATCGTGGAATTGCCTTTAATTTCTGATGTATAATCATATATTTTGAAAATGCTCTATGTTTTTTTATAGATATAATATTTAACTGATAATAATCTTTAGCTATTTTTCTCTTATGTAAAGTCATAACCAACATATACATTTGACTTCTTTATTGTGTATTGATCGAAAAAGAAACGAGGAAAGTATAGAGAATTTAAATGATTAACAGATAAATATGGCCAAATGATATATTGAAGAATATATCAAAAAGAACATTTCGATGAAAATAATTAATACGTGGATATTAAAGATACATATTTTAGGTCGCCATATTGAAATTATTTTATATTATATTATTTACTTATTTTCTTAATTTTAGAAAAGTATATGAAATTTTATTCGTTATAAAAACGTATATACAATGTGTTTGAAAGTTTATTTTTCCATACATTTTGTTTTATAAAAGTGTTATTCGTCATTTCGGAATATTTTTATATTATATCGTTTGACACTTAAATCTAAAAGAATGCCTTTTATGCAAATGATTTATAGTATATAATCCGTTTCTTTTATTTTGTATTTTATCTTACATTTGCTAAAAAGATAGAAGTTAATTTTAACAGAGATATTCTTTGTTGATGCAATTGTTAGATTGTTAAACTATTTATTAAGATATATTTTGAGTTTGATGGTGAACAGTCCATACGAAGCAATTTCCCTTGTGATTGATTGCAGACATTCTATTATAAGCCTTTTAAAATTTCCATATTTTCTTATCTTATTTAACTATAAAAAAGGAATTGAAAAATAATTTTAAATATTCTATCCAATGTAACTTTTATAATTGTAAACGAGTTATTTCTGCAACCTAGGATTCATCATTCCGGTATTTTTAGGAGATTTATAATAACTGATTTACCAAGGTAGAAAACGTACAACAGGAATTTCAGAAAGGCACAAGTAGAGTTTATAAATAACTGAAAAACTTCGAATTACGGAAGATTGCATCAAATCTTTCATCCAGGTTTGTATGATCCAGCGCTGCTTTTTTGGGTGTGACATATGGACCTAATTTTTGAGCTTTCATTTAGTATTTTATGTTATCTTTTGAAAGCAATATCATGGCGAAATATTAATATTAGCACAACCTGCAAACAACAAGATCGTTGAAGTTTGGCTTTTTTAAAATCGTACTCCATGTTATATGAAGGCCCACTCAATTTATTTGTTAAAATTTCCACAAGCGGTTAGACTTTTTGGTATAATTTTGTGTGAAGTTTTCCAGAATGAATGTAGATTTGAGTTTAATATATTTTTTAAAAAATAACTTTGTTGACTCGAAATATGTTTTTGTTTGTTTATCTGTTTCATGTAGTTATGATATGTAAATAAACCCTTCTAATATAGAAAGTCTCAACTAGGCTTTTGTTTTTTTGTCGCTACAGTTACATTCTTTATCAGTGATATTATGTTGCACGCTATTTTTAAATTTCTGGCATTTGATTCTTTTGAAGTAATTCTGAGATTTTAGGAAGTGTTTATTGAAAAATTGAAAACATTCATGTCTATTTTAGATTTTCTACTTATTTAAATGGTGGGTTGAGCCAAATAATGTTTCGTTTTCTAATATTATTCATATTTGTTTAACTGAGGTGCGTATTTTAATTATCCTTCATTACCAATTTTATTTAAGGCTCTTTATTAACCTCTTTATTTTCATTAATCGAAGATTGTTTTGTAAGAATATTGTGTTATTTTTTAAGAGATGTGTTTGATAATGCTAGTTGTCTGTTAATATCTGTTGATTATGTATTTAAAGTTGTACTAGCTTTCATATATGGAGATACATTAGCAGTGTACAGATAACATTCTATATATAAATTGTTAAAGAATTTTTTATTCTATTTCGAGTTCTACCTCAAAACTAAAATGTGTTTTAAAATAGCTTTTCTTATTTTGTCATTTTGTCTTTCATTGCCTGATATATATATATATATATATATATATATATATATATATATATATATATATGCACACACACACACACTCGTACACAAGATAATACTGGTTTTAAGATAATTTATATTTATGAATAATATTGATCAATACCAGATATAGGGTTTATGTGAATATAAAAAGATCGACACCAAGGGGTGACAGCGTGTATCATGCCTGAATGCAAACACCAAGCCTTGTATGGCCATGAAGGCAAATACAACGATTGACCGTAGGCGTAGAACGATGAATTAGATGGTGAACCCTCTGACATATAAAAATATATGTTGTCGTCTATATATATATATAAATATATATACATGAATTTATATATATATATATATATATATATATATATATATATATATATATATATATATATATAGTCATCCGCAGACATCTGTTTCGCTGTATCACAGCTCATCAGTACGGTTAGACTCCGATAATTTTAACCCAGGATTGAAACCCGAGCGAATTGGCGTCAGTCGGCGATTCTATCTCTGGAGTAGGGGCGCTCGGTAGTAGAAGGCAGACTTTTTTCATTATACACGCCCAATATATGCTGCAACTGTCATCACACTTGAATTCCAATACTTCTCTTGCTCCTTTCTAAATGGGTCGTCTTTCTCTTCTCTCTTTCCTATCAAATGTTTTACCCCTTTGTAGACCCCTAATAGTTTACTCTTATGCAGCTCACTGTACATCAGTAGCGTTACCACCTTGCTCAGGGTCATACATTTTACGTTTAAAATATATTAATATATGTATATAACCCTATTGATGTATTCATCCACTAATGCACTACTGAGAGAGGTACTTTCACTAACAGATATATATACAAATGGATCGTCTACTCCGATATGGTTATCGTCTCATATCTATTAGCAACAATGCGTATATATATATATATATATATATATATATATATATAGTCATCCGCAGACAGATCTGTTTCGCTGTGTCTCGGCTCATCAGTATGGTTACTTTTAATCCAGTATTGAAACCCGACGAATTGGCGTCAGTCGGCGATTCTACCTCTGGGTCATGGGCGCTGTGTAGAAGAAGGCAGACTTATCTATTTCTCTTTAAGTGTGTGTTTTTCTGTGTACGCGCATTTATTCGCTAATCTACTGCTTAAGAAAAGCGTTTCCAAAACATTTCTGGAACTGTGTTAATCTCTGTCAGATTTTATAAGTTTATTGGTTCATTTTCTTTATTACAGTGCTAAACTTTGGCCAAATATTTGGCAAAATTAGACTTCGATCATTATCAGATCTTATTACCATGTTTCAAATAGAAATTCATTTTTATTCATTTTTAATATTTTCTCTTTTTCATATATACGAACAATGTTATTTTTGCTTTTGCATTTCACATTTACACTTCTGCTAATGTACTTGCCTATTGAATATTCTCATATAATATTTGCATAATTTAAATATACACTTTATGTTTTAACAATACTGTCTGGATATTTAAAGCTTAATTACTATGTATTAATTAATATATTAAAAAATATTTAACCGCTTCGGTGAATAACGTGTGTTACATTCTAAGATGATAATGTTTTTAACATTTCCTTTTCATTTAGCAGATTTAATATGCCTATATGAATTCTAATAATGTCATAACCTCGAATATATTCTTGGTAATTATTTGTATTAATCCTTTGCTGGCATCTACTACGTCATTCCCCCAGTGGGAATTGTGATAAACTATATCCGTCAGGAAAGCATTTGATTAGAAAGTTTTGAGGATAGCTGAACTACATTTTAATTGCCGTTGTTTCTAGATTTACCATAAAAATTGTTGTATCACCTATTAGGGTCACAAATAAGGGCCAAAACACTGTTCCAAACACCAAGAAAATCTAAAATTAATCGCAATATATTTTCAAAGTAAAAATAACATGCAATATATTTTTGTAAAAGAATTTAAAAGATACATAATTACCACCAAAATTTATCAAGTTTGCTCTTGGGAATTAAAATAAAAGAGGTGTAAAATAAATAGAAGATGATTAAGGTGGAAAAAGGGATACAATGAAACTAGTGCCCAATAAAATTCAAACCCAACATACAACCTCTCTGCTTACAGAGGAAAGGCTTGATGTATCAAGAAACTTAAAATGGTACGAAGTGTGTAGAGTGGGACCTTGATAAGATAGAAAAGCGGTCCACACTAAATTCAGAGACACAGTTCCCGTTGTTTATAATATGCTGTGCAATAGACGACCCGGATATATAAATTGACCATTGTTAGCAGCCGGATTCAAAACCTTGGGAGTTACGTGTTGTTTTACTCTCAAATCCAAACATTGAGACGCACTCCCTATATCGTAGTGTCCACAAGTACATTCGTATATATAAATTACGTAATTAATTTATTGAGGGGGACGCCATCATTAAAAAATGGAAGAATGAATTGGTTGAGTACTAAATATTGCTCAAACCTTAGCCTAAAAATGGCAATTCTTAATAGAATGTGAAATCTGCCTAGCTAAACACACACCCTCTGAACAAATAAAGAGAAGACGCAAATAAACCGGAATTTTTTTTAAACAAGATGAGAAGGATGGACAGAGTTTAATAAGGTGAGAAATAAGTCAGCTCCAACCTAATTATTAAAGAGGCCGAAAGTATCATCCAGATGACGACGATACATAAGAAGACGATCAATAGAAAAAATAAGTAAGCCGCATGAAAACTGACAAAAAACTTAGCTTGAGCGGGACCCAAAGACGAACCCATCGCTACACCATCAATCTGTTGAAAAATAATATTATTAAACTAAACTAAACAGATACGGTGACATACTGCATATTACATCCACAAATGCATTCAATGGTGTCCAGTTACATGAATCTATTTTAGGGTATATGATGAAATTTTTTGAGCTTAAAAATAATACGTCTTCCACGGTTGCTTCAGAATTTTATCACGCCCAGACACAATTGTCTAGACTGTAGAGTAATTGTCTAACGGGCTTATCTACGATGAACATTACTTAAATGAAGCGTACAATAATTGTAACGCTTAACAAACACACTTTCAAGGCATACAAAGAGATCGCAAATTTAATTTCGGCTGTCAGTCGTGTCATCAAGGAGCAGCAATAAACTGGATACATCTGTCTAAAACATAAACGGCGAACACATTATCAGGAAAACTGTGATAAATCTTAGGAAGACACTATTTGTTTTGTTTCATTCCCTTAATTTTCATATATATATATATATATATATATATATATACCAACATCATATATACATTTTAAGTATATTAAAAGCAACATTTTTTGAAAGAATAGCACTGATACGTTTCTGTAAAAATATGAAATACTAATAATACGAGAAAATTAAATTGCGGCATGAAATAGCCCCTAAAGATATGATTGCCACTAAACAAACTAACAAACACTCAACGCCATGAAAGAAATTTACGTTGGACTCATTCTCTGTTAGCATTTTCGGTATTAATTCTTAAAACTTAATATTATTGTTTCTGTTGCTATTTTTAGAATATTCTTAGTAAATACCAATGTGACAGCTGATGGTGTTTATTTTTTCTTCTACGAAAACTATATAAACTTGAAGACTAAACTTATAATATTGATTCTATATTTCCCTACGTCCGTGTTTCTTTCTCACACATCAAGCCTTCTTCTTTCAAGCTCTTCACCTATCTGTTTTATTCTCTCCTTCCGGTCGTTTTTTGCTTCGGTTATTTCTTAGATGTTTAAAAATAACAATAAACTATCATATTTTCATCACTATTATCGATAATTCTTTTTTTATTTTCTCATTTTTCATCTTCTCTTTTCTTAATCATACTTACATCAGTTATTTATATTTTAGCCTAATTTTGATATATACAAAGACGTGAATGCATTCTTATATTCTATCCAAAATTTGGCACTGCTCTCTGATATTTTCACTTTCGAAATGATTTTGTTTCTGTTAATCTTCCATGCAAATGTAACTCTGCAGGCAAGAACTGAGCTCTTGTCATACTATCAGTTTTATTACTGGTAAATCTTTAATTGTATTTCTGCGTCAGCGATTTCGTTTTCATTTTCCTATTTGAACTTCGTCAAAAACATTTAGGATCTCTTCGCTTTTGAACGAATCAATACCATGATAGATATTTTGTGCATCTCTGAATAACTTACTCGTATGTATATATATATATATATATATATATGTGTGTGTGTGTGTGTGTGTGTGTGTGTGTGTGTGTGTGTGTGTGTGTGTGTGTGTGGGACGTGAACATTCAGAATGTGATAGATAATAGTTATCTACAACTGTCTATTATTTGAAACTTACAATTGTATTTTTTCTCCATTCCTTACACATCTAGATTTGCTAACCATTTATCAATTTCCATTAACCACCTTGTCGTTGACAAGCATGATTTTTTTCATTTGCGATATATCTTCCTCATTACAAAGAAAATGTTGACACTAGAATTAACTTAAAATAAGCTTATTTTTTCTAAGCTGCTTCAACTTTTCCTTAGTTACATACTTCCACTTTAAGTTAGTGAAAATCACTTGATAACATTTGCAGTTGCTCACTGTTCTTTTCCTATCTTACCGATGGCAGCTTAAAACTTATATTTGCACCTGATTCTCACGGAAAAATACTGAGGATTCGCAGTGAAATTAAGTCGATAAAGATCATTTGTAATAAAAGAAATTAATCCGTATTTACTCAAATATATAGTGGGGACAATCCAGACGTTTATAGAAAGAATTTTTAATCAATGTCAGAATATCCAAGCGTTTCATGTAAGATGAACCTCTTAACGGCGTCTCACACAAAATCTAAAGAGTAGATGAATAATCATTGCTTAGGATATGCATAAATAGGATATCTGAATGTCACAAAAAAGTAAAAAAACGATGATTAAGGAAAAAATGTCCAATGCTAAATAACCAGTCACTAAGATTAATTGACACGTGAATAACCAGTATATTTTATATATGAGTGATATAAATGGCTCTTCTCATAAGACTATGCCACAATAAGCTCAGGTTCCTACTATGAGATTATATTAGAGAGTACTATGAATATTCTGATTATATTACACACTATTATACCAGATATTTTTGTTTAATTTCATTGCCTCTTTTGTCACGGTGGATATACATTCTGATGTGAAAAAATGCTAATTTTCCTTCACATATTGTAAATATACGACATTTAGATTCACTTGTAATATGTTTTCTCATTTTCAGTAATTTTTGATAGTCACTTACATTGCTTTTATAACATCGATTTTTAAGACATTCAGTATATTGTCTTCATGAAAGCTTTGTACATAATGTGTTGTGGTGCAGTACATATCGGCTCGGAACGCGAAATCGCCGAGTCGCGTTCGAATTCAACTTGAATTCCTTGCATTCACTCACGCGCAAATACCCTTGTCAAAGTTATTAGTCCATCTCCTCCTTCCAGCAATGGATTAAATAGCATGACAGACTGGGTTCTATAGCCTTGGCTGGTAGCTAGTCTACTGCTGTAAATAAGGGAACATATTGCTTGATATCTGTATCGAGACATGATAGCCCAAGCGTGTATCATATATGCGACATAACTGACTGACTGATATAATATATCAAGGTCTTCATGTTTTTAGCCATTTACTTGCTGTCTCACTTTTTATATAGCTGTTATATATTTCTTAATGTTGTTCGCCAAAAAAATACCCAAGTGTCTTTCAATTAATAGGGTAAACGAATAAGGTTGTTCTCTGCAGATAACGGTTGACACTAGACATGAAGTAATAGTAATCAAGAAAATAACTAGAAAGTAGCCGTTTTGGAAAAAAACGCTAAGAATAGGGCAGAACATGTGATCAAACCCCTTGTTTTGTTGACATAGCCCGACTGTATCAAAAGCGTACAAATTATGTGTGAGTTTCTGAAGATATTTTAATTAATTCAATAAAAAACATCTTCCCTATCAACGAATGAAAAATTATAGCAAGCTATAGGAAAAGTATTTTCGATACATTAATCTGTAAACTTTGAAACAACTGCAAATGTAAGGTCGGTGAAGAGCGAGAAAATAATTTGTATATATATATATATATATATATTAATGCAGGTTTTAGTGAATAATATAGACAAGATTTGTCTATTAATTTTGTGTAGGATCTGTTCGTACCGTCTGATATACTTGATGGTGATATCGTTGAAAGACAACAAAAAATCAAATTGTTGATTTTTTTATCGGGTCTAAGATTTCGGTTCACATAAGCCATTATCAAAGTCATTCATTCATTGAGAGAAATCAGTGGACTTCACAGTGTTCTGTCAGCAAAAAGATGAACGCTTCAATATAAGAATTACTTGTTTTCTATCCATTATTTTTTAGATATCACAGCTCTTACATAAGTATTCACTGCGAAGCAACACTTTGGGATTTCTAAATACGGTTTTATGTACTCAGTAATATCAAATAATCATAACGCTACCAAATTTTTCTTGGCCAAAATAAAACAAACTACACAATTTTCTCCTGTCTACATATACCAAACAATATACTAGTTGTGATTGGGAAAATATCACAATATTATATTCTTAATTTCGTGTATTCTGGTCATTTTGTTTTTTATTTTGTGGACGACACATTATAGGATGATCAGTTGGGCAACGTCTCTGATAAAATGATCATTATGGCACAATTCATAATTTCAGAAATTTTGAGATAACAGGATGCACTGATATTTGCATCCGCGTCAGAAAATCTAGTACAATGCAGGGTATTCAGGATGTTTTTGATCTCTCTAATCCTGATTAACAAGGTACAGCAGATTTGAAACGGACTCAATTCTGATAAAAAATGACGACAAAATTGAGAGTTACACTACCTTGAGGAAGTATTACGTACTTGGTTGTAGAGAAGGGCAGCTGGAAGACAATTAATCTGACAAGAGGACATCATACCACACAAGCAGGAAAACCGAGTCCTGACAGTCGACCAATTTCTGCCACCCCTATATTTGCCCATGTAACTGCAAACTCGTTGTTAAAGTCGGGTGCAGTTGAGCGAGAAAGCAACTGAACAAATGTAACACAAAAATTAACTGAACGCTAGGTAATTACTATCTTATGAAATAAATCTACATAAAACTTTAATTTAGTCAAAATGAAATGTTAATGTTATTTTAATTTTTGAGTCAATTAAACAATAGATACATCTGACTATATATATATATATATATATATATATATAAATAAAGATTTATGCCCACCGAAACCACAAATTGCTTTAAAATATATTGACGTCATTTTGCGAACCTGAGGAACCTTTCGGACAACACTTTTCAAATGTCTTCGTTGGCGTTATTATTAATATGCGTTGTACATTCATCATGTGTGTACCCTCATTAATTCACAGACATTATGTTACATAAATACAAACACATACACATACACAGACATACGCTCTCACCATCCGATTGAGAACTATGGAGGAATGGTATGCACTATGGAGGAATGGTATACTTTGAAAAATTAGTAGCTACTCGAGTATCTACGCATAGTTCATTCAGTAATGGTTTTGAGAATTCTCTCAGCTACTGACGTGTTTTTACATTCGATATAACACGCTAAAGTCTGCTTTCCTCTACCAAACCCATAGCTCAGAGATAGAATCGTCGACTGATGTCAATTCGGTCGTGTTTCTATCCTGGATCAAATCAATCGGATGTCTAACCGTACTGATGAGCTGTGATACAGCAAAAAAGATTTCTCTGTGGATGATTATATATATTGAAAATTAAGTCCATTTATTAAAACTAATATGATTTATGAAGTCTGCCAAAGACGAAAATGTTGCAAATATTTAGTTCCAGTGCAAAATTGACAGGGACAGTTAAAGGAGAACATACCCAAATTAGCGGAAAGACAATCAAGAACTATATTTTCTTGAATAGCCCATGCCTAAAATGTTTCTAGCTGATACTCGAAGAAGCGGCCACCGTTCCAAGCCACTGCAAGCAGCAAAAAAATATTTACACGCAAGATAAGAAAGCCAATTCGACACGCACCAAGGGAAGGTAGGCTGCCTTTCATACGAACTGTTTTCTAGAATAAGCGTAAATGGCATGCTTGGAATCTACATTACTGCCAATCACTCTTTTCTAGAACACGCGACATTTGCATGGTGTTTCGTCAGAATATGATGGCTTTGTATTGTTAGATGTACTTAAAAATATCTTCTAGAGTGTTGATGTGGAATTTCACATTGGCTGGTTGGTGAACCGTCGCAACTTCCACTAGCGAAAAGATTCAGAAAAGACTCAAAGTAACAGAGAATTATGAAGAAATTCCATCTTTGCGATAGGATGAATGTTGAATAGTATCGTATCAATGCTTGGTAGATTGTTAAAAGTACTATTTTAATTTATTGTCGTTAGTGTATAGCCGAATTCCCACGTCTCAAAGATATAGATGCTGTTCTGCTCAGTGAGAAATGCCAGCCAGATGTCCTCACTTAACATCCCTTTGTGATTGGTTAAAGCAGAAAATCTACTATACCAAACCAATGACTTTGCAAGAGCTTAAAGAGTAAATACAAACATTTAAGTCTTCAATCCCACAAATGTTCCTAATGAAACCAACTGACGCAATTCTAGGGCGACTCTAGAAACTCTGGTGCACATATCGAAATCTAAATAAAATCTTATGCGAAATGCTTTCCTTCCATACTCATTTCTTGTAAAAACTATAGTTAGTAAATAAATAAAAAGTATTGTAAAATAGAATATTATTTTTTATTCCCCATCTGTATATATATATATATATATATATATATATATATATATATATATATATATATATATAATATAATTATATGGTTATGTCAATTTTTCATTGCTACATGGAAATTTCTATGTTTCGAGATTAATTCTCATCATCAGGCAATGCTGGTATGGTTGTAAAGACAATTTACATTTAAATGACAAATACTTTCGGTTTACTGAGAATGTATGTGGGTGTTTTTTTTGTGTGTGTGTGTTCGGCTAATCAGAATGGAGATTCACTTATGGGTTTGACCTCGAGGAATTTACGTGCTAACCATCTTTTTCCCTCCTCATTTTTTCTTTTTCCTTGACCCTATTCCCCTCTTGTTTGCTTTCCTTCGAGTAAACCCCGAACTGCTATTTTTTCGCTCCATTTGTCAACTTGCTGTAAAGTTTACTATCCTGATACAAAAGTGGGGGGGGATTATTAAAAAAAAAGGACAATTAACTTATTCTATCTTTGGCTTTATTTTTATTTTCATTTCTATTTTTAACTAATTCATCGGTGAGCATGTTATGAGAGTGCTCACCGATGAATTAGGTAAAAATAGAAATGAAAATAAAAATAAAGCCAAAGATAGAATAAATTAGTTGTCCTTTTTTTTAGTAATTCCCCGCCCCTAGTTAAACCATCAAATGAGATGGCGTGACTTGGCCTCTTGACCACTTGACTATGAAAGACTATTATTTCGGGCTTTTACGCCAACGTAATGCTTAATGATTAAAAAAACAAACATTTTCCTGATGCTTCTAAAAATTTCATATCTGTTCTGTTTTTGCATCTTAATGTAAACAAATATGAACAAAAAATTTAAGAAATTTTATGAAATCCGTTACGTTTCGAAATGGATTAACGCTAACATAATTATAATTTGTTTGTTAAAACATTATATTTAATGAATACTCGTATTTGAGTAGATATTCCGTATTTTTTATATATATTTCAGATATATATATATATATATATATATATATGTGTGTGTGTGTGTGTGTGTGTGTGTGTGTGTGTGTGTGTGTGTGTGTGTAATGCATTTAGCTATATAATTTAATATGATAAATTAGATTTAAAATTTCATGCTGAAATCTTCAATGATTATCCACACTTGCAAATATTCTTGAGTTTTTGGAGCATTTGTTCAGTGATTGAAAAATATGTAATTATCAAAAGCTACAACGAAGAAAATCATGGCTACATTAATGAAAGCCATATATATCTCTCAAACAATATTATGTTTTGTTTTTCATATGCTCATTTAGATACAAAAGGGAATCAATATTTGATTGTAACTGAGCAAAGTGCCACTTAGTAAACAATATTCAGTGAATTATATCGGGAAAATACCTGTTTTGTGTAAGGAAGGTGCACGCACGGTGAATTTATGTCAAGTGAATTCCAGCGTTCCTATTGATAATAAGCCATATCAAATAATGATAGAATAGCGATCTTGTCTCGGCGCTTGAAATCTTACATATCTCAGAAGATTAACTTCAAAATCAAACATTTTGAAAATTTATCGATCAATTAAAGAAATGCCTCTTTGACAAAATACACAATTAACATAAAATGAATATCATAGAAAGATATTAAGCTTATTTATGACTCAATAATAGCGTTCTGATGTTCATTTTCCCAAAATGTCATCTCATCTGAAATGCTCAGCTCTTCCGCAACATTTTCTGCATGTCCATATTCTGTTTATCTGGATATTTGAGGTGTTCCTGATATTCTACTTTGAAATTAATGATTTGTAAATCGGAATAAATGTATTCAATTCCCTGTATTATGAAATACTTTTGTGGAATTTTCTTATACGTGACACAGTTAATTAAAGAGAAACATCTTCTGCCTTTCGACATTATATCAATTATTAAAAAAGTTGCATCTTATTTGTAAATAATAATCTTTCTGGAAACACTAGGGAACTATCCTCAATTTTCCTACACTTGTCGTAGAAGCAAGATACATATGCGATGGGTGAATTGTCGTCTAAGTTACGCAAATAAAATAACACGGACATCTCATTTTCGCAGATATATTTATAATACTTGCACAAATATCATGAAATACTAAAGAGTAAATTTATTCAATAAATTCACCACTGGTTTTAATCCCGACGCCCAGGTTCTTTAGAAATCTCTTGCGATTTTTCTGGCTAGCATCCTTGATAAGGTTGTCGAATGTTGTCATAATACATACCTTCTGGTCATTTTTTGTATTAAAAAATATTTTTGTTGGACTGTCATCAAACTACTCCCCACACATGCTCGGGGTGATATGATTAAAAAAAGAACATAACAATCAAGTTTGTTGCAATCTTAGAAGTGAAGTGGCCATGTGTAAAAGTTATTTGGTTGAAGAATATTTTTAACAATCGTTACAGAATGTTTCTTCTGAATGATGCCAGAATTAGGGTCTCCCTGCAGGCACTTTTTTGATCTAGGGAAGCAATAAATCATCAAGCATTTGATATCGGCCTCTGTGTTTATACTATTGCGCTGTAGGAAAATGAATGGAGGTATAACGACCACTTCAAAAACATTGTAGACACCAATATACTCAACCAAATCTTCTAAATCTACTCACTGTTTCTCTAAAAATTCTGAAATGTTTACATTGGAGCGCCATACGCAATTTCGAAGCAGTTCAGCATGCTGTTTCCAAATTACTGTGCAGTAAATTGTGTCATTGTGTTCTTTTTTCTCACAGACCGTGGTTAACTGATCGTACAATGTCGAGCAGTGGACAAAATCAAAATTAAACACTGTGCATGCGCGAAATTAAAAGGGATATAAATTACCCATTTAACCCTGTAATTTGAGGAAATTTAAACATTATTTACTTCGATCACATTAAACATATTTCCCTTTATCCATCTAGAAATGTTGTCTATATTAAAACGTTAAAGTATTATTAAAGCCAAGATCTATTTATTATTTCAGCAATTTTTTAAGATACTGATATATTTGTAAACTCTTATTATTGTTTATCTTAAGTAAACCAAAGATCAATATCTTTGAAATAAATTGAACTGAATAATTCTCAATGCCGAAATAAGAATAATTCAAGGAATCTAATAAATGCATCTATTTTATCTGGTCTTCGTCTGTACATCTGCGACAAAATGGATTAGAACATCAAATTTGAAAAATGTATGTAAATTATTTATTGCCTTACACTTACCCATTTTTATAAATAGAGATAAGACTTTCAAAAAAGATAAATAATGAAAAATAACTAAACATTTTTCATATTTATCATGATAGGAGAAATTCCTGATTTATTCTGTTGAGGAATTATGAATAGCTTGGCTCTGGAGCTATTAAATATTACAAATCATTTTCCACTTTTAGAAAAGTATGCGTTCAAAAATCAGATGACAGGTTTACATCATGTAGCTTTATAGGTGCAACTCCAAAATCAAAATGATCAGATCCTGTCGAGTGATTCTACACTGATTTTTTCTAAGAACTCAGTGGATAAAAGGCTGCTTTCTAAGATTCTTTTCCATTAAAAACCCACCATCACTGTTTTATAATCAACGCCAGACATTGTCTTGCCACGTCTTTTCTTTTTACTTATGTTCAACCAATACAAAAGAAGATAACGGCTAACCCCATGAAGACACCAAGTTTGAAGCGAACGGGAAAACATCCTGTGCGAAATCCTTTCCAAGAAACATCGGTTAAATCATGTTCTGTCTTGTTATTTTAAACTGATCCTTTCAAATGGAGGTACTTTAATTTTTTCTAAACCAAGTGCTTTCGATATTGTACAGTAACAATAATATTGTCTTTGTAATTTATTCATGAATATCATCTTAGAAAAGAGATGAATGTGTTTTTGTAAGAGAGAAAAAGAGAGAGAGAGAGATAGAGAGAGAGAGCACAAAAATAGATAACTGTACCTTATATTTTATCATCCTAATAGTATATATTTTGTTTGTCTATCCCTGTATTTCATTTCTTCCACGAACTAATATACACACACACACATATATATATATATATTTAATCATTTCACCACAAGCAAGGCATTCTACTGCCACTATTGCGCAGGGGGTTGCATAGGGGAAGGTGAAGAGAGAGTGGTTAGATAAAAAAAAGTCAGAAGGCGGGTGATAGACGTATTACGTTGTAGATGGGATGACTGTTTGAGAGAATGGATGCAAGTTAGTTTGTTAGGAGGTGTCTATTGACCTTACATTTAAACTCCTGGAGATTGTAGCTTTCGTGAAAGCTATATGTGGAAGGGAATTTCACAGGCGGGAAGCGCGAGAAAAGACGCTGTTGGAGTAGAAATTGCGGTTATATTTTATCGGTTTCACTGTAAAAGTGTGGGACCTAGTTGCAAATCTAGTATCTCGTGCAAATTCGTACCTAGGAAGCACCAGTGATCTAAGTTCATTGGAGCAGAAGCTGTGAAAGTATTTATAGAAGAGGGACAGGGAAGCTACGTCACGCCGGTGAGAGATTAACCGCAGGCGGTCTGCCAAGTTGGTATCGATCACATTACAGATTCTCCGTTGTATTTTGTCAAGAATCCCGAGGAGAATAGCAGGGGAATCCGACCAAATGTGACAGCTGTATTCAGTGCACGGGCGGATGGTAGATTTATATGTGTGCAGGATAGATTCAAAACATCCGGGTCCTGCACAGAGATATGCCTTCATAGCAGCGGATTTAGCAATGGATTCGATATAGTCTTTTCACTTTAGGTCCGCTGAAAATGTGAGGCGAAGGAGGCGTAGTGTTTTACTCTCTGGGAGGCAAGGCTGTTCCATGCTAATCGGAGGTAGGTGTGATTGTCTATGATGATTAATTGATAGCAGCTTCGTTTTGGAAGCATTAAACTTTACTAGCTATTTCTTACCCCAGTCCACTACGGATTAGAGGTCCTTTTCAAGCTCGGCAGCGTGGTTCGCTTTGACGCCCACACCAGATTTTTGATCAAGGCGAGAGTAAACTGTGGTGTCATCAGCATACATGCCTACTTTGGATCTTATGGCATCGAGGAGATCATTAATGTAGATCAAGTAAGACCGTAGGACCTAGGATAGAGCCTTGAGGGACACCCCTGTTCGTATGGTATTTCTGGGAGTCATGTCCGTTTAATACCACCTTCAATGTGCTGTTAGAGAGGTAAGACTGGAGAATTAAGTGAAACTTCTTTAATCTTTTGTTTCAACTTTTTTGCGTTTCAGTATTGTTCTTTTGGCTGATTTGACACAAAATTAAAAAATAACTGGTTATTGTGAATATTAATCATGCATGCTGTCTGTTTCCTACGTTTCTCATCATTTTTTAAGCCAATATTCTTCTGGAGACGCATGTCCTCTTTACTCGATAAATTTATTACCTTAGTAAGTAAAGTGCTATTATTTTAGTCCCATTTTAATAAGGAAATTAATAAAAAAAAAGAATGAGTGTATGAAGACTGTACTCCGTCCATTATCAAAGATTAATAATCTTCACTAGCTTAGCTGTCAGTATTTGACTGCTTTAGACTTCAATGCCATATAATCTAATGATCTACAAAAATGGTCGTTTATTCTCCACAGGTTATTTGTTATTTTTTCTCACAAAATGTGTATGAAAATTAGTTTCTTATGCTGTCATTATTTTGTTATAAAATCATTTCAGAAAACCATAAAGAGAAAACAGTCCAGCATCAGTTCAATTATCTTCAGAGACACAATGGAATGCTTAACACTGAATGTAAATTATCGATTGTTTCTAACCTCAGATTTGCTCCTACTAAATTCTCCAAGGACGAGACAGTTCACATTGTCACACCATCTGGAGCTGATTTCATAATTAACAAAGCGGCGCCGGTTCTACATTTTTGCCGCAGCTGTAGTTATCAAATTGGTTATTATATTCTGTCAGTTCATAATTGAGTCAGTCTGCAGTAAACCGACGCGTTTTTGATAGATATTTTTATGCAAATTATCGGCTTCTGTGCCGTAAGGTAATGGTTGGCAACATTCCACTGGAAAACTTTAGTTTCTTTTGTGTGGAAACATTACTAGTATAATCGTGTGCATTTGCTAATAAAGTCATAATATTAAATATTTAACTAATTATTGATTTCAGGTATAGATTTTTATAATTTTGCTACCGATATATATTTTTTCTGAAGCGTTTACCAAAATCAGTCAAAACTTTCACATGCTAGGTCTACAAATAAATTTCCTTGTATACGGACTTGTGGCATAGAAAGTTGCTTCTTTCAAAATGGAAACCTAGGCCTCGATCCGAATGAAAGAGATAAATTCCAATACTGAGATGAGATTGTGTAAGAAAATGGTAGAATATGAACTTCAAAATTATTTCTATCCATATTGGATTAAAAGGTGGGAAAAATCATGATTACTGAAGTAATGAAGGAACAAGGCATACCAATATAGAAACGCAATCACCCGAAATGATCTACAGAAAAAAACATTCTTTAACCGAAATTCGTGTTTATGCCAACTGATGAAAGGAGGAAGCCCATAAATATCTATTTATAAGACAAACTCATTTACTACACTAATTATCTTCTCTCTCATAATAAAGACCATTGCTTATATATATATATATATAACCTTCTGTCACGCTCATAGGGAGTTACAAATTAGTGAAGCAGCGTTGGCTCACTTTATTGCAGAGACAATAGATAGGCAACGTTCGCTCAGTTCATTACTAGTAGCTATTTAAATTTACCACTAATTCGGGAAGCTTTTGCCGCAAGTTTCGTCTTTAACAATGCCCTAATATTTTATTGTTTTGCAATAATTATGACTTCCAGCTGTGAAGAATATATAGATATCTCTAGGAAGTAGCCTGCGACTCTCCTCATGCTGGATAATAGACGTGATGACCAATTTAACCTCGATAAAGACATCCACGATCTGATCAAATTTATAAAATTTTACAAAATTTCCACCCACTACCACCACTTCCACACCTTCAAATATAAATTACTTGCTGGTCTATAGGCAACAGGATGCTGTAGCCCATTGACCAGAAATTGAATTCTATTTTAAATGTCTTTTCCATCAAGCACATATTCTTCATAAAAACAATAATGTCGTGATATGCCTCAGAATTAACGATATCGTCTGGCAAGGTGTTACAAAGATGACCTTGAACATAGCGTGAAATTAGCTATGGCCTGAGGTTTCGTTTGAAAGGAACTTTGTAAGAGTCGAACCTAAAGCCAAAAGCTTGGAGAAGATTGTATCCCTCAACAAGTCTATGAATCTGGACATGTATGAAGCTGACCTCAGCTTAAAATGGAAAATCAGAAAGTGTTACAAATACAACAGAACATGGACGTTTTGTAGAAAATATGTGACTTGGAGGAGGCGGTGGAAATTACCTTTACAAGTGAGATGAACATAATGTAGGATATGTGAGAGAAACTTTCAAATTTTATTAAAATGAAACATTAGGAAAAGATTGAACATCGCGCACTATGGTGATAGTTAATGGCACGTGCCTAACTCATTTAGAAACAGGATTGAAAAGAGATCATTGAACGTTCTTTTGTAGGAATCGTGGTGAAAAGTTCACAAATCAGTGAATAAGATTCAGTTTCCCCTTTCTGCCCTACACCCATCAGCATCATCAAGTCTTCTGATGTCCATATTAAATTATGTACGTTATGTTTAATAAAACAATTTTATTACAGTAAATTCTATTGTATTGTGTTTAAAACAGTATTAATTGTTGATACGTACATTTTTCTTATTACAAAATGTAACAGAAAATCACGCATTTGAATTTAGTTCAATGGGGAAATATTATTTGACGTGCGAGTAATTTTAGTTACGATTTCCGTCACAGAACAAATGTAACACGTAAGTCAAGGCACCATTGGATATAAATCAACTATCAGACAATCAATCTATACACACACACACACGCACACACACGCACGCACACACACACACACACACACACACACACACACACACATATATATATATATATATATAGATAGATAGATAGATAGATAGAAAGATAGATAGATAGATAGATAGATAGATAGATAGATAGATAGATAGATAGATAGATAGATTCCAGTTTTAAATAGAAATATGAATATACATTGCAATTTATCGACTAAAATTTTTAATTCTGATTAGGAATGTTTTACTGGATTAAGAGCTTATGTTTTATTGTAGAATTTTCTGTGTAGATATCTGGATGATACATCGAAAAATAGATATTATTCAGAGAAAGCATTAGAATTCGAATCTATTGAATTAGATAGATGGAGAGAAGTCTAAACCCTCATAAGATAAATAAATTAATCTCTCCTGAACTCAGCCACAAACAAACACTTAACCCTAAGACCTTAAAAAGGTAAACAGAACTCAAAATACAGACCAATCTCTCTAACACCCCCTTATCAAATTCAGAACTTCTCAGTAAATATTACAATACAACAAGTTTCAGCTGACCCATGGCGACATTACATTTAAATATATTTCTGTGCTTTTAAGAATGATAAAAATTGTTTCAGTATGTATTAATGTAACAGTATTTAGATTATAATATGGAATTGCACGAGTCGTTGAAAGGTGTTGAAAGATGTAAGAAAACATTTTTGCATTTTTGCAACTCTTAAAGATTATTTTAAATTCCTCCCCATTTAACGTCCTTCTGTCTATTTCCACAATCTCTTTCAGATAGATTACTCACTCGTTCCATGGATCATTCTTGCCTTCGATAACTGCTATATCTATTATATACCTCGAACTAATATTACTCATTCTGTCTCGAAGGTTTCAACAATATATCACACATTCTAAATGACTGTTATCTGTTCGTTTCTTTATATTAAGAACATTATCCTGCATTCAGTGCTCTATAGAAAGAATGATTTTAGAAATAAGATCTAATCCGTCTTTTTCCTACTTTTTTTGTTTTTACATTTTTCAACACGTTATTCGCTATCGCAGTGCATCATTAGATTTCAGTATTACATTTTCCGTCATCTGTTAAAAGTCTTCCGAGATAGATAAATTCCGGACTCACTTTATTTTGACATCTCTTATTCGTAGCTGACATTCTAAGTTTTTAAAATGCTAAAAACAAGACTTTCTGTCTTCCGACAATTGAGTGAGTGTCGTTTCTTTCCTATTTATTGTACTCTATAGTCTAGGAATTCCTACACGTTCTTTGTCTGCGATGAAATCGATGTCATCTGTATATCTGAAGTTGGCAAGACTTTACCTAACAGTAATAGTTCCTTTAAGGATAGGTAGTATTCATTGGATTGTTCAGTAATCGGTGGACTAAATCTAATGAAAATACCTCTTGTCATAGAACTATCTATTTTTGCGTACTTCACAACTTTTTGCACATGTGCAGGTGGTTTGTTCCTAATATATATTTCGAAATATTGTAATGTTTTCCCACGTAAATTGGCATTTCTTAGGAGTCGAAATAGATCTTATTTGGCGCATCTTAACAAATACGTTTTCGTAGTTTCTGAAACAATTTTTGTCCTGTTCACTCTAAGATTTTTCTGGGAATTTTTTTTTAGTGCTTTTAACGAAATCACAACACCCTTGACCGATTTTCATGTAATTTTGGCCGACCCTTTATTGATCGAAATCCGGATGTTAGCTTGATTATGCGGTTCATTAAGTTGATTGTCAGATGGAGCCCGCATTCATTTGCACCTGGCGCTTAAGCAGAGTTACGAAGATGGTTCTGCACCTGATTGCCAAAATGTCACGTTTGGTCATATATTTCGTTTCATACTTTTGTAATTTTGTTTATGTCTAGAGCATATATGGATCGTAATATCTATTCCATTCCCATTTACTAAAGATATTAAATAGAGAACTATGTATTTAATACATGAAATAGTGAAAAATAAATATTCTCTTTAAATAACCTTGCTGACTAAAATATAGACAATCTTTTCTATAGGAATATAAATTCCTATTTTTTAAACTGAAGGTAAGATCAAATATATTTTAGTTTCCTTATACGCAAATTCCGTATAGATAATTATTAATCCGTGTATTATTTCCCAAATATACTGGTTAAATAACAGTGCTGACTTTGAACAATGGGGATGTAATTCTCGTTATCATTCCATTAGAGTAGCACCTTAACCATGGAGTTCAAACCACAACTTTTATATTTAAAAACGTTAACAGGAAGGTAGACCACAATTACAATATTTAAAACAATATTCATCTAAGTTAAGTTTTCGGTCATCATAAATAATCCTAAATATATATAGCATTTATTAACATTGTGTGAAATATGATTCTTCCATAAATATAGTTTTACTATACAAAAGAGGTAACATTTTGTTCTTAATTTTTCATTTTTCTAATATTTTTAACGCTTTTTTTAATGTTTTTTATTATCTCCTACTTTATTTTTCTTTGTATTTTTTTATTGATCTATCTCTCTTTCTTTTTTCATTCTGTTTTTCCATTTTCCTAATTCGTATTTTTTTAATTAGTTGTACGAACTTCATTATTACACAAATACAATCTGCTACATATTCCAAAGCTTAGTTAAATTAACACGAAAGAATTGATGTCCATGACTTGTAAAAAGATAATGACTGTAAGGAATTGATTGTTTATTTCGTTATTAACCAGGAAGAGTCCTATATATATATATATATATATATATATATATATATATATATATACATTCAAATACATACGAGTATATCCTTAATATTGTTTGACATCTTTTTAGCATATCCTCAATATTGTTTGACATCAGATTTCTTTCACCCGTGATCAAAACTTAGCTAATTTGTCGACAGTCAGAGATTCAAAACATAGGCTATCATCGCATGGCTGAGAGAATAAAAGATTTTAAAGTGTATTATACTCGGTGTATACGAACGCCAGCAACCAAATAAACTCACTCTTTATGAAGAGTAATGCGTAAATACCAGAGATCGGCTACTGATTTTAAAATTTTCTCCTCTAGTGAAATAAATCGTCAAACAAGAACGTCCAATTAAAATATACTTGCAAAAAATTCAATTGAAATTTAGTCTATCACCAAACAAGTAAAAATAGTAAGCATTCAACCCTGTGTAAAAAATGAATACTGAATAAAAATTTTAGAACCAGTCAATATGCTCATAGTGTCTGGTGTGTGGACATATAATTAGCTCAATTCTAGTATTAAGTTTCAGATTTTAAATTGGCTAACGGTAAAATTTTAACAAAATTTTAACAAAATTTTAATAGCGCAAAATTGTTAATCAATGGTCTTTTGAAATGAGCCATTGCAAATGAAATTAGCCTTAGCTGAACCGTTATTTCTAGCTTCATTGAAAATTTTCATGCTAAAATATCAAGCGGTCGCCTCAATAAAAACATACCATCTCTTTACAGACGCATTAGCTGAGAAACTAAGAGAAATTCAAGCCTAACATCAAATCAGATAAAACGAATACAGATGATGAATGCAACTTTCAAACAATTCCAGGGCATTTACATAAGAAAGCTTTAAAGAACACGAAACGGCTGCAGTGGCCTTGCCTTTTTCCACGCCATAAAATCCCCCGTTTACACATTACTTCACATTTGCGATGTGGATAAATGTATGATGAGAAAATTTCAGCCTTAATGGCCCAGAGGGTTTTCAACGTCACGGGCATGCAATAGATATCCAAAAAGAAATTTTCTCTACAAAGCACAGTTGAGGTGGGTCAATTATGGTTGGGTATTTATTTTCAAACAGTTGAATATTTGAGTTACAGACGGTAAAAGGTCATAAAACAGCTGCTAGTTAGATTGGCATGTTAAGAAAGAGTTCGCTAATTACTGAAGGCCTTCGTCTATGTGACGAGAACTGGATATTCCAGCACGACAATGGTGCAATCCACAACGCTTCAAGGTCAAAGAAATGTTTTATGGAAAATAACACTCAGCTTTTGAGCCATTAAGAAAATGTTTGGGGATAGATAACAAATGGTGTTTATTAAGAGGAATCGCAATTTGAAACTGTGGATTCTTTTCGTGCTGTAGTTTATACATCCTAGGCGAGTATCCCAAGCACCCCCATTTCAAAAGACAATAATGTGTATACTAAAGGGAGCTTTCGAAGTAATTCGAAAAAATGAAGTATATTAAATTGTCGTTGGGACATATTTATTCTGTACTTCTATTTCTAATTACATCGTTTTATCTTTATGACCGACCCAAAAAAGCATCATCAATGTTTGTTTAAATGAATAAATTAAAAGCATAATATTATCAATTGTTTCTTGAAAATATGTTCTAATGAAATGTAAATGATTTGAAAATCTATTTCAGTTAAATTGACAGTATTTTAGACTTGTTAACTCTCTATATGTTGTCTAAAGATTTTGACCATGAGTACGTATATATATATATATATATATATATATATATATATATATATATATATATCTGCAGATATATCAGTTTCGTTGAATCACAACTCATCAGTACATTTTTCTTACCCAGGGTTGAAACTCCACCGAATCGGCGTCAGTTGGCAATGATGCTTCTGAGCAATTAGACGCTCAGTAGAAGAAGGAAGACATTGAGCCTGTTATACACCATATATTCATTATTCATACCCCTGTAGTTAGAGTAGACTAATTCATTACTGAATGAACGATCCCTATATGCTGGAGTCACTCTCGTTTTTTCAAAATCTACCATTTTTCCAGAGTGCTTAATCAGGGTGTGAGAGCGAACATATATATATATATATATATATATATATATATATATATATATATATATATATATATATTTGTGTGTGTGTGTATAGATAGATAGTTAGATAGATAGATATAATAAATATATATCTACATAAACACTTATGTTCACGCACATAGACATTTATATGTATATTATTATTCCCAAAAAATACGTAAAACCTATAGAATGGTGTGAGACCTTGATGAAAAGATTACTTAAATATTACTTTTTGGCCGTGTTAAATGAAAAAGTTTCTTGTCCATATATACACTCAATTATATATATATATATAATTCCATTAGTAACAGAACTAACTCTGCCAAAACTAGTTTTAATTAAGCATAATTTTAAATCATCTTGAACAACCCACCGAGGACAAATATATATATAAAGAGAGATACATGCGTACATAAAAACCATTTTTACATAGGTTTATAAAAACATAACTTAATATACATTGATATAAATAGATAAAGAGATAATGATATATATATATATATATATATATATAGAGAGAGAGAGAGAGAGAGAGAGAGAATGCGAGAGCGACAGAGCTAGATTGACACTCCCTGCAACCTCTCACTCCTCATAACATTCCTCCTCGTTCACCAGACTCTCATCAGAAATCTCTTCCCTCACCTACTCTCTTCCTGACACTCCCTGTTAACTCTTACTTTTCATAACATTCCTTCTATCTAACCCCCTGCACAACAGTGGCATTAAAATGCCTTGTTTGAGGCGACACGATTTAAAAAAATGTAGATTTAACAAATGAGACCCATACATAGATAGAAAGAACTAATGATATAGATAGACATATAGATATATAAATGATACTAATGCAAATATCAACTGTTATATATATATATATATATATATATATATATATATATATATATATATATATAATTGGCATTTCTTTGTATTTTAAAAAAGGATACGAATAAATGACATGTGTATCAATGAATATGAAGGCGGATAGTGTTAATTAATGCTTTTTAGAAATTATTTTAAGACATTTAAACAACACTGAAATACCTTGTCTGGTAAGAGATTACTGAAAAACTACGAAGAATAAGAAACATCAAATTGGTTCTACTCAGGGATGATTTGAATGTTTTGTTCGCTCAAAATTAATTTAATCTATTTCAATCGATATATTTCCTGTTCTACGACTGATAATGTTCTGGCCATGTCTATAATTTTTGCTTCCCTTACACTTTTATTTCCTGTGGGTGCTAAGTTCTCTATTTACTTATGACTCATTACGCATCGCAGAAGTTTGATTTGCCACTACCTGAATCTAAGTAAATGTTTCATTGTTAATATTTTCTCAAGCTCCTTGTTGTTTCCAACAGGGATGTTGGAAGCATTCACCAATAGTTGTATATTTATCTCTCGTTAATTCTTTCTTTCTCTGGCAAAAGTTTTCAACATTTACTTGCATAGAGGGAATTACTTATTGCATTAAAGATCACTGCACTTTATTTCTAGCGGTTTTTAACTTGTGAAATAAGCACATTTAATTACAATTAGGAACTTCTAACTACCTTCTTACAATGTCAGTCTTGCTGTATCATATTATTTAATAGAAAATGCATGAAAATTAATTAAAGAATGCATATTGTTGAAGCTTCTCAACACACAGTGAATGCTTGAATTAATTCTGATCATAGGATTGTATAATATATAACATATTTTCCAAAATAATTGCGCATTAAATTCTCTGCAAGTTTCATATGTTACTTGCAGAGTCTCGTAAGAGTTTTTGTTTAAACCAAGTTTCATCATCTCTCACACAAACACACACACACACACACACACACGTATATATATATATATATATATATATATATATATATATATATATATATAATAATGCTGGAGTACGAATTTCTAGATTGGCCTCGGATACATTTGACTGTGGTACCTCTGTAAGGAGATTTTAAATTATCATGTACTTTATGTAAGGTTGGTTCATTAAGATCGATTTCAATGATCAATACTCTGAAGCCCAACAAATCAATGAAGTTATTACTCAAGGCTATCTCTCCAGGCCTATCGATTTGCTGCTTCATGTTACTATTTGCATAAATATATATATGTTCCCGGCATTTTACTACCAACTCAACTGTGATCATTCAAAATTTAAATACAGTGACAACAACTATTTTCTGTTCTTTTATCATTATCCCTTCTTAATAGTGTTTTTATATTTTCTCATATTCTCTTACACTCAGTAACCCCTTGCGCCTTGACGAAGTTATTACATCGCTCACGTTTATAAAATATTCACCTACTTTTTGAGTAGATAAACACTACTATCGCCCGCTTCACACTTCTCCTACTTCAATTAGACAGATGTAGAGGCTAATCCCTTGTTCCCTGTTTAAGTAGTAGTTACCGGCTTTTTTTTCTCTCGTCAAACTTCAGTTTTGGTGCAACCGTTATTTTCCTTCGATGTATGTGGTCTTAGCAACGTCTCTTTATTGTGAGGGGACCGGGTTGGCAGTTTTCTGATTACAGCTTTTGACTCGTAGTTAGGAGCTCTAAATCTTGCTAGAATCAAGATCGACTGCACTGATCAACTGTTGTATAATATAGGGGTTCTTGTAGTGATATCTAGCGCATGGATAAGTGTTCCAACAAGCGTTTTTGGTGGGCAACCCCGGCGCCAAAATTTGCTGCAGCCCGAGCCAGTTAAATTCCAGTGCATGTCGTAGTTATTGACCGCCTGCCTTTTCTATTCGAGGTCTCTACTGACCAACAAAAATTAAGATGAACAACCATATCTCAAAAAAAAAAATCTAAACCAGTCAAAGTTAAATCACCTAAACCTCTTAAAATGTCTTTTACTAACATCCTGGTTGTTCGCACTAACGTCTGTACTGTAGAATCTTTCCTCAGTGAAAAGTCCCTTGACATCCTCGCGCTCTGACAGAGTAATAATAATCCCTCAACTTCCTCCTCTGATCCCTGGCTATATTCCCCTCTTAAGGAATGATTCCACTGTTCATATGCATGGGCTGGGGGTCTACGTTAGTGAACACTTCCCTATAGCTAGTGTGAAAGCACTCGAATCCCCTGACCACCCATATATGTGTCTCCGTCTCTCACTTCTCAGCTCGGTTAGCTATCTTTACTTTCTGTACCATTCTCCCTCCTCTCCCGACTGCTCCCTGCTAGACAGCATCTCTGATAATATAGATAAAGTTACTTCCTCTCATCTATTCACTCACATATTTGTGTTCAGAGATCTTAATGCACATCATGCCAAGTGGATAATATAGTCTGTTACTGATTCAGATGGCATTCACGCCCAGAACTTACGCAAGTAGTGGATTTCCCCACATGCTTTCCCAGTATCCTTTCAGAACACGGATCTCTACTAGATATATACTTTACCTCTCGACTTGACTCCTGCCAGGTCTCGCAGTTTTTCGCTCTTAGCAACTGTGATCATGCTGTTTTTTTTCTCTCAATATATCTCACCAATCTCACTCTCCACAGGAGCCTCCTATCTACAGAATTTCTTATTGCAACCAAAGAGCTGACTGGAATGCGTTTAGCGATTTCCTATGCGACGTCTTTGGGGAAAAGTGTTCAGTCTCCCAGTTAATGACTGAACCTGTGAGATTTCTTCCCGGGTGTAAATTGGTGTTGATGCTTACATAACAGGAAGTTTCGTCTTAAACCTCATTCCTCCCCCTGGTTCTCTCCTGCCTGTTAGTCTGACATTGCCTTCAGGAACCACTACTTCTGGCCATTTTGCAGACATGCATCTGACAAATGTACTCGGCGTTACCTGTAATAAAATTGCACAAAACGTACACTACTGGCCATCTTTATTAGGCAACACCAGACATTTAATAGAAATTATGTATTTCATATTATTTTACGTATTTATTGCCAAGTAGATAATTCTAAATTAGAGTAGAATAGTTCTTTAGTTATTAAAACTTTGCAACATTTACAAAGCAAGGAAGCAAATATGAACTCGCCCGAATCACCCTAAATTTTCTTCATTCTTTCATTGAAGAAACTGCAATATAGGTAATTATTAAATATTTATAAATTCATTTGATGCACATGTAATTGTGCAGTATTAACTAAAGAACCATTCTATTTCCATTTACAATTATTCATTTTGCAATAAATACAAAAAATAGTATGAAAAATAATTTTTCTAAAACATTGGGTGGCCTAATACCTATGGTCGGTAGTGTATGTATATTATAAACTCCTTATTTAGCACAAAATCACGGCAGGTATGAAATTGTAACAATTCATATACAATATAAGTTTCGCATTGTCACAAATAGCTTCTCTTTCTCCAAGAATTTATATACTTGGATAACTTTTTCAGACATTCGATCGTAGAGAGAACAGCTCTCATATTTCCATTTAGTATTATGGTTTTGACATGTTGCCAAATCGTAAATATTTGTAACATGCTCGAATCTCATCAGCATTCGTGCGTTTTGTATGACAACGTACGTTTTTTGTAAAGATAACAAAAAGACATGTATAACTTTTGTAATATGAGGTAGTAAAGCCTCTCAGAATGTTATATCGCAATGGTTATCGGCCTCTGTTAATCTACTTCCTTAACGCCCCGAAGGTTTTCAAATTTTTACAAGAATTTGAACATCATGCAACCACATTTGTATATAAAAAAATTCTTCTGATCTATAGGCACTACATATTATCAACCATGTGTGCTAATATATTTTATATCTGAATTGATTTCAACTTGAGATCCACTTTTTTCTGGTAGAGATTTGACATGATCGTTCGACTTGGAAATCGATGAGACTATGTTATCGGATAATCTTTTAGGAAATGGATCATTGTCCTCTGTTGATTTGTATACGCGGTTTATAAACGACCAATTTACTATAAAATCTAATATCTTAATTTCCCTCAACAGCAGATTCACTTTATATTTTGGACCAATTTTCTCATCATTTCATCCCCGTTTAATATCATTTGACATTGAGTTATTATAATGTTCTTGCAATTAGATAATTTAAACAGAATTTAAATTAGTCCGTGAAAATTGTTTCTCTTGAATCCCATGTCTGAGCTGCAGTTAATTCAGGTGCAAACAATACTCTATGTCTATTTTATAGATGTACTGCTTATTGGTGGACTGATGGACAAATTTCATCAATGGGAAAAACGCATATCCTCCAGAAAGTTTATTTTTACAGATTTAACGATCGTCCTATAAATTCGTATTTCACTGGATGTTGAGGAGCTGACATAGAAACATCAGATCATTTGTTTACATATTTTCAGACAGGCTTAATTCATTTCACTAAATTTCAATATTCATTAATGATATATGCATAAAATATTTTTAGGGGTAAAAAGATGGTAAGAGAAAATTCAGTTATTATCAGTTGAAAACTGGTTGCCAACCACTACTTGAAATCCACCATTTTAGGTTTTCTTCTTTATTACAGATATCCAACTTCACCAGTCTCTGTCTCTTGCTAGACGCCTCATCTACACTACGTGCCAGAATTATATGCAAATCAATTTCCTTGTTTTAACTCCAATAATTTTTAATAAAAATTAGTGAAACTTGGCACGTTATATGGCAACACTAACACATGTGCAGATCTAAAATTCTAAGCTAATCTGTGCAATAGTAAACAAACAGCAACAATTTTGGTGAATTGCAGCCTGTTTCACGTGCCAACTTTATATGCAAGATGGAACGTAAAGGTGCTCTGAGGCAAGCTGAGAAGTCTAAAATTGTCCAAAGGGTTTGTAATAAGATATCTACCTTAGAAATAGCCAAAGAATTGGCCCGTGATCATCGTACAATTAAAAAATGTGTTACATACCCTGAACTTTGCAACAGATGTTCTGACAAAGGTAAAAATTAATAAGAAAGCACCTGTGTTGGATTGAGCCATGAGTAAGGTCAAGAGAGAGGTCTGCTGTAACCCTCTTGAAACTAGCAAAACATTTTTGAAAACTCTGGTGTTCCTGATGTGCACAAATCAACTCGATGCCGTATCCTGAGGACGGTTGCAAAATGTGGAAAGCCAGAGATTCGCCCTCCATTAAAAGATATCCACAAGAAAAAGAGGACGGAGTAGGCATGAAATCACATGAAGGTAAATTTTCAAACTGTTTTGTTCACCGATGAGTGTCGAGCGACCCTAGATGGACCCGATGGGTGGAGGAAATAAGGTACTGTAATGAGTGTCCAATTTTCCACCGGATCAAGCATCAACAAGGAGGTTGTGGTGTGATGTTTTGGGCTGCAATCATTGGTAATGAGCTGGTAGGACCATTCAGGGTCGCAGATAGAGTGAAAATGACCGATAAACTCTACATTGACTTCATTAAGGAACACCCCCATTCTTGGCACAAGAAGAAAAATTTGTCATTCCGGAAAAAAGATGGTATTCATGCATGATAATGTACCGTCTCATGCTGCAAGGATAACCACTGAATATCTGGAGAGTGTTTTTGTCAGACATGGGAAAATAATGCAATGCCTAGCCTGTTCTCCAGATTTAAATCCCATCGAAAATCTGTGAAGCATCTTGAAAAGGAAGATTTGCTCCGGAGGAAGGCAGTACACATCCAAGGATGACCTCTGGAATGCCATTCTGACTGCTGCCAAAGAAACTTCATCAGATGAAATCAAAAGCTTGACATCTTCAATGGACCAAAGTTTTTTTCGCTTGTTAATAAAAATGGCAATTATATACAATATTGATTGTACTATGAAACCATATTGAAGATGTTTGTTCTGTATTATTGTTGTTCTCAAATTACATATTCCTAAAATAATCAATTTTCTAATTTTCTGTCACCACTTCACCATATTTGACACTTTAGCAAAGATTTGCGTATAAAGTTGGCAGACTGAAACAGGCTGCAAGTCACCAAAATGGCTGCCATTTGTTTACTATTGCGCAGATTAGCTTAAAATGTTAGATCTGCGCTTGTGTTAGTGTTACCATATAACGTGCCAAGTTTCACTAATGTTTATTAAAACCTATCGGAGTTAGAACAAAAAATCGATTTGCATATACTTCTGGCACGCAGTATACTTATACATATTGCCTTTCATACAAAGAGAATTTCTAATCATTGCAACACATGGATCATGAATCCTTTGTGCTTTCAACATTTCATGCAGTGTTCTGTCTTCAGTTGGATTTGGTAGTCCAGTAGAAATAAGTAGGTCTGGTATTGTGAAGTAGTCTCTGTTTGACATGTGTAGGAACATTGATGAATGAGGTGGTTAGTGTGCTTGACGAGTTTATTTGAGATTAAGATAAGAATTACCTTCATCAGCGCTTGAAATAGAAGCCAAAAACTAGATAGGCATAGCCAACTAGGCCCTTTTCTTACCCATTGCCAAAACCTCCAGCATCTTGTCTGACAAAATCTTATGCAGAGCAGTTTGTAACCCTGCTATTTATTAACACAATTGAAAAGATGTTTGTTCGCTTTTCGACAGGTTCTTATATGCTTTCTACACTCATCAAGATTAGTACCACATGGGAACAGAAATTAACATGTAGTCGATTAATTTTCTGCTGATGAAAAACTATTTCCTAAAAACTTTTCTGAACTGAAAATGAATTATTTACGTTATTCGAATACATTTTCTATATGCAGCCGTCGTCATATCAGATGCTTATCTGTAATTTGGAACAAGATCTTGCGGGATTTCAAAAATATAAAAGTATTTACTGTGAATAAAATAATAATTATTAGACAGTATTAACCTTGGAATTTATATTACCATCAAATATTAGAGATTCCAGTCTACATCTTTATTTAAATCATACCTAATGTGAACAAAGGAAACATATTCACTTTTTTCTCAATGGTACTAATAGAAAATTTAACGCAGTAGCCCAGGGACAAATTTTATCTTTACTCGCTAACTTCATTTTCCTCTCTGATATCGGAATAAATAAGATGTTCATAATATTTTTTGCATTATTTTATCGAAGTTAATTTTAAATATTTTCCTGATTGCAACGATATTTTAATTTCCGTTAATTATGTATTCTTTCATTTGACGACAGTTTATTTCTGTAGCGTCATCTGAAGCAAAAAAATGTTTGTAATTTCAGCTTAAGTATAAAGTTTATTACGAACTACCATCGAAATAGGGAATTAGACCAGAATAATGATGTTTTCAAGAAAGAAAACATGCATAGCTACATATTGCCCTTCACAAAATAGACAGGGAGTTAAGTTTTATTATATGTTGAACATAATGAACTAACATATTCAAAAATGTTTCTTTTTTAGTTTGAACACCACATGTAACATTTGTGTTTTGTTCTTTTTTATGCCTGTAAATTGTTATACTGTGCTTTTGTTTCAAATAATTGTAACAAAAACTCCAACAATTAAATAATCTGTACAAAATTCCTTGTTTCATTTGGAGAACCCTGTAATTAAATGCAATACTTGCAGGCAATTATGCTTATACTAATGTAATGATAACACCTCATCCCAGAAATTCAGAATGAAATGAGTCTAATCTATCGATAGAGCAACGCATCCTGAAATATTATCGATGTGACATTTCATGTGATACAATTTTTTATTATCATGATTATTAAAAGTTTACTTCCACTTTACTTAAATTCATGAAATTTTCTTAACTTTTTTCTGTCAGTCAGCCTGCTACTGTTATGTTTTAGCCAGTGTGATCTTATTTTGCTGTATTTTTTTTGGGGTCTAATTTTTGTTCTTGTTTTGTTACTAACCAAAGTTTTCTACTTGCCGCTCCTGTAATGCACTGCGACCATGATTATGTAAATTGTTTTTAATTATCAAATTTTGGTTTGGTATATTAGGGTTAAGGTTTTGGTTATATGTAGGAATTCTAAGACCGGCCATGTTTGTTTTTTTTTCTCTCTTCCTCCCTTGCTAACTGGACACATGGCTTTGAGGTGTCCCCCCCCCCTCCAATTCCAATGTATTCTGCCCTCACACTACTCTCTGTTACTGCTTACTTAGGGGCAGCTTAAACTTACCAGAACTGAATGGGGAAAACAATATGAAGATAATTTTTGAAATTTTCTTAACTTTTTTTCTCTCAGTCAGCCTGCAACTGGTAAGTTTTAGCCAGTGTGATCATATTTTGCTGTATTTTTTTTTTAATCTAATTTTTGTTCTTGTTTTGTTACTAACCAAAGTTCTCTACTTGTCGCTCTTGTAAAGCACTGCAACCATGATTGTGTAAATTGTTTTTAATTATCAAATTTAGGTTTGACTTAGTTAAAACTTAGTTAACTTCAGTCACACATTTATTGTTTTTTTTTTAATTGGAGTACATAGTACATTCTATCGCCCGGTCTCACACTCCACCCCCTTCTTTTGGACAGGAGTAGAGGTGATCGCCTTGTTTCTTGCTTAGGAAGGGGTTCCCGGTTGATCTCTCTCTTTTTCGGTCTTTACGTCGGTTCGGCTGGAAGCTTTTTGCAGTTGGTGAGTATGGTGGCAATGTCTCTTCATTCTGAGGGTACCGGGTTAGCAGTTTCCTGGTTGCTGCTTGCGACTGGAAGTTAGAAGCCCGAACTCTTGCGTAGCGTCTGGAAAGGCTGCTCTGATCAACAGTTGGATAATATCGGTGTTCCTGTAGTGCCATTTCGCGCATGGACGGGCGTCCCTGCATGAATTTCCGATGGGCAACCCCGAGGCCACATTATGCTGCAGGCGGCGCCATTCACCATCCTTCACCTGCTGCAATTAACGACCATCTGACCATACTCTAGACCTCTCTCTATCCAAAACTATAACCAGCATGAAATTAAACAAACAAAACAGCAAGCCTAAACCAGCTAGTCATAAATCGCCCAAACAAATCTGCGTTTCCTTCACAAACATACGAGGTATTCGCAGTAACTTTAATAGTGTAGAATCATTCCTTCTAACTAACTCACCCGATATCTTAGCTATTGTGAGACTAACCTTGACCCTTCTATCCCCTCTTCGGAGCTGTTCGTTCCTGGTTACCTTCCCCTCTTCAGGAAGGACTCCAATGTCCATATGCATGGGCTTGGTGTATATGTCAGCGAACAACTTCCCCTAGCCAGAGTCACATCTCTTGAATCCCTTGATCATTCCTTCATGTGCTTCCGCCTCTCACTTCTAAGCTCGGTTAGCTATCTCTTCTTCCTCTACCGCTCTCCCTCCTCCTCTGACTATATGGTACTTGATTGCATCTCTAATAATATCGACAGGGCCATTTCTTCTCACCCATCTGCCCATATGTTTGTGTTTGGCGATTTTAACGCCAACCACACCAAGTGGCTTGAAAAATCAGCCAACGACCTTGCTGGGATCCGCACCATGTATTTTTCAGTAACCCAAGCTCTAACGCAAGTGGTGGACTTCCCCACGCGTTTCTCTAAAAACCCTAACGGAGGGACTCATTAGTCGACCTTTGCTTTACCTACATCCCAGACTCCTGCACTACCAGGCAACTCTGCCCCCTCGGAAACTCTGACCACGCGTAGTCTCCGTCAACATCTCAATCCGCACTAACTATACCCAAGAAAACCAGACCAGCAGAATATCATACTGCTACCAAAGAGCAGACTGGGACTCGTTCAGAGACTTCCTCTGCGACGTCCCCTGGAACAACGTCTTCGATCTTCCTGTCAAAGACTGTGCCTCCGAGGTCTCCTCTTGGGTTAAGGCTGGCATCGATGCTTTTATCCCGGCCAGGAAATTCCAACTAAAACTAAATTCCTCCCCCTGGTTCTCACCCGCCTGCTCGGCCGCCATTGCCCACCGGAACCATTTCTTCAGGCTCCATCGAAGCTGCTCGTCGAACCAAAACAGGCGCCTTTTCGCCTCAGCACGGAACAAGTGTAAAAAAGTACTGAACGAAGCTAAGAGGGTGTTTGCTACGAGAATTAGGCAATGCATAGCATCCTCTAAGTTTGGTTCCAAAGATTACTGGCGTCTCAGCAAAAGCGTGCTCAGCAGGAACAAGACTTCAATACCCCCACTAATCAATGAATTTGAAGTTCTCACCTCCCCAGCCGACAAGGCTGAATGCTTTGCCCGTAGATTCTCCACCAATTCGACACTGGACTCGTTAGGAATACCTACACCAGACTTCCCACCCAGAACTAAGGCTCAACTAAACAACTTCCACAATACACCCTCGCTGGTCGCCAAGATAATTGCACAACTTGACCCACACAAAGCGAGCGGTGGTGACGGAATCCCAGTCATAGTACTGAAGAAATGTGCCCCAGAACTCTCCTCTGTCCTCTCTAAACTCTATAACCTCTGCCTATCTGCTTCCTGCTTTCCTGTCTGTTGGAAGTCCTCCTGCGTAGTTCCTATATTTAAGAATTCTGGCGAACCCTCAGACCCCGCCAATTACCGTCCTATTAGTCTCCTTCCGATCTTTGGCAAAGTTTTCGAAGCCATTATAAACGCCGAGGTGATTCAGCATCTCACGGCCAACAGGCTTCTCTCTGACAAACAGTACGTGTTTCGGTTCACCAGGTCTACTGCTAACGACCATTACCGAGTACATATACCGGGCACTTGACAAGAATGGTGAAGCCCGAACCGTTGCCCTGTATATCTCCAAAGCGTTCGACAGGGTCTGACATGCTGGCCTCTTGTGCAAACTGCGGAGATACGGGATAACTGGACATCTTTTTGACCTCATCAATTCTTTCCTCTCTAACCGCACATTGAAGGTGGTATTAAATGGGCATGCCTCCCAAAACTACCATACGAACGCGGGCGTCCCTCAAGGTTCTATCCTAGGTCCCACGCTCTTTCTGATCTATATTAATGATCTCCCCGACACCATTATATCCCAGGTTGGCATGTATGCCGGTGACACAACAATCTATTCTCGTATCGATCAAAAACCAGGTGTGGACGACAAGGTGAACCTCGCTGGCGTACTTGAAAGGGACCTCCAATCCGCAGTGGCTTGGAGTAGGAAATGGCTGGCAAATTTCAATGCCTCTAAAACGACATGCCTTGCTCGGAGTGAAAAGCTTATAAAAAATATATATATGAAATATTAATGAGAGTTAGCAATCTGCATGTCCGGGAGTTCAAGTTGTATGTAATGATAGCTGATGTGAGGAATGTATTCATTTAACACTCATATGACATACTTAAGATTTTGGTTTATTGATATACTGGAATTTTACATAGAGACAAATCTGTCCTATTGCTTAAACGATGTGCAGCACATGAATAATTTCTATAGCCCTGGATGTAACGCTAAACTACATACGGCAGCAAGGAACCATTACTTCCGACTGTTCAGTAGCCAGTCAACTGATTACAAGAGGCGCCTATTCACGTCTGCTCGCAATAAGTGCAAGAGAATCCTGAATGACTCCAAACGGTTGTTCGCTGAGAGAATGCGACAGCGCATAGCTGACCGCAAGTTCGGCTCCAAGGACTACAGGCTGATATGCTAAGGGGTGCTTAATACCTGCAAATCCTCTATACCTCCTTTAATCCATGAATTTGAGTTTCTCACATCATCTGCGAACAAAGCTGAGTGCTTTGCACGCAGATTCTCGTCCAACTCCACGTTTGACTCATCTGGAGTATGCTCACCCGACTTCCCTGTTAGAACTGAGGACAAGCTGCACAGCGTACATATTACCCCGAATGTAGTATCTCGAGTAATTTCAAAACATGACCCCCATAAGGCGAGCGGTGACGACGGAATCCCGGTGATAGTCTTTCAGAGGTGTGCCCCTGAACTCTCTCCTGTCCTCTCTAAACTGTTTAAATACTGCCTTTCTGCTTCCTGTTTTCCTGCATGCTGGAAGTTCTCTTCACTCGTTTCTGTTTATAAGACTTCTGGTGAGCCCTCGGACCCATCCTAATATCGTCCTGTCAGTCTTCTACCGATATTCGGGAAAGTGTTCGAGGCCATAATCAATGCTGAAATAGTTCAACATCTTACTGCCCACAAACACTTCTCTGACAAGCAATATGGCTTCCGCTTTGCCAGGTCCACTGCCGATATGCTAAAAACCTTTACGGAGTACATGTTCCAGACACTCGATGAGTCAGACGAGGATCGTGCAGTTGCTCTGGACATCTCCAAATGCTTTTGACAGGGTCTGGTACTCTGGCCTCCTTTGCAAGCTACGGGGTTACGGCATTACCGGACGCCTGCTTGACCTAATCCAGTCTTTTTTAAACAACCGCTTAATGAAGGACGTTTTGAATGCCTCTTCATCCTATAGCACGAATGCCGGTGTCTCCCAGGGCTCTATCCTGGGCCCGACGATCTTCATTATTTTCGTCAACGACCTCCCAGATGAGATTAAGTCCCAAGTAGGCATCTATGCAGATGGCACCACAATATACTCCCGCACCAGTAAGAACCCTGGACTGGCGGACAGATATAATCTCGCTGCTGACCTTGAACGGGATCTACACTCTGTGGCGAATTGGGGAAGGAGTGGCTTGTCAACTTCAATGCGTCCAAGACCAAGCTGTTGCTGGCAAAAATCACAGGAAACATTTCTTGCATGGACCAAACGATTCTCCCTGAGTGCAATACACTGCGCCTCCTCGGCCTTACCCTCTCTTCAGACCTCAAATGGAACCGCTACATCAAATCCATAACTAAATCCACTGCTAAGAAGGTTGGGTCACTGTGTCGATCCATGACGTTCTTTCCTTCTGAATCCATCCTGCATATACACAAGTCTACCATTCGACCCTGCATGGAGTACTGCTGCCATTTATGGTCAGGCGCCCATGCCACTCACCTCAGTGTTCTCGACAGGCTTCAAAGGAGAGTTAGTAACGTGATAGGTGCTGACTTGGCGGCTCGACTACAGCCACTTCCCCACCGACGAAATGTGGCCTCCCTTTGTCTGTTTTATAAATACTTTCATGGCTTCTGCTCAGACGAACTTAAGTCAGTGGTGTCTCCTCAACAGGTGTTTACTCGTGCAACCAGAATGGCAACTGGGTCCAACCCATTCACAGTCTACATTTGGCTAACCTTAGCCAAATGTAGACGACAATTCTACTCCTGGAGCTTCTTCTCTCCCACTTCCCGCCAGTGGAACTCGCTCTCATATTCTTGCTTTCCTGACGGCTACAACCTCCAGAAATTTAAATCCAGTGTGAATACTCATCTACTAACCACTGGACTCTAGCCCTTCCCCCACCCCGTATATCCTTCCCTTTTTCACCCCTCTTGCAACTGTCATCCAACCTGCATTTTCCTGTTTCTATTGCTTCTTTCTAATTGGTTTGTAATCCTCTTCTCCCTCCTCTAATTAATTTTCTTTCGGTTATGTAGCCCCCCGCATTACGCCTTGCCCGGGGTGAAATGATTAAAAAAAACAATGTTCTTGTTATACTAATACACTTTTTCGAACCTTCGTTCTGTGTTCCGTGTTTTAATTTCGACCAAACCGGTCACTAAAATTTTGCGGCGAATTTCGCCATAACAACTCCACAGCATGTTGGTGACGATTTTCAGTAAGATTTACCATAATAAATGGAAATCAACAACATTTTTATAAAATGGGGCTACACTCCATTCTTTTATTGAAAAATGAAGATACATGAGTTAAAATATATAAAATTACATTTTATAGTAAACTTACGAACAATACACTTTATGTTCTACAAAATACATCTTTTTCTATGTGCCTTGTCCTTTCAGGACGTAGGCAATCATGGTCTTCTGCCTCTCCCTATCGCTCGTGACTCTTTCTGTTTTTGCACAACACAACCCCCGATCTGTCATCTACCTGTTCAGGCTAATCAAGTACGCTAAACTCTGTTTTTTGCTGTCTATCCTGCCATCTATCTGGCCCGTTAATATTAGGTCCTCCAAGCCATCCTTCATTACTTGCCCCAGAAAATATCTGTCTCTTCCTGATGCGCAGTATTAATTTCCTTTTCGTGTCCATCCTTTCCAAACCCTCAACATTGCTCACATGCTCGATCCACGATAATCGTAACATCCTTCAGTTGAACCACATTTCAGTTGTTTCTAGTTTTTCCTTCATCTTTGATGATATTGTCAAGCATTCACTGCCATATTGATGAACTGACATCACATTACAATCCAGTACTCTCTACTTTGTTTCTAGCGAAATTTTCCTGCAACTTTATACTCTACTGAGCTTCTGGAATTTGTCCTTGGCCATGCTAAATCGCCCTCGGATAAAAAAAGATCTTGCTTTTACTCGGAAAAAAAATAAACGCCCAAAATAAATTCTGTACAAAACATAAAATTGGATTCAATATATTTATATTTTGACAAGAAATAGCTCATATAAATATTGATATGACGCTAAACAAAATAGAAAATATCAAGAATGTAAATTTTAGAAGTAATAGCCATAAACATGATTCTCGACTTTCTGTTTGAAGAAAACTTAATAATAGCATTTCAAAATTACGTTTTAAATGTGCATTAATATTGTAAAGGATTACCATAGTGAGACACTCGCGTGAATAAAATTAAAAATATTGCCATTATGAAATTATTATTTTCAAACTCTAACTTTGATGTGGCACAAAACCGAAAGTATGGGGTCACTAGTGAGAATCAAACGCTGTACTCACTCGTAATTGTAATAGTAAGACAAGCTTTCAAACCATTACACCACATCGAAGTGCCCAAAATATACAATCAGGAATAGATATTTTCTAAGCGCAGCTGAAATGAGACACAATGCTGGAAGTGTTGGGCACCCACTGAAAACCGAACTCAATATTCAATTGTGATGATTCTAGCGAGAGAAGGTTGCTAATCTTTACACAACATCGAGGCACACGTATTATTAGGGGAATTTATACAAAAATAATCTCGCATCGCTTGTATTTAATATATTCACGCAAAGTAATTTTATTGTGACATTTTGAATAATATAGGCTTTGGCCATTTTCACTTGAAGAGATTTTGTTATGTTGACGGAAATCCTGTAAGGGTCAAATAATTTAATGTTACATGCCAATCGCTACATTTGAAAAAATAATAAAAATATGTGTTTAATTATTTATAAAAAAGAATCATTATGCTTGACTTTACAGCAATAAATAATCTGTTTCGAGAAAGAAAATTGTAAAATGAAAGAAATAACTTCATCTCTCAACATCTGCCTGACTTAATTATCCTAATTATCTTATGAAATTCCCCAAGCTGATTTACTGGCCGTCTATGTATCTAAATTTATAAATAAATTGAATAGTCAAGAGATCTTTCGACGATGTCCCGCTTAGTGCAAGTTAATCAACAAAATGTGTCTAGATTAAACATTAGTTTTATATTATTAAATCAGCTATTATTTTTTCATTTACCTTTTAAAAGATATATTATCATTCTAAACGGAAAATTTTCACACAACTATGTTTCAGGTGAAAAAGAATGTCTATATGCAGTTACATCAATGAATTCGAAATGAACGAAAAAAAGCCATATCATGAAATTAAATTTTACAAATAATTCTTTTCATTGATAATAAGTTTGATGACTTAGTGTCTATCATTAACAATGATTAAACATTATACATATACATTAATTTGAAAAATGCATTACTTTACAGACAGAGTTCTAACTTATTGTAAAAAGCACATTTAGAGGTTGATGAAAATTTGTCGTTCAACCCACTTCCCAACTGAGGACAATATTAACAATCAGAAAGTGATAACAGGTTGGGAACATGGAAACATTCACCAAATTACAGAAGGAGACTAATAGCGACTTTTTAAAGATTTACGCTGTCGTGTTTGAAGCTAATAGCAATTTAAAAAAAAATACTCTTTAGTATTTCAAGATATTTTTGTGTAATTTGCTATAATAAATGAGATATCATTGTTATTTTTTATTTAATTTAGGCGAAAGTTCATCCATCATATATATATATATATATATATATATATATATATGTGTGTGTGTGTGTGTGTGTGTGTGTGTGTGTGTGTGTGTGTGTGTGTGTATAAAAGTATACTCAGTTATGATCTAAGATTGAAGACAGGATTGTTAAATAAAAAAGACAAGAGGAAAACTGTATGTAACTCGTCCTCGCATTTCGTCCTTTGATGGATTAACCAAGTCAAAAAGACGAACTGAACTTCATTCAAAATTGCGTGTCTATAAACAAACAGGGTTAGCAACTATAAAAAACGTTCACAAATTATTAAAAGAGATTAACATAAAATGATTAGTGTTCGAATTCCTTCATGTGTAGTGCAATGTCACGAGATGTGAAAATGAACTGTTTGTTTATAGATACGTAAAATTCCAGCTGAATTCATTGCATTCACTTACGCGCAAATAACCTTGGGAAAGGTATTAATCCGTCTATTCCTTCCATTTATGGGTTAAATAACATGACGGATTAGGTTCTATAGCATTGGTAGGCAACCAGTCTACCGCAGAAAGCAATGGCAACCTACTGCGGGATAATCATCTGCCCAGTCAGTCATGTCTCTTTCGAGACATGATCGCCCAAGCGTGTATCACATATGGCAGTTAACTGACTGAATTTGGAATAAATCATATTTCGTCTTGCCTTCATAAAATCTATCAAAAAACAAAGCGCTAGGCGAGTTAAATACAATTTCATCTTGTCGTCTTTTTAGTCAACCACACACACACATACGTAGATAGATAGATAGATAGATAGATAGATAGATAGATAGATAGATAGATAGATAGATAAAAACAATGAAAGTATTAAACGTTGTTTTTGAAGCTGATGAACCGATATTGAATACTCAAGTAAACTTATATACAATTATATTTAATGGATCATGTTAATTTAAATATTATTCAGCCTATCATATTATAAATCTATACTTGCACAGCTGAACTTATAACAAGTGTATAAAGCAAGCAATTTTAAAGTCATGCCTGGTGTCTATTCCGGGCTTTTAAATCAGTGTTATAGGTTATTTCATATGCCAAAATGATTCTTATCGCCTAATTCTTTCGGAGTGACAATAAATGATATGTCTAGTAGACACGTAGGCTTTATAAAGGAAATGAAAAACTTGATGCAGTCATAACAAATTCTACACAATTTGTCCTTCGGGATAAGCCGTAATTTGACTCATATTGTCAACAATAATGTAAATCAGAACTTCTAAGCGAAGGAAGATCTGTAAATGCGTACGTGTCTTCAGCTCTTTTTATTCTACACTTTGCGATCAATAATATATAATCTGTTGATGATGTCTCTGAGATTGATATGAATTCTTAATGGAGCAGTCTCAAATTATATAAGCAATGAATTCATTGCGTTGTTTCTAGGCGTACTGACTTGTTTATTTACTGTAACATTTAGTATAAGATTGTTTCTTTAATATCACTAGGCCCGTTATTTCTCTTGATAGTAACGTTACAGTGACTTACTTATCAACATTTCTTGTCATCGCTTATCTTATTCATTTAAATAACTTTCGGAGCTCAGTTCAGAGTTCTTCGTTTTCAGGACAAGTAATAGGCGAACTTGAAAACGCTCATGGAACAAGTATTTTCATATATGAAAACTATGATTCTATTTTCTCAGATCACCAATAGAGCAAGAATTATATATGTATCCATTTTTGAGAGATGTAACTAGTATTAGATTCAGAGACTCCATGTTGATGGAACAAATAAAATTTAGTTGCCTGTGACACAATTTCGATGTCGCAACGAAAAACAGTCCAGCAAAACTCTTCCAAATTGTGCTGAATATTTCAATATATTACTATAAGGAAAATTATTAATATGAAATTTTCAATCGGGTATCGTATCAAGTGAAAAATACCGTTTGATCCACTCTACAAACTGTAGATCAAATTTTAACAAGACCAGGAGAAAATTAATTTCGAACTGTTGTGTTCGTCGAAATTCAAATAGTTAACTTTATCTGATTTTTTTCACGAAAATACGGGATGCACGAATGTGCTTTCATGAATTTTTTATGCATTACTGACTAGATTTTCCGGCATTTCTTTCTGTCGTAGACTGGTTGCCAACCAAAGCCATAGAACTAAATCTGTCTTGCTTTTACTCCTAGATGAAGAGAGAAGAAATATTCTCAAAGGTATTTGTGCATTATTGAATGCAACAAATTCAGTTTGTATTCGAACTTGGCTCTCCCATTTCTCGTTCCGAGCCTATATTCACTGTACCACAACATCAAGAAAAAGAATTTTCAATAGTATTTGTTAACGATACCTAACATATTTCATATCCCAAACCCAAATTTGTTCCGATTTCATCTTAAAATATAGTTAAAAAGATTATACATTACACTCAGTGTTAGACCAACGATGAAAAACATAATTTCAAACAAGAAAAAAGCACAGAAACTCAGGCGTGTATTTTAAATAAATGTACTTCATTTGAATTTATTCACAGAAAAGGCCCCGAAATTATGCAGCAAAAAAATACACAACAAGTATAAAATACAGAAGAAGATACTGACGGTTGATATCAAATAAAACACGCGATCTCAGTGTGAAAGCTGAATGAATGATTCAATCAAATTATACAATCGGACGTATTTTGTGTTTCTGGTATAGTAGGGTCTGAATAGAAAGCAAAACTATTCGAGTGTTATGATGAATCTTACTTCATTTAGACAACTGTGCTCAATTTGGAATAATTAAAATGTTTGCAGATTCTAATTAATATCCAGAATAATATTTGACTGAATTTTGCAAGAATGATGCAGAAAGGGTGACCTACCAGGAAAGTATCTTGATTCATGGGATAGCAGAAAAATGAATACTACAAGCTTGCAGAGAACTGTAAGCATAATATGAAACGGAAGAACTAGAAAATTATCACCAAAAGATAAAGCGAACCTAACAAGAAAAAAAACTAATAAAAACAACGGTAAACAAAACATACACGGACTTTCAAATTTAAAAGCGGATATATGAGTTGATTCAACAGATTTAGGAATGGACATTGAAATAAGTATATTCAATTCTAGTGATGGTAACTTCTACGACGTAAAATGGCTACAGAACCAAAATATTAACCCGAAAACTGGAGTCATATTCCTTAATAAATTCTTCAGATCATACCTTTCATGTGAATCATATGCGTCTTATCGAAATCGTCTAGAAATATCGAAACTACATGTTATATACAAATGCTTTTTCCTATTTACATTATTCGGACTATTGTCCTCATCTTTGTTGTCATTTGTCCGACTTTTGGTCGTTGTATGCTCCAGAGAAAGGGATTGTCCGCTTGTTCCAACATCGAACAAAAGTGATAAGCAGCGACCCAAAGACATACGAACAGGAAATAGTCAATATAAACGTATACAACGTAACTATTATCCAGGGAACATGACAACAAATTAAACAAAATTGGAAGGAAAGGTCTATGCGAACAACAACTCTCAGCCTCATTTTGTCTACCCTTTCTTTGTAAAGGGGTTATCGGAGAAAGTATAAACAATCTCTGGCCCATCAAACATAAGGAAGATCTTCAAAAGTGGTTCTTCAGTTCGTTGTTACACCCAAGAGTAAGACCCCCAAAAAAGGTGGACATGACTGTCTGTACACCATTCCATGTAGCTGTGGAAAAATATGAAGGTGAAACAGACCGATCCTTTAAAGTAAGGCTGCAAGAAGATAGCATGGCTGTAACACGAGGGAAGATAGAAAAATCAGGCTTAGCTGACCACATGTGAAGGAAGAAGAGGAACACCTATGGGATGAAGATGTAATTATGCATAATGGACGCTACTGGAAACTACGGAAACTTAAGTAATCAACACATATGCTAGCCTACAATAATTTCTTAAGCCGTTAAAGCATAGTGATGAATAAAATATGGGAACCAGTAATACGGCGTGCCAGAGGAAATCATTAATGTCAAAAATTGAAACAAATAATTTCTGCAAAAACATACGACACAAAAATCGTTAACACCAAACAATACTCGAGAAAACCATTATCATCAAAAAATTGCATTATAAACTCTGGCAAAAAATGATTATTGAACATTACGTTTATAAGTCCCAGAAATTTAGTTGTTCTTATCCTTAAAGAAACAGGACCAAGTGGACGTTGGTTAACTTCCAGTGACTTTACCCAGATTGATGTTAGTTAAATACCAGACTACAGCAGTGGTGAAAATGCAACTTAGAGTCGGGTTATAGGCCGATAACTCATGACTACGAAAAAGGCTTTGCACAATGAGAATGATATTTCCCAGTGATTGTAATAAAGTTTTGTTTCGAAATTCCTAGCATCTGAAGAAAGCCGGGGATTACAACGGCCGAATCGTCGTTTAAATAACAACAACGATGAAGACAATAGTCCGAATAATGTAAATAATATAAATAATATTTCATCTCAGAAATATAACCAACAAGTGCTTTACAACTAGTTTTCAGTGAATGAAGCCTGTTAGTATTTTTCGGATATCATATTTCTTTAAAACTTGTGAACTTACGTCTCAGAATCACAAACAAATAACTGCCCGAATAACAGAAATCGCATGGCATGCAATTTCTCAACAGCTGCAAAAGCAGAAATGAAAATCACTTTTAATTTGAAGAGAAGAAAATTGAAATATTCAACGTGTGCAGATAAAAGGGCCATGAATATTGAGAATACAGTTAACAGGTACCAGACTTGCAAATCCTATTTCCCTGACAAATTATTTTAATATGGAAATTTAATCTGACATCATCACTTCTACTTGGTAAATCAATGTTGATTGTTTTCTTATAAGGAAACGACTAATATTGCAATTTCCATATACATGGTTGCAAAATATAAAAAAAGCTTATGCATGAACATAAAATATTGTTAGGATATATATAATCGACGTTCTTGTGTAGCATGAATCATACAACATTAAATCAAAAACAGATTATTATCTACATTCAACACCTCTACATCCATATATTGTTGCTATAATACATTGCCTATCCAGCGTAGGAATGAATGAGAATAAAATGACAAATTGCAAAACAGCCTTACACAGGAAATATTAAAAATAGATTAAAACTAATGCAAATTGAACCATTATAAGAGAAATGAGTCATTATATGAATTACTAAGCAGACAAGGATAAGTATATATAAATTGCAATATTACAGATGTCTGACATGTTCAACTCATTTTGACATAAGATAATACATTAAATCAACTGCTCAGTCTGATGCTAAGAAGTTTGGGTCACACTGTTGTGCAAGATATACTTCTCGTCAGAATCCATTTTGAACATTTATATATTTAGCATTTGTTCTTGTATTGGACATTGTTTTCATATCTGGTGTGGATTCCCTGCTACATACCTCGAAGTTTCTGACAAAATAAAAAAATGTGTAATATAAGAAGCAAAAATTGCACATGCCATCACGCAACATAATTGTCTCTTTTGTTATTTTTTAACTTTTGTTTCATTTTAATATATATTATGTTATTGAGCGGTAAATTACATGGCACAATAAAATGTGCTCAAATATATAATTATATATCTTTAAAAGAGTGGTCATTCAATATATTTTTAAAATAAACATTTCTTACTATTCATATTATATTACCATTTTCACAGAATCGATAGCAAATCAATGCAATGGAATTTTGTCATCTTAATATTAGATTTAATATTAAATCTTAATATTAATATTTAATTTAATTAATGTTTAATCTTAATATTAGATTTATTTCGAGATAGATATAGTTATTAAGTAGATGATTAAATATTAGTTAAATCATTTAGATATTTTAATAAGATGATAGAAAATTTGGCAAGATTTAAATGATTTTAATTTCAGTATACAAACAATATAACCTATGAAAATTCTCTTTAAATCCATGTTTTTAGACACATACATCAATCGTAAAATTTACCTTAAAACTTAATATTTGCATATATACATGAATAGAGTAAGAAAGTAATTATTGATTTTATTGCTAATATACGAATATTCAAATAGAAATATAAAATGTAGGAAATATGTGTAACGTCTTGTAATAATTTAAGTCGGGGAGTTTATTTTTCCAAACAGTTCCGGCATACATACAGGCATTCAGTAAACGTATACAGCCAAACAAATTCAGTGTTCCATATATTCCTTTGAATTGAATAGCAGTTTTGTTAAAAATCAAAATCGTGATCACAATTAAAATACACACACACACACACACACATATGTATATATATATATATATATATATATATATATATATATATATATATATATATATCGGGCCTAACCCAATTTTCACAATTTTACTAAATTAATAAAAAATAATATATTTTAATGACATTTGGCCTTTTCCATATTGTACCAACCTTTACACCTACAAACACACATACACACACATATGCAGGTTTACCTGGATAGATAGATAGATAGATAGATAGATAGATAGATAGATAGATAGATAGATAGATAGATAGATAGATAAAAAACCTAATGATAAAGAGAGAAGTACAAAGAATTAACAAAAAAGATCTCCCTAAAATAATACACTCAGCAAATTGTACAATTGGCGTAAAATAGTTTGTTCCAAAAAGGAAAGTGAATAGGCTACAAAAGACAGGATCAAAGAAATAGACAAAAATCAGACGCGACTAGCTGCGAAAAAAAATGAGCATCAGAATATTTCCGGAAACGAAGAAGATCTACTGGATACTGAAACAAGTTTCTTACCCTTTACAGGAAATTAACTCATTCCACAAGCGCCTGCGCAGGGAGGAATCTTACGGATTTTGACTCCGGAAATTCAGTACACTACACGATATACGGATTCTGAAAATCTAAATCTGATTCTAAATGACTGAAGTCATATGAGTAACGAAAAACGTCAGAAAAAATATAATGCATAAAGATACTAAAAAGGGTATATAATTATTAAGAAAAACATCAAAGTTGTAACATCATGTAATACTCATTCTTTTTATAGAAAAGTAGATTCCTTTGCCTTTTGATAAAAAATCCATCTCTGCGAGCAAAAGAAACGTTTCAATACAGCCAGCAGAATACATTAACCTTTCAATATCCCCAAATTACGAATCTTAGTATATATTCTATTGTTAAAAATTTAACGGTACATTGGAATTTTGAAAGTAGAGTAAACTTTATGAAAACTTTACAGAAATTTAAGCCGTTGAAAATATTAAAACAGGAGATTTTTTTATAGGGAATTAAACTACTGTAATATTATATTATATTCGCGTATCCTTGTCGTCGAAAAATTATTAGTTTTGTAATGAGATATAACGAAACAAATCCTTGAAATAATAAATTTGAAATCAATAAAGCGGATATAAAAAATATCTATTAAAACATTAATTAAAACTATTAAAAAATTAATCGCTTAATTAATCATCATCTTTTGTATTTTTTAAAAGTACGATAATATCTATGATATATTGACAAATCTTACTATTATATAAGTCCCATTTTGCTGAATATCATTTCATGTTACAAAATGGAAATATCTATCGGGGGGAAACAGTTTAGCAACCGAATAAAAATAACGACAAACTTTACTTCAAGATCAAATTGAGGAAAAATTATAATTCAATAGACAAAACGTATCTGAGTTTTTTGCTTAAAAGGTTTGAAAAAATAAGACCACAATCTAAGTAACGTAGGAATAGAGAATTGATTATTTAAACGTTCATGTTGCTCCAGAAATATTTTTTCCAAATGCAGAATTATAATATATTTGTATAGATTATTATGACAACTAAGATATGTATTCACTTATGAATATAAAATCTTAAGATGATTTGCCTTCCTTCACTTTACAGAAGTGACATCAATTATATAAGTATGCATTGAGAATTATTATATCGTTTTTATAGGCAAATTCCATCACAAAATTTTCACTTGAAAGAAATGTACATGAAACTATCAACTTACTGACCCAAATGAAAAGCATAGACTATATAAAAGCATATATAGTTGACTAATCGAGAAAACAAGTTATAAAAAGTATATTGATTAGAATGGCAAATTATCAAGAAATTACATAGGAATGAAAATAATTGAACTCAGAAATTGTGACACTCTTTCATGAAAATAAAATTCCATGTGCTCAAGTTTAACCCAACTCTCGAATTTTAATTAAGATAGATAGATAGATAGATAGATAGATAGATAGATAGATAGATAGATAGATAGATATAGAGAGAGAGCTACAAAAACTTTGGATTACTTAGCTTTGGTGTAATAAATGAAAGTGAAATGTAATAGATAAATATGGCAACATATTAATTTACCTACGTTAATTTACAAACAGGTAGTAATTATCGCAATTGAATAATCATCGTTATTACTAAAATGTTGCAAACTATAAATAGAAAATTAAATAATGGACCATCTTTTTTAAAGGATTCGTGGAGCAAGGCCAATTTCTGTGAGTTTTTTTTTAATTAATTTGAGTTGAAAAAATAGATATTAAATTGAGACAACAGTTCGGAATTTCAGTTTTTTTTCCTTGATATTTACATATTAAACAGTTTACGATATACCATGTTTTGTATCATATCAACACATATGTAGGTGAAAAACAGAGATTCATAAAGGAAATAACTTTTAATATTTGGTTAGATATCTCTTGCTTTAAAAAGTTCTATCAAGCAGGCAGCCCATTGATATTAGTAAACCGCTGCTACCTTCATTTGTGATGATTTTCCAGACTTCTGACGTAGCTTCTTTTACTTCATATTTGTTTTGTTTAGGACGGGAACATTTCTTCAATCAATCTACTACAGATGATAAAATGTGAGCAATATTTTATTCTGATTACGTCCTTTGTTGTTTTAACAGAATACTTTAGGTCATTGAATTTGTGAATGATAAGATTCGTTCCAATAAGTTTGGATGTATTTCGGTGTTAATTGACGGACAAAATGTTTCTGTAAAATGCTGAATTCTTTCAACTGCTATGAACATGTGTTGCGTTATCAATAAATATGATGGAGCCAGTTCCAGAAGAAATATTGCAAGCTCATGGCTAGAAACTTCATCATCGATGATTCACAGCTGTGCTTTTATATTTTGAATCATAAGCAGGTCTTTATGCCTCCACCATTTGGTTTTTCCATCACTTAATGTTGGTCACATCAGTCCATAAAACTTCATTCTGTAAATCTGAGCGCTTAACACATCTAAATGTAAGTCAGTCAGTCAGTCAGTCAGTTAAGTGCCATATGTGATACACGCTTGGGCGATCATGTCTCAAAAGTGACATGACTGACTGGGCGCAAGATTATCCCGCAGTAGATTGCCATTGCTTTCTGAAGTAGATTGGTTGCCATCCAAGGCTATTGAACCCAATCTGTCTTATTGTTTAACCCATAACTGGAGGGAAGTGATAGATTATTACCTTTCCCAAGGGTATTTGAGGGTAAGTGAATGCAATGAATTCAACTTGATTTTGAACTCGGCTCCCCGATTTCTCGTTCTGAGTCGATATCCACTGCACCACAATGAAAGAATGAATTCTTTTCTCATAATATTATTCTGGTCTTAAACCTAAATGTTTTCTTCTTCTTCTTCTTGCCTTTTCGTTTCAGGATGTAGGCGATAATGGCTTTTCACGTCTCCCTATCCCTGGTGGCTCTTAGCAAACTTTCTCATTTTACACCACGCAACCTAGGTTCTGTCATCCATCTGCTCAAGCCCTTCAAATACGTTATTCTCTACTTTCCCCTGTCTCATTTTCTCTCAATCTGGCCTGTTAGTATCAGGTTCTTCAAGCCATCCTTCCTTATTACATGTCCCAGTAACTTTAGCTGTCTCTTCCTGATGATCAGTATTAATTCCGTTTTCGTTCCCATCCATTCCAAACCTCATCATTTTTCACATGATCGATCTATGGTATCTGCAGCATCCTTCGGTAGAACCAAATTTCAGTTGCGTCAAGTTTTTCTTCATCTTTGATGATAATGCCCAGCCTATAATGCCATATTGAAAAACGGACATTACATAGCATTCCAGTACACTTTTCTTTGTTTCCAGCAAAATTTTCCAGTCTTTTAATACTCTACTTAGCTTCTCGAACGCTCTCTTTGCCATGCCAGTTCGACTTCGGATTGCTGTGTTGAACTTACCATTATCTGTTAGAATACTTCCCAGATATTTAATCTTTTTAACTGCTTGATTTTAGTATCCTCCCTGTATTTGGCATTTTGGGCTGCTCTTTTCGCGGAAGATCATGCATTCTGTTTTCGTACAGTATATTTGTTGTTCTTTCATGTCACTCTTTTCGCGACCTTCTGTAGGATGGCTTCTGGTTTCCTTTTGTGTCTGCTATCAACACTGTTTCATCTGCGTACCTTATGTTGTTCAAATTGTGGCCTCCGATGAGGAATCCTGAGATAACATCTAGGGTTTCATAATAGTCGCGCTATACAAGTAGAAAGGTTCGGTGAAATGACATATCCATGTATATTTTTGTATATCTGCTGTATTCGATACCTGTCCGTATGCAGTGGGTTTACTGCCAGTGGAGATTCTTGATTACTCTTATGTCTTTACCAAATATGTCGAGGCTAGTGAGCTTTTCCGTCAGTTAATTGCGGCCTATTTTGTCAAACGCTTTTGCATAATCAATAACATAGAGGTACAAGTCCTTCTTCATGTGTATTGACCTTTCATTGCATCCTTAACATAAATATGGCATTCTTTTTCCAGTGTCTTTGTCAAACCCACACTGTTCTTGTCCTATCTCTGGCCTGATTCTACGTCTCGCTTTATTCACCAGGATTCGAACAAAATTTTTTAATGTGGCCCATTAAACTGATTGCTTGGTAGAGTTTGCACTCATTTTCCCCTGTTGCTTAGTTTGTCTAGTATTTCATCAATATTATAAATTTCATTCATTATTGATGGATTTTTCTCTATGTCTAATTCTTGCAGGGCTATCAGTAGCTCTATTAACAATGCCGTCTAGTCTTAGTTGCCTTTGTTCTATTCAGTTTGTCCATCGTAGCTTCCACTTAGGACCTTAATATTTTTGGTCCTTTTTCAACTTTGTGTATTATCGGTTGATCTCTCTTGTGGAAAGAAAACTTTTATATATTCTTCTCATCGCTGGATATTTCCTTCTAAAATATGATAGTTCTGTCCTTGGACTTTATACATCCTGTTGAAGAGCAGGATTTTTTCCTCTGAGTTCTCTTATCACTTTATGCATGTCTGCTTTATTCTTCTTGTTTTATGCGTCATGTACTTTCAGGACGTATGCGATCATGTCTTTCAATATCTCACTATCCCTGGTGGCTCTTAGCAAGCTTTATCCTGTTGCACCATACGTACCACGTTCCGTCATCCACCTGATCAGGTCCTTCAAATATGTTATCCACTGCTTTCCCCTTTCTCTTTTATCAGTTTCTTTAAGCCGTCTTTCCGTATTGCATGTCCCAGGAACATTAGTCGTCTCTTCCTGATGCTCAGTATTAATTTCCTTTTTTTTTTGTTTCCATTTGTTCCAAAACCATGTCATTGCTCACATGCTCGGTCAATGATATCCGCAGCATCCTTTTGTAAAACCACATTTCAGCTGCTTCAAGTTTTTCTTCATCTTCGAAGATATTGTCCAGTATTCACTGCCATATTGATGAAGCGACATTACATAGCAATGCAGTACTCTCCTCTTTGTTTCTAGTGAAATTGTTTTGTTTCTTAATACATTACACAACTTCTGGAATGCTTCCTTTGCCATGCCAATTCGCCTTCGGTCTCTGCTTAATTAGTCCTGCTCAATCTTTCTACTTCTGCACATTTGTTGTTGAGCCATACCTCTTTAGCCAGTTTGAATATGTTTCTTAGACAACAAAAAAGAGATAACATTGCTTTTTCAACCTCTTAGGGTAGGTTGATTTTTCACTTTTCTCAAAACATTAAAAGATCACACTCACCGAAAGTTGTGTATGGACGTATTAAGTACTGATACAAAATATTAGATCAAATAATTCAACGGTCTTTTGAGCGTTTGGGATCAAAGATTGCAAACTAAAATATACTGAAAATTCCTCATTTTTGCAAGATTTGTCTTGACTATTAGTGAGAAAACCAAATAATTTTAGTTTTTAAATCAGGGGATGTCATTTTATTTAATAAAAATGATATTAATTAAAAAAAATGATGACTAACTTTCAAATTGAAAATCTACCCCCCACTTCAGTATCTGCTTTAAAATCTGCCTTTCAACATTATGATTTAAGTAGTGATATTTGAATTACTTAAATGATTTTTTTCTGTTATAAGTGAAAATATAACAAACAAAATGGAAAAAGAAACACTATTTTAATAGAGCTTAATATATAGAGTCTAGTTGCTCCATATAAGAGACCTTAGACAAAAATTCTTGTCTCAATTTCTGATAAAAACTTTTGCTGTAATATTTTGATGTCTTGCTTCAAAACCCTATACAGTTTGCAAAACTCCTGTTGTTAACTTGACTGCCCATTCCATGCCTTGGGAATGTGAAGGCAAATTTGGCAAGTCAAGCATGGTTTCATTTAACAATGATTCCTGAATTTCAGATTCAGAAAAATCTTCCGTCTTGGTGGTTCAAAAATGCCAGAATGATAAATCTATCAATTGTGTCCATTGTGTGGCATTAAAATTAATGGTTGGTATTCTTTTTAACCTTTTCTTGGTTGACTCCCCACTCCTGAAAGAATATAAAAATTTATTTATTCATTCATTTAAAAAATTCCAGTCTCTACTATAATAATTATGGTGAAATTAGATATAATCGTTAAAATGATTCTATAAATTGCAATAAATAATTGAGTCATTGATATATAAATAAATATTTACTTACCTAATGGCAAAACGCTTTTTAAAGCTTCTTGTCTTACTTCAACTTCATCAGATCTGACCAGGGAATATAGGTTTTCAGCCAGTGAACAAAATGTACTTCCTTGTATATTTCTTAAAGTGATCAGTTGGATTTCATGAGGCTGCTTCTTGATCTTCTGGATCATATTAAAAATGTGCACTCGCTGATTGTGGAACTTATTATTTCTTTTAAATTCAAACCAACAAGTGGCATAAACATTTACAATAAATTTATTAAACTGTGGAGTTTTGTTTTGAGTTTTGTGGGTATGTGCCACGACTCAATAAACGCATAAGCCTGATGGCCAAATTTAACCACCTTGCCTGGTTTAAAAGACCAATTTTTCAGAATGCATATCTAGAGTCAACCTTACCTCTAGAAATATCCACTGTGTATTCATACAGGAGTCTTTGGTCACAACTAAGATCATGTATTTCATCAATTTTCGAAATTGATTGTAGAGGACTGCTAGTAGTGGAAAAATTTATTTTTGGTAAATTATGGCAATCATTTGAGCATAATTTCCCCAGAGTACCACTGAATTCTGTAGGGCCTTTTGTACAACCATCTATGTTTTTGAAAAAAGCTCTGAAAGTTAGTTTATTATGGTGCAAATAACAAGCAAATGCATGAAAAATGTTTTGTCGAAAATTGCAACCATTCCACCTTCAGAGCCTGTGTTGACATTAGTGTTGTCAACATGGATAGCCTTGATAGTGTTCTTACTGTTGGATCCATGCAAAACATCCACTACTTGCTCTGCATGAACAACACCTGGTGCATTACGATTAGGAAGAATTCAATGTATCAGATATTGACTTTCATGTGGAACCTCTGTGGTGATACCAAACAAAAGCGAGGGACCGGATGTTTGCTCTATAACGACTAGAAAGCAAATGAACAAAGTCATCTCTGCGCAGATGTATTCGCGCAGATGTTCCGGCTGAAAAATAAAATTTAATAAAATATCGAATTTCTATTTCGCGAGTCTACGCGAATTTTATTTACCAGTCAATGGGAAGCCCAGAATCAAATCCAAGTGAAATCACAAAACGAGCTGCTTTTGATCAAAAAAGCAGATATAAAAAGCGGATACGGACAAGACCCCAGCAGACAGACTGACGCAGAGACTCAGAGAGACGAAAGTAATTGATATCTCCTTGACTTAAATCAAGGGACTACTACGTTCGCGTCTTTCCACCTCTCATCACTTCCTCCCTGTCTCGAAAGTACTTACTGACCTAAAGAGCGACTACTTCAAAAACATTCCTCACATATCTTCGCTCCCCACTTTCCTAAGCCTTAAATCTCTTTCAGTTTATTATTTTTCATGAACATTTTAACTTCCGTTGGACTTATATTCAAGTATTACTTTAATTGTAAAAACATTAATTGATATCTGTATATATAAATGTCATTTTCAACTCAGTTTGCTTTTCTTTATTTTATAATCATTCTCTGACTTATAGTGAGCTATCAAGCACAAGGCCAAATTGCGTTAGCCTACAACAATATACAGCTACCCTTCACCAGAACGGAATCCTACTACAACTAGAAAAGAATAGATAAACAACCCACAATAAAGTGGTTTACTGCGACGTGATACGAACACGCACAAACGTAAACGTCTCCTGACAAACACGCGGATTTTCAACACATATATATATACACAAAGACATCTTCTCCCGGCCAACGCACCTACCCATCTTTTCAGCAACCATGGAAATGAAAAATTTGAAGTCCGTCGACACCAAAATGAACAACACCTATTTCGGTAAGCCAAATGACTCTTTGAACATTTATATTTTACGGAAAGTTCAAAATGAACATTCCTCCCAGAACCAAAATGAAAAACCTAACGTCCGTCGGACTCAAAACTAAAAACTCTAAGTGCCTCAGACACGTGATCGAAGAGTAAATAGTCCCCTCGGCGCAAACAATTAATAATAAAGAAAAAAAAAAGAAAAAAGAAAAAAAAGAACCACATGAACAAAAAGAACAAAATGAAAGAAAAGAACAAAATGAACGAAAAGAACAAAAAGAACAAAAAGAACGAAAAAGAACGAAAAAAACGGAAAACAACAGAAAAACAAAAAAAATCGGAAAAACAACTGAAAAACCTAAAAAAAGAAAAACAAAAAAAAGTCGGATAGTCACTTGTTAATTTAAAAGAACGAAAAACTCAGTATATATTAGTGACTACCGGGTTCAACACTTATATACATATATATATATATATACAAACGATAATTTTGTTTGGACATTCAGCGAAATTTGAATATTTCTCTGTAATACAAGCTAAAAATGGCAACGAACGCTGAAGAAACTAACCAACCCATGGCTATTCCCCCTAAAAAAGTATTTGGACTCTCAGCGAAATATGAATATTTCCCAGCAAAACAAATTCAACGGACGCGAAAGAAACTACAAGCAACCAAACTAATGCATAGCTAGTCCCACAAAAATTTACTACCAAGCCCTTTCAACAAGAACCGAAAACCAAAACATTCCTTGGAATACAGACGGGATTCGAATATCGAGGAAACAAAATTCGGTAGAACGGTTAAATAGAAGAAACAAACACATATGTTTATTTCAAACGAAAACGAAAAAAAAAAACAAACAAAAAGAAAACCGCAAAACAAAACGAAAAACTCTTTTTAAAAAAAAGCGACAACAGATACCAAAAACAACTCCGTTTTCTGGGGCGAAAGTTATGTGGTGATACCGAGCAAAAACGAGGGACTGGACGATTTCTATATAACGACCATAAAGCAAAAGTAAAAGTTAAATGGCGTTTTGGTTCCTTAGTTTTTTCATAGTTTTCTCTCCATTTTCCTCCACAAATTCCTGACACAGCAGTGTGTCCTTATTCGTTTTCCCATCAACTTCAGTACATATAAGGTTTTCCAAACTTTCATCATGTTTTTGTTGGGCAGTTGTTTTCACTTTAGACTTTACCCTATCAATTGTACATTTATCTATAATATCTTTCATATTAATATTTGGTATAAGAAGGCCCATAGCCTTCAAATGCAAGAGCAAGGCATTGACAAGGCTGGCTCTAAGATTAGAAGATATGTCCCCCCTAACTAAATTGAAAGCATAACTTGGAAATTATAAGGGCCTTTTGGATGACTCCTTGGCTGCAAATATTTTTCTCCTGGGTTTTCACTTGGAGAAGATGAGTAGGAGGGGGAAGAAACATTAGCCTGAACATTGTATGTTGAAGCTCTTCCCTTTTACTTTTTTATAGCACTTTTATTAACAGGTCAAAGCTGGAAAGTGCCCTTAGACCCTAATTTGCCCCTCTGATCCTTTTAGTTGTTCACGGTCCTGAAATACCTAAATATATATATATATGTATCAGAAATGAAACTCCACATATATTTTAAAAATAACTTTGGTAAAATTTGAAATAAATACATCAAAAATAAATTAGAGTTACTTCCTAGATTCGCTCGAAAACAGGTTTTTAATAAATAAATAATAACTTTAAAAATATAAGCAAATCAGAATAATTATAATAGTTGAATTTTTCATTAAAGACACAGCAGAGGTAAATAAATACTATGGGGTTCTCGATACCGATGCTAAGCAGTCCATTTCAAATGAGAGGGAGCCGGGAGTCATACTATAGCAGACGCAACGTATTGGTGCAGGAGCTGGGCAATGTTTGTTCATGTCCTAGGTATACCGACCTGACTTACCCGCTATGTACTCGTCCATCTCTCACACCCCTTCTCACTAAAAATATATGGGAAATCAACTTAACATCTCCAAGGGAATGTCTGTACAATGGTGATAAAAATGCAGTGTCCAAAAGCCATGTTTTCCATCATCCCAGTTATGTTATGTCCTTCTGACGGTGGCGATGCTCTTCTTGCGTGCCAAAACTAGGAATTAGCTAGGTTACTTGGACAAATTATTTATTGCATTGTCATTAAACTTACTTTGAACTAACAATATATCACATTTGTTAGCGACGATGGCGCACTTTAGAATACATATTTCAATTAAAACTGCGAGGTTCTCAAAAATAAATTCGTTACAAAAGTCAAAAGCAGTTCCCTTATATATTTCAAATGCGTTTGACAAGGTGCCACAGAACCTCCCCAGCGACGGAATATTTGAAGCTATCCTCACAATATACGTCATTAATATCAGGTAAGCATTTGAAATTCGTTTTCAATGGACACACGTCTGAAGCCTATGAAATCAAGGTAGACGTCCAACTACACTCAATTTTCCAACAACTACCCTATATGAAGTAATTTACACTTTACTTATGTTCTTTACTTTGACTGTCTTTTGTGATTCAAGTTAAATTCAATATTCATATAAAGCTAGTATATAAAATTCATCCAGAAAGATGCTGGAACAATTGTAAACTTCTTGTACCGGATGAGAATGTACTTTTCTCCACTCTTTCTACTCTATTTTACGAGAGTAAGATGAGGCCAATATAGTTTATTGCTGACATACAATGTCTAGAGCTGCAACTAGTAGCTTGCCAACCCTTGGGAGAGTTCAATATCAGTTACGTGGACATGGAGACAATAAATTACTTTTCACCATACCACTATTCATACTGACGCAACGTCACCAAATCTTTAATAATATACCTATATGTACGTGAAAAAATTTCAGACAATTTACGTTTGCTAATTTTATCAGTTCAATAATTCACAGCTAAATCCCGACATATCATATATACTACAGGGTCAATCCACACTATCTTCATAGTCCATCAGTACGAAAGAATTTCCATTCGAACAGTTTCTTTTCAATACCTACTACTTATAGAGGAGCTGACTATCTAGGGAATGATTCCATGAACACTAGAATTTTAAGATCTTCAAGTCTAGTGTCATCCGCTACTACTGGTTTTGGTTATATAATCTGCATTTACAGCATCGTTTTTCCCTTTTAGGCACACGCATCAGCCATATTGAATTACCGAGTATCATCGTTGTCTATTTGACCCTGTATTGAATGAACAATTATATGTATTTATTTTTATAGTTTTAATGTCTTATGAAGGTATAAAGGGCATTAAAATTATAAAATAAATATATATTATAGGTGAAAGATGTCAATGACATTCGCAAGCACTCTACTGAGAACATGAACGGAACAGAAAAGCCAAAAATTACACTCCCTTCGTCGATTCCGATTTCCACGTTAATAACTTTTGCACCGATCATAACTTATATATTACTTTTGTGAAAAAGAACAACAATTAGGAATATTAATAATAATGATGAAAGCAACGATGATAACGGGATTGTGATGGTTTCCACGACAACGGCATATGAACGATGGATATATTCTCTTCTTGAGCACGCGATATAAATTCCTGTACAGAACACTATTGAAAATAAAGGCATAAAATGTTTAAAGTATTAAAAAACAACATGCAAAAAAAGAGTAGAAAAATATGATTTCGAAATATAAAAAAGAAAAGTTGAATATTTCCCAAGAAATATGAACAAAATTTGAATTATTAGTTTTCTTTACCTATCTTTCATAATCTCCCAGTCCAATATATCACGATAGATTATCAATAAAGCTGAAGCGACGACAGCCTTGCACAGGTCAGACGAGGTGAGCACAGCCGGCCTTCAATAGAAATATTTTAAGAGGAGGATTTATTTATTGTTGTCTCCAAATTCTTTCAGTTCTACACAGTTTTGGACCTCGTCTAGCGATTTTCGAATGGACAAACAAAAATCAAAAAGCAACAAAAGTTTATATACTTTCTGTCTGTACATCTGGTTAAAATGTTTGTCCTTTAACTTTTATGATTTTAAACAAACCATAACCGTATATTGCAACTAATACAGCACGCAAAATAGTATGCGCGTAGTCCAAAAAAAAAATATATATTTTATGAAGAATCCTATTTTATTAAAAATATTACAGCGTTGAATTATTTTTAAATTATTCTGATAAATTAAATCTATGTTTCTTTCTTCATTTTAGAAATAATTATACCCTAAACTGATCCAATACATTTTTATAATTGATATTTTTGTTGGTTCGGCCCATCCATGTGGACATGGGGACGTGGCGCTGTTTTTGTAACTTCCTCAATCTTTGCTTTCATTCGCTGAAACACCGGTGGCCTGGTTGGAGTTGTTTGACTTCATTGTTTACTTGGATGTTGTTGATTGCTGGAGTGGTTTTTGATGTCCTCCTAAATTCGTTTGATGGTGCTGAGGTTTCTAAAATGATGGACCTTTATATTTAAATATGTTTAACAAAATATTCCGCATAGGCAATCAATAACTTGTATAGAAACATCTGACTGGGTGTGGTGACAGATGACAGAAGATTAGATGCGAATTTTTTAAAACTCTTCAAAAGCCTCCCGTTTGAAATTGAAGTTTATATGAACAGGTAATGATTCCAATATTCGGATGGGAAATTAAATCTACAAATTGGTACCATCCCCGCATCTCCAAAATCGAACACCAAATTGAGGTGTGTGAATGCTGAAAAAAACCTGCCAAGAAATTTCTATTGCAAGATAATTTTTGTGGAAAAAAGAAACCTTAAGGACACATGGTCCAGTAAATATAGACGTTGGTTAGTTCCTGTGACTTGACGGAAAGATTTGTGAGTTCAATACCTGACTAATGCAGTGGAGAACATATAACAATGCGGGGTTAGAGGGAGATAACTCATGACTTCCATTCGAGCATTACTACGCTAGGAATGATAATGATATAACCCAGTGATTGTAATAAATGTTTCTGTTCAAAATTCCTAGCACCTGAAGAAGGCCAGAACGTACAACGGCCGAAACATCGTACATGTGATAACAAAGATGAGGACAATAGTCCGAATAATGTAAATACTGTAAAAAGAGAAACCATAGAAAATGTTAAAAGTGGAGAGGACACAAAACTAAGTTTGAATATAAAGCCCACAAAAAATAATGTGTAAAGAAAGGAACAGAAAGTGACCTATTTTGTCCGTGTTATTCTTGTTTTTCATGTTTGTGCATAATTTTTGTGTTGCAAAATGTTTTTAATTTTGTCTTACGTGGGCTGAACAATATGGAGCCCGGAACAATTGTCTTCTTTTGCCCCATCGGCGAGGGAAGCTGATAAACTTAAGAAAAGCCCGGAGTACAATGATATCTAGAAGGAGGTGTACAATTATTCAATTTCGAGAATCAAGCTTAGAACAGATCTTTCCGTCCTTGAAGTAACAAGCATCACAATTTTCCTGCTGGTATTCGATATCAAAACCTGTAAATAAATGGAAAGTAGCAGAGTGATAATAGAGGATTTGAAAGTTTTCAACATAGGCCCAAATTGTTGACAACCGTGTCTAACCCTATGTGAGACATCCTGCTGGTAGCAGTACAAGCCAGCGCCTTGTCGAAAAGCATACTTACCACGAAATTAGTGACAGTCCAAACCGAATGGGTAACCGAAACACAACTATATATTAACACAGGGTGCCCATTAATGGCATTTTCCCTTCACAGACAGGTTCACATCAGAAACATGCATTGCATCCGGGGACTTTTGTTGGGTGTGTCAATTGCACATATGTGCTTTAACGGCATCCGCTTTAAATTAATATGCGGAAACTGGAACATTCTGTAATTATTGTAGGCTTTCGAGCTCACATCTGAATTTGTCGTCGCGGGATATTTATCACTAGAATGCTTGGCAGGAACCCGGTACTATCAACGAAGCAACCACTCCAGCAATCATCGACATCCAAGTAAGCAATGAAGTCAAACAACTCCAACCAGGCCCCCAGGGTTTTCAGCGAATTGAAGCAAAAATTAGGGAGGTTACTAAAACTGCACTACCTCCCCAATTCCACATGGGCTGAACCAACAAAAATCTCAATTATAAAAATGTATTGGATCAGTTTGGGGTAAAACTATTTCTAAAAACATGAAAGAAACATTGATTTATTTTATCAGAATATTTTTAATATACTTCAAATCTGTAGAAATCGGTAATATATTTAATAAAATAGGCTTTTTCATAAAATATATGTTTTTTTTTAAAGAAATAAACGAATAATCTGTACATGTTGAGGAAAGTAAATCATCATATATTTTTTCAAACTAGTATTCATTTCCCGAAAATCTGCTCCGAATCATAAAAATGCAATAATACTACGAGATTGTTCAATAAGAAAAGCACTTAACTGTTTTTATCAGTAAGATTTAAGGACACTAATGTCGCAAAAAAAAAAAACTTTTTTGATGAATATTTTTATTAGAATTGTTTTGTTATTTTATATTCTAACGTTAATGTTTTTATATATAAATCACTAGCAGTATAGTCCGGCGTTACTCGCGTGTAATAAAAGCTTTAAAACTAATACATGGTCCTGGACCTCAAACCTTATTGGATGTTGACACGAAAGACTAAGTAGCAATAGTTGTTTCCAGCTAAAAGGAAACCGTAGACTGAAAAAAACACGAATGGATGTAAGGCAAATTTTGATTTCCTGGTATTGATATCAAATAAGTTTTTTTCGTCTTAAACTGAATTTTGAAGGCTAAATAAGTCCTCTAAGTAAATGATATCATGGCTAAGACTAAGAACTACAATTGTACCTACTTAGAGCAAAACTTGAAGCAAAAACTAAAATAAAAGAGCTGAAAAAATACAGACATGCAGGCAAATAAACAGAGACCAATCAAACATCTTGCCTTTTTTATATGTATTTTATCGACTTTCTGCACTGTTGTAAGAACTGCAAACTTGACACTTCTGAATATCGTTTCTTATGTCTTGTCTATGAGTGTATGAAATTTGATTAAAATCGGACCACTCCTTCTATAACCCGATATATTTGATTATCGATTTCCGATATTTATCGACACAAAACCTAGCTAAGAACACTCGCAGATGCTTATAGTAAAACTGTAAATTTTCAAGAAAATTGGTTCAGACGTTTCGGAGTCTATGGTAAGCAGACACACACAAACAGACACACACACACATACACACAGACAAAGTTCCATTTATAAATAAGTTTAGATTTAAAATTGTGCGTTATCAGTATTTTTTATCTGATATTCTTATTATGTGAAAACTATATTTGAGAATAAAAAATCAAAAAGCTTCATCCAAATCCTTTTGCATCTATATTTTTTAACAAATTTTATTTTACTTTTTTCTCGGTATGGTTATCCATGAATTAAAGTATCATTAAAAGTTGACCTGTTTCAAATATCATCCCATCTTTTTGTAAAAGAAACAATAAAAACAGACTAAATTTATAGAGGCTGTGTGCAATTCTTTTTAATTTCATAATTCATTTCGCAGTTTCATACGTCTCAACAGCATTTGCAAGCCAAACATTTAAATATTAAAATCTTTTTCTTTTTTAATAATTATTTCATCAAATACATGTCTGTCAATTCTTTTCAAACATACTTAACTTTTAACATGTCTAGCTGTGGGTTATCACCAATCATCACTCCAGGAAAACAAGACCTCCGTGATTAAGAAATGCAAGGTTTCATGCAATACTTAAGTAATGTTTGTTTTAAATCGTATTAATTTAACATTAAATTCCCTAATTGTCCTTACATGACGTGCATCACATATATACTTTATTTTTGCAAAATTATTAAACCAATAATTAATATTTGTTTAAAATATATACAAAATGACTTATTTTAATAATTTAACTGAAAACGACTAAAAAGTAGAGATTTCAATCAATAGATTTTTTTATTTAAAAAAACCAGTGAATGTTGCTTGTTTGAATAATAAATTGAATCATTTAGCCTTCAATTAAAACTACAATGTAAGCTTGAAAATTATTTTAATTTAAAAAAATTATTTTGAAATATAGGTTTCAAAAATTTGTGGAGAAACCTATTATGATTATGAGTCGAAGTTTTGTTTCCATTTTAACTAAAATTTAATAATTGCTCATACTTCCGCTCCATGGTATTCTCATTATCCCCCATTAATACAACTTTTATATTTAATATACTCGCTTCTTTATCAGTTGTGAAATATTCCAGCATTTTTTTACCATATAGGACGAACAATATTACATATCATTTCAATATTTGTCTTTTTGTTTCTAAAGAGATTTTTCTGAGAAGACTTTGAAAATCATGATTCGCTATCGCAGTGCAGTTTCGGAGTTTGAATGTCGCACTTTCCGACACCTGTGAAAAGACTTCTTAGGTTTTGAAATTTTGTGAACTTAAAGAGAAATATTTTTACAGATACAGTTTGCAAAATTAAGTTATTTTTTATCAGATAATAAAAACCACAAAAATAAACGACTATAATGTAATTGTTTAAATAAATAATGAAACATACAATTGATTATGTTGAAAATATTGACATCTTTAGGAAGATTGTGTAGCATGAAACTTTTTAAGTGAATTGGAATTCTGCATTCGAGGTTTACCTGAATCTTTCACAAAACACGCAACAACTTGAACGAGTAAGCGGGTTTACAATGAAAATATTCTGTTGGTAATTGTTTTATTCAAAATTTTTAAGAACTGATTTATTCATTAAAATGGTTTTATTTTTGTTAACAAAATCCCACAGAATAAAATTCATATATATATATATATATATATGTGTGTGTGTGTGTGTGTGTGTGTGTGTGTGTGTGTGTGTGTGTGTGTGTGTGTGTGTGCGTTTGTGTATGTATGAGCGTGTTTGTGTGTGCATCGTATTTAGATAGAAAGCAGGAAGAAAGTCAGATAAAGAAAAGACAAAATTAAATAGATAGATAAATAGACGGAGAAAGTTTTGCAAGAATTTTACTTACTAATGGTTGTAAAATACATCTTTTAGAAAATGTAATAAGCAATCATTTATAAAACTCTTCACCGACATTGTCTTTTTCCCGATATTTAAGCTTCTTATTCTTTTTCGAAATTCTTCACTTTTTTCATCATCTTATTGCCATACTAAATCCAAACAGTTTCGTGCCCATTAGACTTACGAATTTACAAAATCCGATTTCGCATTTTAAATGGTTGTCTCTATAGGTATATTTGCTATTCGTCTTGTTTTCTTATATTATTTTGCTCTTACTTTACAAACCTTTTAGTGACGTGACAGTTCTAACTCAGAAACAGGCGAATTAAATCAACTGTCTACATTCAGAAGAAATGTTATAAAATATATAAATCTAAATTCATAATTAGAAATTAGTATTTCTTCGATCGAAATCTGCCCTCAACAATTAATCTTATGACAAACATTTACTAATTAAAGTTCGCATTAGTACACTCATATATATACATACACACACCCGCACACACACACACACACACACACACACACACACACACACATATATATATATATATATATATATATATGTGTGTGTAATTGAAAATGTTTATATATGTTTTTATTTATGCATAAGAAAGAGCACTAAACCACAAAAACACACTCAAAAAACTCACATATTTATATTGGATATTGTAGACCACACGAACAAGAGGTAGTGTGTTATATGCTAAATGCAAACTTTCGGTGTAACGATTGCACTTATGATGAAACTGGCTGTCACCTCTACAGTTGAATGTCTACTTTTATAATTACATCAGCTCTATTGCTGTTACGCAGTCCTTTAACACGACAATATACCTCAAAATTATATTCTTATATATACACAAACGCATACAAATATATCTGTGAAGATAGTGATAGCCATATAACTACCGAAGTCTACATGAAAAGATAATAATATTTACGTACTGCTTTTCATATATAGATATATATTTTTATCATTTTAAAAGTCAGTTATAGAGGATAATCTTATTTAAGCATATTCTCAATTTATATAAGCTTCATAGACCCATCAGTTTAATGAGCCACATAACAAAACACATCATTTCGATTTTGATGAACAGACGGCGCAGGAGAATCAGCCCAGAGTTAGTACAAGAATATTGTGGTTTAGTTAAATATACCGAATTTGGAATGAGAAATTCATGCTCAGAATGCTATCTGAACAAGCACTGCAAATGCAGACGAATTTTATCTGTACTTTCTAAACTACGCAAAAGGGTTCGACATACTAAGACACAAGGAATTTATAGAGATGCTCGACAACATTGAGATTTTCTGAAAAGACGTTATGTTAATCACGAATCTATATTAGCAGTAAACAGCTTGGTACGGATAGGAACTGAACTCAAAGGGTACGCAAAATAATTAGGGGGCTTTTGACAAGGAGATGTTTTTTCACCGGAACTATTTAACATGTACAGCGAAGTAATTATGAGAAAAATAAAAGCCTTGCAAGTATTTGTCATAGGAGGCCACAATCTCAACAATAGCAGATACACGGATGACCTGGTGCTAATAGGAGATACGGAAAACAGAATGCAGGACATTCTACAGAGGGTAGCAAAAGAAGGTGAGAAGAATGGGCTATGCATGAACTACAAGAAAGCTGAACGTATCATTATCAGCTAAAATAGGAATCCTAATATGCCACCTGGTTTGGTCCTGGCTTCTTAGGCAGTGCTATGAAGATCGACCGCGGAGGTCATCTGGTATTACACTTCTATTATAAATTTCATTTATTATTTCTCTAATTTTCACTTTGTCATAATCTTCCATGGCCTTCAGCAGATCTATGACTATGCCGTCTGGTCCAGTTGCTTTGTTTCTATTCAGTTTGGCTATTGCAGATTTCAATTTAGACTTCAATATTCTCAGTCCGTTCCGATCTTTGTGAATTTTTGGTTGGTCTCTCATGTCGTGGAAAAGATCTTTTATATATTCTTCCCATTGTTGGAGTATTTCCTCTTTTTCCAGTATGAGTGTTCCATTCTTGGATTTTATACATCCTTTTTTTTTTTTTAATCATTTCACCCCGAGCAAGGCGGAAACGCCACTGATGCGCAGGGGTTACATAAATGTAAAAAGATTAATTAGAAAAGAGTGAGAAAGAACAATAGAAAGCAGGTGCGATGACAGTTATATAGGTGGAGAGAAAGGGAATGTTATACAGGCTTGGGGAGAGAGCTAGAGTCCAGTGGTTAGTAGATGAGTATTGACTTTGCATTTAAATTTCTGGAGGTTGTAGCCGTCAGGAAAGCAAGAATACGGGAGCGAGTTCCACAGGCAGGAAGTGCGAGAGAAGAAGCTGCAGGAGTAGAATTGTCGTCTGCATTTGGCTAACCTGACTGTGAATGGGTGGGACCCAGTTGCCAGTCTGGTTGCACGAGTAAACACCTGTTGAGGAGGCATCATTGACTTAAGCTCGTCCAAGCAGAAGCCATGAAAGTATTTATAAAACAGACAAAGGGGGGCCACATTTCGACGATGGGGAAGTTGCTGCAGTCGAGTCGCCAGATCAGTACCTATCACATTACAGACTCTATCCTCTTGAAGAGCAGGGTTTTTGTCCTGTCTGCACTTTTATTTCTTTATGAACGTCTGCTTTTTTTATTCCTGCTCAATCTCTCTACTTCTGCACATTTGTCGTTGAGCCATTCCTCTTTAGTCTGTCTGCATTTTTTCCTTATTTCCCTGGGAAGTGTTCTAACAGAAGACAGAAAGTGCGACACAGAGATCCGAAGGAGTATTGGCATGGCAAAGTAATCATTCCAGAAGTTGCATAAAGGTTTAACAAACCGGACAATTTCGCTAGAAGCAAAGAAGAGAATACTGAATTGCTATGTGATGTCGGTAGATCAAGATAGCAGTGAATGCTGGACAATATCATCAACGATGACGGAGAGACGTGAAGCAACCGAAATATGGTTCTACAGAAGGATGCTTTGAATATCATTAGTCGAGGATGTGAGCAATGATGAGGTTTTATAAATGATGGAAACAAAAAGGGAATTATTACTGAGTATCCTGGGACATGCAATGAGGAAGGATAATAACATGCCAGATAGAAGGGAAAGAGACAGGGGAAAGCAGCGGATAACTTATTTGAAGGACCTAATCATGTGTGTGATGGTACGAAGATTGCGTGGTGTAACAGGAGATGGCCTGCTAAGAGCCACCAAGGATAGGGTGATGTGTAAAGCCATGATTGCCTACTTCCTGAAGGGACGAGGCTCATAAATGAAGAAGAATATGCTCACTACAAGTCGGAGAAGCTAAAACAAAACAAAAAATTTAAAATACATGGAATGTTTTTTAACAGAGGATGGAAATTGTGCAATAAAGAACCAAAGAAGCATTGACATTGCCAAAGACGCATTTCAGAAGCTGATCATGATACTGTAAGACAGGAAATATTTATTAGAAAGGAAAAAATAGTGCTGGGTTGCTATGTGATATGTGTCTTTCTGTATGGAAGTGAATGTATGTCGATTACATCGTGGATGAAAGAGAGTCTGGAGGCAGCAGAAGTGTGGACTTACAGTTGGATGCCGATGATAACATGGACGGAGCATGTGTGCAATTATTTCTTTAGAGTTAACAAAAATACAACTTTTATTAAGAGCTACAAATGATAGGCCAGTGTAGAGAGATGATCACAAACGTTCTGACGCACACCGCTAATAGAATAACATTGTTTTCAATATTGAGTTACATTGTGGTCCAAATGAAAACAGAATAAATATATCGATATACGAAATAATGTACAAAGATCATCGCGCCGAGTATATATATGGAATGAAATGGATAAAACATGGATCCAACACTTCACTCCGGAGTCAAATCAACAGTCAACTAAGTGAACAGTGGCAGGTAAAAGTCATCCAAAATGACCAAAAACGCAAACATCAGCAATCATGGTTTTAGCCTTTGTATTTTGGAATGTGCAAGGTATTTTGTTCATCGATTACCTTAAGAAAAGAAGAACCATCAATAGCGAATATTATATATTATTATTGATTCCTTTTAAAGAAGAAAGTGCAAAAAAAAACCACTGATAGAAATGAAGAATAAAAAGGCATCTTTCACTAAGATAACGCATAGTGTCACAAGTAAATCGCAACGATAGAAACGATATGAACTGCACTTCGAAGTACTTCCGCATTTACTTTTTTCTCCAGATTTGGCCCCTAGGGACTGCTGGCTGTTTGCAGTCTTCAAAAGTGTATGTCTCGGAAAAGAGATTTGTTTCCAATTGTTACAGAAACGTTGGAATAAGTGTATCAACCTAGAATGAGACTATGTCAATGAATAAAAATAATTTTTACCTAAAAGATTTTGTTTTTTTAAATAGGCCCTGGTTTTATTGAGTGATGTGTTATTATTATACGTCGATGGCACAAATCAGAGATTGCGTTATGCAAACATCAGGGGCATATTACGAACTTTGGTCAAGAGGGGTGGCTGCTAGAAGACCCTACGTGTGGCACCATGACTGTCGCCATGCCGTAAAAGCGAGAGAACGCAATTTTGATTTAAGATTTCTTCTGCGACCACTTCTCCATTACATCTGGGCATTTTCAAACTGCACCACTTTGCTTATTATGTGTAGGGCGCAGTTGAGTAAGATAACAAATATCTTTTTGTTACACAAAAGGTGTACTAAAGGAAATGATTGAGACATCGTGCAACAACTTGAATGGAACAGTGCAGAAGATTTTCAGAATAACCTGAAGTCGTCAGGTGACCCTGATCGAAACTGACATGAATTTTATTGAATTAATTTAACTTCAACATTTCAGTATATTTTTGTGCATTATGGGTATGTATGTATGTATGTATGTATGTATGTATGTATGTATGTATGTATGTATATTAAAACGAGATGTCAGTGCAATTTTCATTTTAGCGTAATTTAAACAGCAATGTAACTGTCGCAAATTGTGTTTCTGTATGTGTTTGTGTATTAACAAATCTGAATCGAAACTCAAGAAAAGCTAACAATTAGTTAAATATAAGAGTTAATACTCAACATCTTTTTAAATGGAATAAAACCTACTTACTCCATTTATTTCTGGTTGTAGTGAAAACAACACAATTTCGTGACTCCTTTCTCTACTCTCTGAAAATACTGTATTTGCTGCTTCATTGCAAGGAAAACAGAAAAAAAAACTGAAATTTGCTGGACTATCATTTCAACAGTACTATTTCAGATTTGCTGGCACCTTAAAACCATAAACTTCTTGATATGATCCTTACTTGGTGCTGATAAACGTTTTTGACCTTTTAACATCGGCAAAACTGGGTGCTGGTATATTCACACAAAATCTTCACTGATTATCTTTTCTGAGAGTGGGTACATTTGCTGTTAATCTCATATTGCCATATACATAATTAATTTCTGTAATATGCCTACGGGCTTCCTACATTTTTCAGCAGAACCAAGTCTTTAGTTTGCATTATTACATTTTTACCATTTTCAGAAATTTTATATCTCAAGCAAGAATTGAATCGCTGAACATTTTTATTTAATTCACAATGTGGCTTATAAAAATAAATGCATGAAAAAGTTATGTGATATTCAAAGGTGACATTTTATTGATATTTAAATGATTCTTGGTTGATTTACATTATCATTCAAAAGCATGACCACTCAGAACTTTACAAGGAGTAACATCAGCTGCGTTTTTATGTAACATTATTACGTTCGTCTTGAGGCTATGGCCAAGATAGAACTCGCTACACCCCTCCAGTATTCCCTGTGCATTTGGAACCCAGGCGCAGTTTCTGTAGCGAAATTCATAATCTTGTCAAATAGCTGAATACTTGATGTTTCGTTAATGCTACCAAGGGTGTTTTTATTGTGACACCAACACTAGATCGGTTGCCTCCAGGCCCCATCCTGTTATTTAACCCATAACTGGAGGGAAGTGATGGATTATGCTTACGGCATATAGCGTTAAATACACCTGTTTTTGTTCGATCATCGAAATTAAGCAACTTGAGCCTGGTCAGTACTTACATGGGTGACCACTTGGGAATAACAGGCGCTGTAAGCGTTCATGGACGGATGTGCGTTATGGTGAGGTGGATATCGGTTAGGAAAGAGAAATCGGCGAGCCAAGTGCGAATTCCAGTTGAGTACCCTGCATTCACTTAAGCACTGGTACCCTTGGGAGGTATTATTACGTTACTGGTTAAAATATTACCGTTTCTTCACCGTGTCGTAAACCTAAGTCAGTCAGTTAAGTGCCATACGTGATACAGGCTTGGGCAATCGTGCCCCAAAAAGGACATGACTGACTGGTCGGAATATTATTCCAGTGTTTGGTGTCATTATTTATTGCAGTAGACTGGTTGCTAGCCAAGGCTATAGAACCCAATCTGTCGTGTTATTTAACCCGTAATTGGAGGAAAGAGACGGATTAATACCTTTCCCAAAGGCTATTTGCGCGTAAGTGGATGTCATGAATTCCACTGAAATTCGAAATAGGATCCCTGATTTCTCGTTCCGATCCGATATCCTTTCCAACACAACACACATATAGACGATTAAGATACTACTCAACATCCTCTTGCTTGCAGAATTAAGCAACATCTTTCTTTTACAGTCCATCTCGGTCATTACTCTCCCATCCGTTTATTGCGACGAAATTCTTTTGAAATTTTTACTTGTAATATTTCTCGTGATTGTCAAATCCTTCAAGCGCTACTTCTTCATTTTGTATTTCAGAACTATGACCTCTCTGCATCTGATTGTATATATAAGATTCATTTCAGGTCATCAATTGATCGCTAGAGGAAAGAGATAGTCATTATCATGTTTCAGAAATCGGCGTACAAAATCCTTGTTTTATCTGATTTCTTATCAGAAGCATTCTTCTACATTTCTAAATGTACCGTTCGTCTCTGCATCGAATATTGATGCAACATTTTTCCCCGGGAGATTTTACAATATATCTTAAGAATCTTCCCAAAACGGAAAGAAGCCTTTGTAATAAAATTAATGCTGAGAAAACATCTCAACTTTATTAATTTTCGCACCGACCAGATGGGTCTTCCCTCTATCTTTTTGTAACTATTATATTGACAGTTGTCTTGATAAACTTTTCTTCTTGATACCTCTATATTTATGAACTTTAACCTTTCGAATACAATGGCAACAAGATCTCAATATTTTTCTGTTTAAAATACATAGATGCAACCGTATCTTTTATTTTAATAGTTTCTTTTTCCTGCACTTCATGATATTTGAACTCTCGTCAGCTTTCTTGTTTCCCTGCCACCTACAATCTAAATTCAACTTTAATTGGCATCTTATATCTTCCACTACACTTTTATTTTCAGTTCTCCCCTATTCTTCTATATAAATGTTCTCATGATCTTTCACTCCTAATAACCCCTTGCGTCTTAGTGGAATTAACACCTTGCTTCCAGTGAAAAGAGACATCTTACACCGAGGGATAAGGCAGGATATTCTTAAGACATAATATTGGCAATTAAGCAGTAGTATGAAAACTATTGAGCTTGGGCGACTTTCATAATCGTGGTAAAGCAAATGAATATTGAACTTTTGTATCGAAGAGAGGCGACTGATTTTTGTATTGTTAGCACGAATATAACTCGCAAAAGAATAATTTCAGATTTACTGTTATTGGTTTGGAAGTCAGGTTTCTTACACTATTTACTTAAATTGACATTTTCAAAATGCCTACTTGTATAGAAAAATTGAATTTGTTTTTGTTTTGCACTTAAACTATAAAAAAAGTTTCATCCTATCATCAAACATTGCAGTAACCTCGAATAAATATATTCGATTGCATTTTTTTAAAAGCCAGTTCCTTAAGCGAATGCTTTCTCGTTTTATTTCTCTAGCGAACTTTGTTCATTCATGTTTTTTCTATTATTTATTCTTATGCATTTAAGTGAAATACTTATAATGCTCCTTTTAACTATTTTTATGGCGCTGCCAAAATTTGACGTTATGTAGAACGACTGGCATGTCGCCTTTGATGGACTAATATCGCTGTTTTTAGGCAGACGATCAATATAAATTCTAAGACAAGTGACGTTGTTATATATAAGGAATATAATATTATTTCTTGAATTTTCATATCTATATCTTCAATATGTAATTCTTTGTATAATATCAGAGATCAATTGGCAACAAATCCCAATAGATCCCAATTTACTTGCATTGTCTCCATCTTACATTGATTTAAATTTGTATTTTTATTGATTTAAATTTTTATTTTTAGACAAACTGACATGACATCAGTTAACATCTGAATTCTTTCCTATATGACATGTCACCAAAGTGAAGACTTATAAATTAATTATTGCACAGAGAATTAAAGCATACATTATTCCTTTAATAATTCTACTTATTTATTTTACTGAAGAAAGCTTATTTTATGAATTAAATCTGTCATTACTCGACTAAGGAAAACTGTGATATTTTGTGCCAAATTATATCAAGTAAATGCTGTGTTTTTTCAGGTATATACGAGCATGGCTCTTATGACGATTTCGTTTACTTTGTTCTATTTAGCAATGTTTGACTCTTATATTATACCTATATTGCACTTTTTACAAACTATGTAAACCAGATAGTTTTGTAGGTTGCTTGCTCTTTTCTTGGGACTCATACCGTGAATATGAAGTTTGAGTGCCATAATTCTAAATAATGTCAGATCGGTTTTTTATTTATTTATTTTTCTTCTCTCAATGCCTTTAATAATTTATTTATTTTTTTGTTTTTATTACTACATTTTTTACCTATATTCCGCTTGGAACCACTCCCCTACACCCGGTCTGTTTTTGCGCATGGCCAAATCTCTTTCCTTCCGGCCAGAGTTCCTGACAATTTTCTGTAGCAGTATACTGTCCGAGATATTTTGAAAATTATAGAATCGAAATTAAAAATGTCTTCCGCAATATTTCGCTCAAATTTCAGTGTAACCTGCTCGGGTAAGATGTCAAATCGGTTTTTTATTTATTTATTTTTCTTCTCTCTCTGCCTTTAATAATTTATTTATTTATTTGTTTTTGTTACTACTTTTTTCGACCTATATTCCGCTTGGACATTTACTAAGTTAAAACTTAGTAATTTTTTTTTAATCGGAGTAGATAGTAGCTACTATCGTCCGGTCTCACACTCCACCTGCTTCTACCAGGAGTAGAGGTGATCACCTTGTTTCTTGTTTAGGAAGGGGTTCCCGGTTCACCTACCTCCTCCCAAATTCTTGCACCACCAGACAGCTCTGCCGTTTCGGAAATTCTTACCACGCCGTAGTTTCTGTCAGCATCTCTTTCCACCCCACCCCTACCCAAGAAACCCAAACCCAGACCAACAGAATATCCTACTGCTATCAAAGAGCAGACTGGGATTCGTTCCGTGACTTCCTGTGCGACGTCCCTTGGAACAATGATTTTAGTCTTCCCGTCGAAGACTGTGCGTCAGAGGTCTCCTCCTGGGTTAAGGCTGGCATCGATGCTTTCATCCGTGCCAGGAAATTTCAGCTTAAATTCCATTCGTCTCCCTGGTTCTCGCCCGCTTGCTCGGCTGCCATTGCCCACCGGAATCACTTCTTCCGGCTTTATTGTAGCCACGCGTCGGACGAAAACAGGCGCCTTTTCGCCTCAGCTCGTAATAAGTGTAAAAAGGTACTTAGCGAAGCTAAGATGCTGTTTGCTGCCAGATTGAAGCAACGCATAGCATCCTCTAAGTTCGGCGCCAAAGACTACTGGCGCCTCTGTAAAACCATGCTTAACAAGAGTAAGTCCTCAATACCCCCACTAATAAACGAGTTTGAGGTCCTCACCTCCCCAGCGGACAAGGCTGAATGCTTTGCCCGTAGATTCTCGACCAACTCGTGTCTGGATTCGTCTGGAGTCTATACACCCGACTTCCCACCTAGAACAGAGGCCCAACTGAATGACGTCCACATCACGCCCGCGCTGATTTCTAACATAACCTCAAAACTTGACCCTCACAAAACATGCGGCGGGGACTGAATCCCTATCATAGTCTTGAAAAAATGTGCCCCTGAACTCTCCTCTGTCCTTTTTAAACTCTACAACCTCTGCCTATCTTCCTCCTGCTTTCCTGCCTGTTGGCAGTCTTCTTCTGTGTTTCCGATATTGAAGAACACTGGTTAACACTCGGACCCCGCAAATTACCGCCCTATCAGCCTTCTTCCGATCTTTGGCAAAGTGTTCTAAGCCATTATCAACGCCGTTCAACATCTCATAGCCCACAAGCTACTCTCGGACAAGCAATATGGCTTCCGCTTCACAAGGTTCACTGCTGATATGCTAACGACCATCACCGAGTATATATACCGGACTCTCGACAAGAATGGTTAAGCGCGAACCGTTGCCTTGGACATATGTAAAGCGTTCCACAAAGTATGGCATGCCGGCCTTCTACGGAAACTGCAAAGCTACGGCATAACTGGACTTTTGTTGGGCCTTATCCGGTCGTTCCTCTCTAACCGTACTTTGCTGGTGGTACTAAACGGACATGCCTCTCATAACTATCCTATAAACGCGGGTGTCCTCCAAGGCTCCATCCTAGCTCCAACGCTCTGTCTAATCTACATCAATGATCTCACCAATGCCATAACATCCCAAGTAGGTATGTACGCCGATGATACCACAGATTACTCTCACCTCCATCAAAAATCTGCTGTTGGTGACAAGGCGAACCTCGCTGTCGAGCTTGAAAACGACCTCCAATCCGTGGTGGATTGGGGTAAGAAATGACTCGTAAAATTCAATACTTCCAAAACGAAGCTGCTCTCAATTAACCACCACAAACAACTGCTCCTCCCCCATTAGCATAGAACAGGCTTGCCTCCCAGAGTGTAAAACACTACGCCTGCTCGGTCTGACATTCTCAGCGGACCTCAAGTGGAATGAGTACGTGGAATCCATTGCTAAATCCGCTGCTATGAAATTCGGCTCTCTGTGCAAGGCCCGGAAATTTTTTCCGCCTGAATCTATCCTGCACATGTATAAATCTACCATCAGCCCGTGTATTGAATACTGCCGCCACATCTGATCGCGTGGCCCTGCTATTCTCTTCGGGCTTCTTGACAAAATACTGCGGAGAATCTGTAATGTGATCGATACCGACTTAGCTGGCCGCCTGCAGTCACTCTCTCACCGGCGTGACGTGGCTTCCCTGTGCCTCTTCTGTAAGTACTTTCACGGCTTCTGCTCGGATGAACTTAAATCACTGGTGCCTTCTAGGTGTGAATTTGCTCGAGATACTAGATTGGCATCTTGGTCCCACACTTTTACTGTGAAACCGACGAAATGTAACCGCAATTTCTACTTTAACAGCTTCTTCTTTCGCACTCCCCGCCTGTGGAATTCCCTTCCACATGATTGCTTCCCCGACGGCTACAACTGGACGAATAAAATAGTAAGACATGTGTAATGTATAACGTTTGTTAATGTATTTGTTGTAAATCTAACATATACATTTGTTTCTCTTTTGTCGCAGATACATTTTTGAAGAGACATTTACGTTGATATATAACGTTAGTTTTACGTAACAAATCAGTTGGTGGGGTAGTGTTATTACGAAAAATTAAATTTAACCAATTTGTCAACCGTTATATTTGAAGCAAAAAAAATTAGAGTAATTTTTAGCAACACAGTTTTGAGGTGATTTCTGTTACCATAACTCACACCCCTGAAAATTATTTCAGAAAGAGATTGAATGTACTTAGGTGAATTGACAAATGAATGATAATTACATCTGTCAACAGTAAAGCTCATGTCTGACATCTTTCAATAATGATACGCGAAAGGTTTATCTTGATTATGAACGGATTTTATTTAAAATAAGCAGACACAATGTTTGCAATTTATCTAATCTGACTTGTTTAAAAAAAAATTTTCTGCCGAAACACACACACACATATGTGTATATATATATATATATATATATATATATAGAGAGAGAGAGAGAGAGAGAGAGAGAGAGAGAAAGAGAGAAAGAGCGATAGATAGATAGATAGATAGATAGATAGAAGAAAAAAGTGCGAGAATCCGTGAACGTTTTTTTCAAAGTGTAAATTTATTATTATTATTATCATTATTTAAATTATTATTATTATTATTATTATTATTATTACTTGTTTTTTCTATGATATATTAAGTGTCCATTATGGTATCTGTGTCACTACACGTATTTTGAGCATCAATTGGACTTTCTTCAGACGAATAAACTTGTGACTTTACATATCGAGATCCGTTTGTTTTTCTGATTTTCAAAATATCATGTATATATATATATATATATATATATATATATATATATATATTCCCCCCCCCCGTTACAATGATGAAGGAAATCATGTGAAGAAACAGTCATTATTCACTGCATATATATTCAATTTGTAATAAATTGAAAAGTTCGCATCTGCGCTATACACTGAAAACCCCTTTTTACATTGCAAGAAATCTTAAATATCATGGGAGATATTAATGTCAAATTAGGCAACGAGAGGCTTTATGAGATAATTGTCAATTTCGTACTAGAAACCTTTTAATAAACTCGGAGAAAAAATTGCTTCACTTGTAAAAAATATCCAGGCAGTAAAGTATGCTTGTTTTCAAGGACAGCTAAGACAAACATAGACTTGGAGAAGCCCCAAAGAAACAAGAAAAATACCAGATCCTATACATAAGTATCAAAAACTTATTCAGTGTTATACTTCTTCTACTTCTTTTATGAGCCACGTTCTTTCAGGACGTAGGCGATCATGACTTTCAAGATCTCTGGGTCTAAGCACGCTTTCTTCTGTTGCAACATGCAACAATCGTTCCGTCATCCACCTGATCAGGTCCTTCAAACATGTTATCCGCTGCTTTCCTCTGTCTCTTTTTCCCTCTATCTGGCCTGTTAGTAATAGGTTCTCCAAGCCATCCTTCCTCATTGCATGTCTCAGGAACCTTAGTTGTTCCTTCCTGATGCACAGTATTAATGAATTTTATTTTCGTCTCCATTCTTTCCAAAACCTCACATGCTTAGTCCATGATATCCGCAGCATCCTTCTGTAGAACCGCATTGCAGCTGCTTCAAGTTTTTTCCTTCATCTTCGAACATATTATCCAACATTCACTTTCATATTGAAGAACAGACATCAGTTAATTGACCTTTTTTCCATTCCGCCTAAACTTCCTCCAGATATCTTCCTCGTTAAACTCAACTCTTATTTTCCAGTGAATATTGTGTGAAACTAGTACGAAGTTGAATCCGTTCTAATGTCCGATATATTATTGTTCTGTCACCTTTTTTTGTTTTTGCTGAATACTTGGTGTGTTATAATAAATTCCTTTTCTGTATAAAATTATCTTGGGTTATAGTTTAATTTACGCTCATCAGCATTATTCCAACTAAAATTGTATTTTTATGTGGTACTGACCCAAACGGATTCGCAACATTATGTATCATATCAGGGAGAGGAGGGTTATCAGCAAAAATATTAACAAAAGTCTTTCAAGGCAACCAATGGTGTCGCCTTTGCTATATCTCGCTCCAGCTTCCTGCTTAGCCATGAGAAAATGATGACAGGCAATGGTGGCCACATCGAGTGATTTATGCGCATTATATACGTTTCTGTCAGTTTAAAGTTGAAATCTTGACCCAAAATTTCTCTTGAAATTTATTGATTTGTTGAAAAAAAAAACCGCTGTTTTTATTATCCATTTATTCTGGATTTATCCGCATTTCACTGTATATAAATTAAATTGTGCTAGAATGAAGAAACTTGATGCTACGAATTTTATTACGGATGTACGAGTTTCGCATATTTACTAACAACCTAAGACGCTTCTCTATGTGACCGGATCAATATTCAATTTGCAAAGAGATCGATATACCAACATATATTGAATATTCAAGTTGGCAAGATTTGACAATAAATCGTTAAAATACCACTAGTAGATTACCCAGTCTTAGAGGGAAATATATATTATTAATAGGGGATGATTTATGTGCCATTGTAGTAACCATAATCCAACAATATCTGTGGACACAAAATGTACAATACATTAGAATGCTATAGCACCCTACATGACGATCGAAAAATTGGTTGAAAACATATATTGATAAACTCTTTAATTGATTGAATTTTTTAACTCTTAACATAATTTTTGGGTTATTTAAAGCCGAACATATATTTAAATTGTAAGAGCCTTTATTTGCGAATGAATATAATCTTAACAGTATTTGCAGATAATAAGTTTCAAATTCAAGTTCGACTGATTAATCTATAGAGCAAGTGTAGAACTGATGGATTCATACCTTTCCTAATGATGGTTAGGCGTTTGTCAATGTAACAAACCCGACTGAATTTCGGACATTACTCTGCTTTCTGTTTTCACATTTCTTAACACATCTGCACATTCAAGCTTACAAGATTTTTTATTCCCAATCGGGGAAACTTCTCGTACTAACATGACACAACTTTGTTTAACTTCTGTTATTTAGTGTTTGAATTTAAATTTTTGCAAATTAAAGTTGGTGGAATGAAATCATGGAGCCGGGGCGGGGAAAAATCCACAAGCAAAAATGCCAAAAAAGTATCTCTTAGCCTAGAACGTACGGCTACATCGAACCAGCACAGCAGTAAAAGGATGAGCTCTCGACGCGAGTCTAATATTGAGTGTGAAATCCAGGTACCATAATGAAGAGCTTATACGAACTATTACGATGAAAATATATATCTTTTTAAAAATCACAGAGAGACAAACTTACAATGCTATGCATATAACTGAAACCGAGAAGCAAGATTAGGAAAAATTATATTAATGATTTTTCTCATAAGCTAAAATATGGCGGTTAATGCAGGAACTTTTTGCAAATACTTGACTTTTTACTGCAAGAAACCTGAAAATCAGTGAAAGATTTTATTGCTTTGCAGATTCTGCTTAATCCCATATTAAATTTTAATAGGAAAATATTAGTAAAACATATTCTTACGTGAATCCTGAATAATCTAACATAGCTTATGTTAACCTGGGAGAAAAAATGTAAAAGAAAATTTTATATTAAATTTTAATAGGAAAAATATTGGTAAACACATATTCTTACGTGAATCCTGAATAATCTGACATAGCTTATGTTAAGATGGAAAAAATGTAAGAAAATGCTAAATTTCTTAACATATCATTATTGGTAACCTTATAAATATATCGGGTAAAAATTTCTCCAGATAAATGTAATTTTCGTTAATTCTTTTGTTTTTGTTAATGTTTACTTATTACTTTAATTACCAGATTTCCAATAACCAATTTAGGTATTAAAAATATAACATTGTTTTCAAATGACTTTTATCACATGGAATTAATGAATTTTTGGCCGCGTAGATTAAAATGTATCAGAAAATGTCAACTAGTAGTATAGAAGAGATAATTCTTAAACGGAATCTTTGTGATGATTTTTGTAACATAGTGGAAAAGAACACCGAATGAAACAGTTCTTAATCCTAGAAAAGAAACAAGGATCCATTCCTTACCGGAGAGTATTTCTTTATAAATATGTATCGAACACGCAGACCGACAAGCTTAATACGCACTGGTCAATGTAAAAAAAAAAATAATAGATCGTCTAATTATGATACAAATCTCAGCACTATAATTCCATGATAAATAAAATAATGTCGGATTAACAAAAAACACATTATTTCGTCTCTTTCTTCTTCTTCTTCTTCTGCTTCTTCTTCTTCTTTTTCTTCTTTTTCTTCTTCTTTTTCTTCTTCTTATATATATATATATATATAGGGCGACCATAAACTTAGTGCGTACTTTGAAAAAAATTATAACGCAAATAAGGTTATATTTTTTAAGTGCACACGAACTATATGGACACTGTGTGTGCGTGCGTGTGTGTGTGAGTGACAGTGTTTATATGTGTGTGTGTGCGTGTGTGTGTGTGAGTGTGCACATGTGTGTGTGTGTGTTGAGATTAAGATAAATCTGAAAAATATCTCATAATCAAACTCAGGGCCCAACAGTATCGTATCTGATTATCTGCATGGATTGTTGAATTTTATCTAATAATAGCTAACATTATTCCCCTATTCATTGACAGACATACAGTCAGATACGCGCTAATGTACATTGACATATATTAACCGATTCTCAATTTAGCAGAAAATGAATTTAATTTCTCTTAATCTAAGTGATTTATTTAGGCACATCGGACATTTAAACATGATTTACTTAGGTTGCCACAGATAGATACTATTAGATCTTTTCAGTGGGAATTGTATTGTTAGAAGATCTTCTATATAAATGATGCGATGATTAAAATGTGGCAATATTATGTGTTTAATTTAGCGCATATGCATTGTTTATTTTTTATTTGATCAACTTGTAAAGTTAGGTTGGCATTTTCTGTGGGAAAAAGAGCACCATAACGCAATACACTTCAACAGGTAATTTGGAAATGACGTTTTGTACTGTTGACAAGCGCACCTGAAGCTCTACTACAAAAATTTCAGTGTATTTGATGTCAAATTTGAGGACAGAACAGAGGAATTAGAAAACAATGGGTGAGTCTAATGGTGATTACGAAGGTCGAACAAATAACACGTTTCATTCTAATGAGAAAATAGCACGGAGGCCTATATCGAATGTCTTGAGGCAGTAGTGCTGACCTGGGTAAAGAGGCGGTCTACTCGAAAATCCTATACATAGCAACATGATTCTGCATCATGTCACACAATTAGGAAAACCTTGTCGCGGCTCTCAGACATGTTCTGCTATCACATCACATCTGGTCACCTAATACGCCTGGTTCTTATGTGAAGGGGTACTTGAGCGAGAGACCAACTAAATTATTTTAATGTCAAAGATGATCTGAAGAAGAAAATTATTTACCTACATAGACAAAGAAACCATTCCGAAGAGATGTGTGAGATTCTGAATTCTTCTGGAGTACGTGTTTGAGCACCTAAGCAATTTTATTAATAAACGTACACTTTAGTGTTGAAGGATATTTTTTTGTAAATTTGTAAAAATATAACTGTTCAAATGAGATGTCAACGTTTTTCTTTTTGTTTGATTTAAAAGCCAATTTATCTATCTCACAAAGTATATACAAATATAAAGAGAAAGTTAAATAATTGATAAAATTGTTTGGGGTATTTTGTTTGAGGAGTTTTGAAAAGGCGTAAAGGTAGGTTTCGGCAGTTCCAATTCCTTATTTATAATATATTATTATTAAATAATAATTATTATTAATGTAATTTTTTACTTTGTGCTAAATATAATGAGTTAATTTATGAAACTTAACTATGCTTAGTGTAACTAGTGTATTATTGACCGATATGATCATTGAATTCTTCGTTATAATGATCATAACTATTTAAAAAATTGCACATTCTCTTTTTAGTATCGACGATAGCAACAATGATCAACTCCTTTGAAGAAGACGAAATCTAAATATACTTAATAGTTTACCAACTCTTTTAAATAACAATTTATTCGTATTTTTAAATATACTTACTTGATTATAAAATAGATTTCAGTAGGCTTGAAAAATAAATTATATTTATTCATTTGAAAATGTAATTTCATTTAAAAAAATATCCGAAAATGTAACATTCGGAAACCTGATTAAATGCATGACTCGTTATTCTGATTGCAATACAATTTGCTCTTGGCGTAATCTTCCTATTTTTAAATTTGAAAACCAAGTGATTATCGGGAAAATGTCTTTTTGTTCAATTTTTATGAGTGTGTATTTACATATTCTGTGAGTGTGCATGAGGGAGATAGATAGATAGATAGATAGATAGATAGATAGATAGATAGATAGATAGATAGATAGATAGATAGATAGATAGATAGATATGAAGATACTAGTTAAATAAATATGAAGTGACAAAATAGATAGATAGATAGATAGATAGATAGATAGATAGATAGATAAGTTGTAGTTTAATTGGAAGTGTACCGTTATCCCTTTGTTTATGAATGTTAAATTTATATGTACAAGGAATGCTGTGACAGTTCATAAAGTGTACATCTCGGGTATATCAGAACGGGTGCCAGGGATTTGTGTTACATTTTTATTTTTTTATTTTTTGTATGTTGAACAGTGACAGAAGATATCATATGAAATAATCGGAATTTTTTTACTTATAGATATTATTTTTATTCGTATAAAGCTATTTTCTGTTTCGAACCAAATAAATTACAATATACCAACATATACAATTGTCAAAGTTTTAATTTTGAAATAACTATTTTATTTTTATCAGATATCTAACAACATGACATACTCTCTTTCTCGCGCACAGACACAGACACAGACACCCCCCCCCCCACACACACACACACATATATATATATATATATATATATATATATATATTTCAGTTAAGCAGAATAAAAACCTTGCCCTGACGATATGTCGACATCATGAAGATATACACTCCAACCTAAGAAGTCATCATGAACCTGCTCAGCTAAAGGGACATTTTTTTGTATTCAAATTATCAACGCTCTATCTCCACACCGATATCGAGCATTTACGTTAAAAAAAACCTGCTTGACAAAATACCTTTTATCAGTAAAACTACTGAAATAACAACAATCTTGTCGCTAAACATTAACTCAGCACTATATGTGTGTGTGTATAAATATTAGACATATTTAAGCAAATAACTACTAAACCTAAACGAATTTAATTAATGCTATTCATGTCTAATCGAAAATGACGATTCATGAAAGACTCAGTTATTAAATTTAAAACAGATTTTAATACTGAAATAAACTACTTAGAATATTTTCTCGGTTCAAATCTTCTAATGGAATGCATTTCATTGTTTCGTGTAATCAACCATAGTTTTGCAATCCCAGTTTTCGTTGCTTTGAAAAATGATTGACAACCCGCGTAAAATTATTAAACGTTTTGAAAGATTATTTTTTTTTTTACCCATTATGTGATATGCATTTTTGCACAGTAAACTCAGTGTGGCAATCTACATTTGTCATGGAATGAATAATGTCCGCTACTTGGAGTTATTTTCAGCATACTGTAATTCAAATGATTCAGCTTCAGCTACAGAGTTGGCAATTAATTATATAACCACAGGTCTCTCAGGAAAAAGTCATACGAAGATGCGACGTAAAAGATTCTAAATTAGTCACTGCTGTGTGACGTTATTTGTTTTGTTTTATCCGTGTACGGTCTTCATCTCTGTTCAATTCTGCCCTGCAGTGCTTAGTCAATTAACTTGCATTTAATTGCAACTGATTTTCTGGACGTACAATTTCCTCGTCAAAGACGTGCCTGCAATTCGTTTTAAACATGCCATCGCAGAGTGAATAGAAAGAGGGGATAAAACAAATATAACAGTAGATGTAGTAGAAGAAATAAGGATGGAAATCCGATGATTGATTTTACGAATAATGAAATTTAAAAGAAGATGAAAATAATGATTTAAATGAATAAAGGTATTAAGAAAAAGAAAAATATTTTCAGAGTAAAAAAAAAAAAAAAAAAAAAAAATCAAAGCAAACATTCTGAAATCATTTAACCGACAGGAACAAAATATAACTAATCACAGAGAGTATACCTTTCATCATCAAAATGTAGAAAGATATTAAATCCTAAAAACAAATGTCAGTAACGAAGTTTGGAATTTACAGCAATTACAATTGTGATATATGAAATAACGTCGGGCATACATGATTTCTGAACGTTTATGAAATTAGATGGTCCTAGTTAATAAAAATTCGGTTAGTCTTAGCACATTTAATGTCAGTGTATTGTTCATATTAATAGCAACAAGACATACTTCAATCCAAAATTTTATTTATTGTTCAAATAAACTTTTTAAATTACTTGTCCAAAGGAATTGGTGAACATAGGGTTAGGTTAACTACATTCACTTACGTGCTAATTTACCTTCTTCAGATTTTGTGTGAATAGAAGAATAGACCGATTCTTGGGTGGACACCCTTGTAGATGAACGACAACTCAAAACAGGAGGAGGTTTGTTTGCTCACTCCACTATCAGTTAAAGATAAATAGCATATCGGGTCTTAAGACTTTTTTGGTAATCAATCGAGTAGGAAAGGAAAATCGGAATTCACATCAGATTAGAGAGTGTCGGTTTACTAGTTTGTACTGGAAGCACAGTTGATGCTACGACTGAAGTGCATATGGTCTTTCTACTACAAAATTGTTTACTGGACACGTGATCATTTAATGAATAGAAATAAAGCCATAACTACCGAGTAACACATACATGAAAATAATCAATCCCCGTTTAAGAGAACATAAATCATGATTTTAAAACTAATCATTATTACACCACAGTTTGTATCCCATTTCAACCTGAAGAGGTTCATTGTTGGACGTAGACATTTCTCAGAACGTGTGGAGAAATGAGCTAATATGCTATCACTGACATTTTCCCCGTTATAAGCTCGGATGTGACAAGCTTGTACGATCATGGCTCCTTTGATACATAATCGCCCAAGGGTATACTTGAATGAATGTAACAAACTTCACTGGAATTTCATCTTTGCTCTCCAAATTATTCATTCCAATGTGTTCTCTATTATACCACCCGCACATCTCACATCCACACTTAAAACTTCTGGTATTTCCAAGCGGTAATCAATCTAGTTTCTAGCAGGGTTTGACGTTTATAACTTCAATAATCTGGCTATAGGCCCTGTTTGACGATTATATAGACGTAAACCTTGACCTAGGTACATACTTTCTAATTGTGTGTAAAGAATACTGAATGAGAGACTATATTCTTAAAGGTAACTGAACTTATTTCGTCGTATGAAATTGTCCCCAACATATAGATATAGAAGAATTTTTGTGAAATATATATGATTCTGTTGAAATTATGCTAATGAAAATTTATTTATACACAGACAGTGTAGGTTGCTCTCGGTCGCAAAGAGAAAAATGACAGAATAATTATTAGAGAATTACATTGCGGATGGAACATGGTTTTGCCTGTGTCATATTGTATGAGGTAATATGTATTTAATGAGTTATTTCTGTCAGCGTATTTGTCAAAAAAGTTTCTACTTTAATTTTTTCATTGGTAAATGGTGAAAAATATCGTAACAAATTCTGCTCAATCAATTTGATTGTACATCTGAAGAAGAAGAAGAATCATTGCCGTCTGATTATCTTTGACGTTACAAAGAATCACTCGCTCATCTGTTTCCCATACACCATGTTCATAGTTATGTTATTTCGTGTTAAAATGTTCTTGTTTATTAATAATGCTTTCATTATTTTTAACCTTCCTAACGTTTACTTAAGTTTTTTGTAGATGTATTTCCCTACGATTGTATTGCGGTTATAGTTTAGAAGGTTTCCGTGCCTGTTTAAATAATCTCTAACTGAGCTATGATCAGAAAGATATAAATTGAAAGTTCTTGATAAGCATATTGTGATATGTCAATATATTTTTGTTTGCTCCAGAAAGAAGTAACAAGTGAATTTATAAATAATATTCTTCTGTGCAATTTTTATTAGCTTGTGATTTTAGTTGTGACCGATAAGGCAAGCTGTTTTAATTTTATGCTACATATTTAATTTACTTGTTTGACTGGGTTTGTGTATCTATTTACAATGTTCCTTTTCTTTTATAATCATTTTATACCAAGCAAGGCAGTACTGCCACTAGTGCTAGGGTTATACCTAAGAGGTGAATGATGGGAAAGAAAAAATTTACAGGGGGTGTAAAGGAATGGGTAAGAGTACGATGAGAACAATGGTGTAAAGAGAGCAGCATGAGAGTCGAGTGGAAACGGAGAAAAACTTTATACAAGGCTTGTCAGGAAAAGGATGCGAGTCAAGGAGATAAGAGATGGCAACTGACATTGCATTTGCCTTTTTGGAGATTGTAGCTGTCAGAGAAGCAAATATATCGAAGCAAATTCCACAAGCTGAAAGTGAAAGAAATGAAGTTGTGATATTTGATTGGTTTCACTATAAGATTGTGAAACCTAGATTTATGCTGATGGGGAAACCAGAAACTAAGCTCATCGGAGAAGTCAAGGTGAAATTTATAGAAGAAACAGAGGTGAGAATCATGAGCACCCGACCAGATATAACAACAGTATTCACGGGAGGATCGATATTTATGCAAGATGGGTTCAGACGAGCAAAACTTCATGGCCCTACACCGTAAACAATTCTGCCTAGTAGTAGACTTAGCTACATAACCCTTCTACTTTAAGTCTGCTGAGAGAGTTTGACCGAGGAGGCGCTGTGTTTTGCTTTCAGGAAGCGTAGCCTTGTCCATTCTTATGGATGTAGGAGCAATTGTCTTTGGTGGTTAACTGATATCAGCTTTTGGGGGGGGGATTTATGAGCTATTTTTTGACTTAGTCCACCACAGATTAGAGGTACTTTTATGATCAGCAGCAAGGTTCATTTTATCAGCTGCGGCGGATATTTTTATTAGAGGCGGATATAGATTGTAGTGTCGTCAGCATTGATGACTACTTGGGATCTGATTACATCAAGGAGATCGTCGATGAAGATCAGAAAAATTGAAGAACATATAATAGAACCTTGAGGGCACGCGAAGATTGCCCGTTCAATAAAACAGTCATGAGGCGATTTGAAAGAAACGATTATCGAAAAATTCTTATTTGTAACAATTAACGTCCATTTGCTTTTTATAGACAACGGTAAGGTTATTCTGTTATATGTCTGTTCTCTGTTGCTATGGTTTACCTTAAAAGAAATAGTCTTATTTGATGAACCTTTGATATTTAGTAGTTCAGAAGAAAAATATTAAGTAACGTCTCTTTACTCTTTGTTGAGTCCTTAAAACATGCACACACACATACAAACACATACACACACATTCAGTCACACACACATTCAGTCACACACACACACACACACACACACACACACACACACACACACACACATATATATATATATATATATATATATATATATATATATATAATTGTTTAGTTTTCAGATCATAATTACATTATACCAGTACGCAGTTGTATTAAATGTGTTCAATACAATTATATTGCAGAAATTTTGAATATTTTTCATTTGGAAACGAGTTACTTCGCGACCTACGTTTCTACATTTTGGGTCTTCAGGCAATTTAAAATAAATAATTCTACTACTTTTCAAACGCGCAGCTAGTAATATATTTTATTAACGCCCAATTTTAAATTAGGAGAAGTTAATTAAAGGTCTAAGGACACAATTTTATACATGATTGTATGATCTTAGTAGATATTTATTCCTGTGTTTACACTTTGATATAATATTTCTTTTTGTATTTCGTAATTCATTTTTGTCTGGGAACAACCAAACAGCCAATTTTTTGTTCTAGCATAAACTGCATATTTTAACACCGTTGTAAGTTTTGGCTTCAAGTTATATCGGGGGTCTTTTCCATATTTTAATTTTAATTTTCACAGATGGCTAGTAATTTTTATTACAATTTGTTAGGTTTCAGTTGAACTGTAGACTTATGATTTTTCCATTTAAATTCCAACATTTTCAATAGGAATTCAATCACACTACTTTATAACTGTACTAGTAATTTAGAAAATAACATAAAAATCCAAACACCATGAACCTAAATCACGACGCACAAAACAACATCATTAACAAGGAATGAAACTGAAGGGACAACATAATTGCAAAATTAAAAGATTTTTTAATAAGAGACTATTATTTAGAAAGCAAAAGCACATGACATAAATGGTCAATGCAAAACCTATTTCACATCATCATTTAGCCATCACACCCAGATGGTGCATAGGGCAGCAAATTTTTGTTGCTGTTTCTGTAACAAACTGTGTTTTACGGGTCTGGGTTGTTAGCCCTGCACCCAACACCCAAACAGGGAGAAGCGGTGAACCATTCTTGGTCTTTACGTTTACAGCACCTGGTATTTCCAAAATGGTCACCCATTTAAGTACTGATCAGGCTTGATATTGCTTAATGTCGGTGATCGGACGGGAACCGGTGTATTCAACACGATATTACCTAAGTCATATTAAGGGTTTACCAAATATAGTTTTAAATATATATTCAATCACCTATAATTGTCATACTATCAATTTTTTAAGTATACTACTTACATGCCACCTATGTAACAACAGGGCAATAAAAAATATTAAAACATAATTTACAAGAAGAAAAATATAGGTTGAAATTGAAAAGAATAGTATTTAAATCACAATATTTTGAACCTCTGACCATAAGAGATACACTATATATCAAACAATTTTCCTACCATCAACCTTATATAATTCAACTGAATAAATAGCGTTTTTAATTTTTTTAAAAAGTAGAACGACTCTGATGTTTACTCGCACGCGTCACGTGATAAATTTGAAAGAACACTCCTTTTCACTAACGCAAATTTTACGCTGCAATCAAAATATGAGGATGAATTACAATATCGGTAAAAGTACAACTATTAAAAAGGCTACTGAAATGGCTTAAAGCGCCTGGAAAGTAAAACATTATAGAATATTGTTACATTCCATTTCTCTAGCAAATTATGATGCTGAAAAAGTTAAATAAAAAATTAATAAATTCTTGTCGGTCGTTTTTATAGAAACATGTTTAAAAAATGATTGCTGGCCAAATATACAATAATATACGTACATAGATATGTTTTTGTGTTGGTGTGTAGTTTTGGGGAATACATATGAATGTGTGTGTGTGTGTGCATATATATAAGAAGTATACAGAAGTAAATTTATCAACAAAAGTAGAATTAATTAACTGAAACCTATTTTTGAATTAGCATAGAAAGAATAAATTCACTGTATTTAAAAAGCAACACAATTGAATGGATGATGTTATTAACTAGTATTTTTATTATGCCTTGAGATAAAATACGTTGTACATATGACTCCAATAAATAATAATGACACTATCAAGAAGTTACTTATTACATTATTTAAGAAGAATTTTTTCAACAGTACTGCAAATAGCGATAACAGCAGCAAAATGTGAGAAACATTTTCATGAATTATTATTTTAAGAGAAATTTATTATAGATTTCAAATTTGAGTGACAAATGTTACCTAAAAACAGCTAATATTAACTTAACCCTTTCGGCGGTACAGTAAGGTTCCTTTATACTGTTGAAGGTATAATGATTATTGATGTGAATTATTTAAATTAGTGAACAGAATATTCTTGTCAATAGTTGCAACCAATTATATGGAAGCTGAGGTTTATAAATATAATTTCATTTTATGAATAGCTGACAGCTGGCTCTTTTAAGAAAGCAGCTTTTATCTAACCAAATTAATAGAGAAGTATCTTCATTCTGTAGATAATGATCCAATAAAATAAAAGTTTCGTGAGTGCATCAAGAAAATACTCGAAAATATGAATGCGAAAAAAATTTTGCACATCTCTAGAAAGCAATACAATCTTCGTTATGTTTTTCTCCGATCATGTTCAACAAACCATAGAAATTATCAGAAAGATTGATGTCATCAATTGCGATCATAAAAAGCTTTTTGTATGAATTTCATTGCAATTTAGAACACAATATATTCAACTTCAATAAGCATTTCAGTTACGAGTAGTGTCCCGTATAGCACAAAATTTCTTCCCATCTATCCTTAAATTAATACATAAAAAATAAAAACACCTTTATTTAAAAGTTACTATGAATACAAATATTAAAAATGAGATTTCCTTGATGTGACATTAGATTTAGAAAATAATAAATAACAACCATATACAAAACCAAGAATAAATCCTTTATAAATCAACCCCAAATTCTAACAATCCTTCATCCGCTATTTAACATGTACCCTCATCTATCCAATATTAAATAGAGAAAATTCAGGAAAAGAAAGAAGTATTTAACAAGCACACTAATTTTTATAATACTGTAGTAAAAATAATAGTTATGAAAGTACAAATATTAACTATGTAAAGGAGGTCTACCCCGAAGAAAAAATTAAAATAGTTATAATATTTGCACCCTTCTCAAATATATATATATATATATATATATATATATATATATATATATATATTATAGCTTTTAAATATATATATATATATATTGCTTTGTATTTCTTTCAAATTTTAAAGCAATTACAAAGATTATTTTTTGTATTATTATTAATTTATTCTTGTGCAACTAACATGAAAATCGTTTGATTTATTTACTTTCTGTTTTTTCTTCCCAAAAGTTATAATCATCAACTTCTCATTTACTAAATTCACTCATTTTTATCACTTGAAATTGCAGTGAATGCTGGCCAATATCGTAAAATGTGAAATGTCGTTGTACAGAATGATGCTGCAGATACCATGGATCGAACATGTGAGCAATGATAAGATTTTAGTAAGAAGGGAAACGAAAAAATATTACTGAGTATCAGGAAGAGACAGCTGAAGAAAGAGGAAAAGAGAGACAGACGACAGTAGCGGATATAATATTTGAACGTTCTGACATGGTGGATGGCATATGGAGGTTTTAGGTGAGAAAGCAGAAGAAAGCGTGTTAAGTGCTAACATGGATAGAGAGACGTGGAGGCCATGTTCACCAATGTCAACAAGTACATGGCGCAAAGAAGAAGTATTTTTAAAAATGTTCGTATCAATCATTTTATTGCATCTTAAAAATGACATTATCATCTCCAAATAATTTAGACTTAAATCCCAATTATTTTTTCCCTATCTACTATCTTTTTTTCCAAAATTAACAAACTTTACTAATTTGTCTTTCCTTTTAGTGTTTCCTTTTACCTAAGGACTACTAAACACGCATTTTTTTAAATGTTTTTATACTTATACACGAAAAAACACATACACTGACTCATATGCGTGTGTATGTGTGTGTGTGCATGTGTGTCTCTGGGTATGTATTTTTGTGTGTGTGTCTGGGTGTGTATTTTGTGTGTGTGTGATGGGAATGATTGTGTGTGCGTGAATGCTTTTAAAAACAAAAATAATGTGTTTGAAAGACATAAATTTAAGTTTTTAATATTCCTACCTTTCATGACAATGCGCTTAATTAAGTTAGGGCTACGAATAAAATATCATAAATGCGGTAACTTACAGACACTGATCCAGTTTCAAACAAACAGTATTTTAAAGCAATTTTGAATGCTTGAATGTCTAGGCCCGACCCTCTTACCATTTAATGACAAAACTATACCCATTTGCCGTCCACACACACACACACACACACACACACACACACACATATATATATATGTGTGTGTGTGTGTGCGTGTGTGTGTGTGTGTGTATGTATATATATATATATAGATAGATAGATAGATAGATAGATAGATAGATAGATAGATAGGTATGAGTTTGTAACCTGGGTTTCACCCTTTTTCGATCATCAGACAAACTGATTAATTTTTTTTTTAAATTAGCTCTATGTAGTGCTGCGTATATTCGTGTATTTTTATTAAAAGAGGAAAATCTGTCGTCATGACAAACGCAGACATATATACACATTTGTACACCAATTGACGTGCGCAAAAACACACACGCACGCGCGTCCGCATTCCCATGCACACACAAACATATATGCGTGGCTCGGCATATATATGTATATGTGTGCGCATTCGGTCGGTATATTCGAATAGTTTAGCAATATCAAAGCGCGGACAGTTGTCGATTTCTCGTACGTACATATGTACGTATGATGGAGTCTGTGTGAAACTATGATAGGGTAAAATTGCTATTATTCTATTTAAGCTCTATTGTTATTTTTCATTTTAAAGTCGGTTATCAGCTTGTTTTCATTTTGTGGCTGCGTATATTTAAATGGTAGAAATTCTAATTTGTAATGCTTGTTAGTATTTATGTGTGATGGTATTAATCTTACTACGGCAGAGAGGAGTAATTTACGTTAATCATGATTGCGGACTAATACGGTGATAGTAATATTTGATGATAATGAGAATTGTGGTAGCAAATAGTTATTGTAACACGGTAGTAATGATTAGTAATGGTGGTGTAATGATAATAACAATAAATGCATTTATTATGGTGGTAGTTTGAACTAGAGAATAATTGATAGAATTATGGTACCAGCGGTTCCTTTTTTTATCTCTTTGGTATATATTGTGAAAATAGGTATTTATTTTCTTGTCTGCATTTGGAAATTAGTTCTGATCTTATGCTTTATGAGTTATTTTGTGTGGTATGAGATATAATTGCTACTTTTTGATGTAGGCAAAGCAGGCCTTTTTGTAATGTTGTTGTAGGTAGGTGCTTTTTTTTCAGTATTTCTACTTTATTGTTGGTGAAATATTTCTGTCTTTTAGACGCCATACGTATATAGATAGTGTCGTGCTGTTCAAGTATTTTCTGTTGGAGAATGAAAAATTGGGTTTGTTTTTTCTTTTCTTAAATGGAATCTCAGTGACACCGATGTAGTACAAAGTGTTGTTTGTTAACGATTTTCTTTTTCACATTTCTCACTTGTGGAACTAATTTTCCGCTTCACGCTTCACCTTGGCTTTATATCCTATGTCTGTTTCCTTGCAATTTCTCTGGAGTGGACATGTAGTTCCGTTTCCTGTAATTGCATTGAGGTACTTCGGTTGCATTAATTTTTTGTTGTGCCTTTTTATTATTTGTGTAATATTTTTTGTGCAGCTGTAACTGATTTTGACATTGTTTCTGTTGAATATTTTTGCTTATCGGTTTATTTTTCTATTAAGTTCAGGAATGTCTTACGTATATTTGTTTTGACGGCTTTGTTTTATGGTAGATTAAACCAGATAATATTTCTTTTTCTGTTTTTGCGAGGGTGTATATTGTAGTTGTTGTTTGTATCCACATTCTTTTAGTGCTTCGTCGTACGATCATCTTTGTTATTGAAAATGTGTATGTTAGATGACTTTTCAGAAAGTCTGCGGCTGATTGATATGGGCATTTGTTTGATGTTGATATGATCAATAAGTATATATCAGAACCAACGATAGCAATTAACATTTTATTTAATCTTTTGCAGATTAATGTTGACAAGAAAGCGTGAAGCCGAAAATTAGTTCCACAAGTGAGAAATGTGAAAAAGAAAATCGTTAACATAGAACTCATGTTTACAACTTTCCAACTTAACTGCACATTGATGAGGCCAGCGCTTAAATTGTAAAACTCCAGCGTAGAGCTCATTCAGAAAATTACCATAGAAGTATTTATAGAACAGGTGGAGTGAAGCAAATTTTCGATGGGAAAGTGACTGAAGCTTAGACGTGTCAATAATATCAATGACTATTATTATTTCTATTTTATCAATAGTATCTAGATCTCAGGTTTCTTGACAAGATCCAATGGAGTATCTGTAATGTGATCGATGCCGACTTTGCATCTCGGCAGCAGTTGCTGTCTCACCGGCATGACGTAGCTGTACCGTACCTCTTCTATAATTTCACGGCTTTTGATCCAAGGAATTGACATCACTGGTGCCCTTTATATATTAATTTACAGAAGCTACTAGATTAGCAACTAGGTCCCAACATTTCACAGTGTAACCGATGAAATGTAACTACAATTGCTACTCTAACAGCTTCTTTTCATACACTTCCCACCTGTGGAATTCTATTTTATATACTTGCTTACTCGAAAGCTACAATCGCCAAGAATTTAAATATAAAGTCGGTAGACATCTCGTATGACATTAACTCACATTCATTCTCTCAAGCTCTTTTTCCATCTGCTCCACCACCACCACCCTAGGTATCCTTATTTGTTTATTACCCTCCTCCTGATATTTCCTATAACTAACCCCTCTTTCTCATCACTTTCTCCTATGTAACCCCCTGTGTAACAGTGGCAGTAGAATGCCTTGCTTCGGGTGTGATTATTAAAAGAATATATAGCAAGAGCATTATAATATATGTGATAGTAATGTAGGCATGTAAAACTTGTAGAACTTTAGATATGAAAGAAAGATTCTGAAGAGACTAAATATCTGGTAAAACACTGTGAATCAATGCTCTTAGAAGCTAACGTAGCAATGGATTCAATATAATTTTTTTATCTTATATAAGCTGATGACGTTATGTATTTTTCCTTGTTTACAGCTACATTTCTTAGTTAATTAACTGCAAATATTAGGAATTAATATAATTTTATTTTGTTATTTGTGTTATTTTGTTACGTTAATCAAATATTTTGGAATTAACAGTTCGAAAATAAGGACAAACAATATAGCTTCCGTTTCACCAACTTTATTACTCTTGTGTTAACGATCATCACTGAATGCATATATAAAATTCTTTATAATTACCACTGAAAAGCAACAAGCCGATTTAGGCTTGATGCAGTCTTAAAGTCACGAGTTGAATTTGTTTTAAAACAACGTATGTCTATGCTTTACATCATAGATATTGACAGTACGGATTTTGAATGACACGCTTATTTTTTACAATTTATCATAACTTTGCGGGATATTGAAACAGAATAATATTTTCTATCGAAAAATTAACTAGCTTTCGGAGATAATACTGTATTAAGTACTGGAATTTATTGGAATGTATTAAGTGTAATTGTGCGTGTGTGTGTGTGTGTGTATGCGTGAATATTATTTTCAGATAGAGTACACGTGTAAAAGACAAATAAAAAAAACATGTGTATCATATTTTCTTACGCGACGAAACGCAATCGTTTAAAAAAAGATTTATTCCTGCTTCATTAACCACACACACACACACACACACACACACACACACACACACACACAGACACACGCACACACACATATATATATATTTATATGCACAGTTTTTCTTTATATCATTTCAGGTGACGAGTGCAAGCAAAGAAGCTGATGGAGAAAACTTGTCGGCTGCATTTGGTGGTTTAAACTGTAAAATGGTGAGAAGTTGTTGCCAGTCTGGTTGCTCAAGTAAATTTTTTTTGAGGGGACCGAAGTTTGTCGGAGCAGGAACCATAACTTGTAGAAGAGACAGAGAGAAACCACATCCCGCCGGTGAGAAAGTGGCTGGAGTTGATCAGCAATGTCTGGACCAATCACATTATAGATTCTCCTTTGGAGCCTATCGAGAATACTGCGATGAACAGCAGGGGGGCCTGATCAGATAAAACAACAGTATACTATGCAAGGTGGGATGGTCGATTTGTATATTTGCAAGATGTATTCAAGCGGAAAAAATCTCAGTGGCCCGACACACTGATCCAACCTTTCAAGAGGTCGATTCAACTATTGATTCAATGTAATGATTCCACATGAGCTCGGAAGATAGGTTGTGGCCAAAGAAGTGCAGTATATTGCTTTGAGGGAAACTCACATGGACCATGCTGATGGGAGCTTCGTTTTAGAAGCATTGAAATTTACAAGCCATTTCTTAGCCCAGTCTACCACAGAGTGAAAGATAACTTCGAGATCAGTAGCGAGGTTTTGTTTGTCCAAGACCACCTTCATTACATGGTTAAATTGCATCAGAGCAAGCGGCCAGTGATACCATAACCCTGAAGCTTGCGCAGGAGGCCAGCATTCCAAACCCTATCAAAAGCTTTGGAGATATCCAGTGTCAACATCACGAGCTTTGCTGGATATATTGCTGGGCTGGTGTATGTATTCCGCGATGGTCGTCAACGTATCGGCCGTGGACCTGGAAGCGGAAGCCATATTGTCTGTCTGATAATAGTTGATTGGCAGTAGGTGTTGGTTAGACTTTTTGAAATTTTAGTAAGCCATGAATTTGTATTTATTTATGCTTAATTTTAAATTTTTTTATTTTTTAATTTGCTGTCCTTTTTTGTATTTTTGATTGGACTTAAAACTTACTGAACTCACCATTCTGAACTATTTTTTCGGAACAGATAGACTTAACTATCGCCCGGTTAACACTCCACCCATGACTATTAAACAGGTGAAGTGGCTCATCCCTTGTCCCTATTTAGGATGTTGTTTCCGGCTTTCTAACCACGTCTATTGAACAGGTGAAGAGGCTCATCTCTTGTTCCCTGCTTAGGATGTGGTTTCCGGCTTTCTCTTTTTCAATCTCTTCACTCTTTTCTTTCTTTCTTTTTCCTCAATTAGAGTAGATAGACTAAACTATCGCCCGGTTCACACTCCACCCACGTCTATTGAACAGGTGTAGAGTCTCATCCTTGTTCCCTGTTTAGGATATCGTTCCCTGCTTTCTCTTTTCCAATCTTTTCATTCTTACGTAGCCCCCTGCGCTTCAGTGCCATTACCTCCTTGCTTGGGGTGATATGATGAAAAAAAAAGATTTTGAATTATTTCAGCATTGATAATAGCCTGGATCACTTATCCGAAAATAGGCAGTGCGTTAATTGGATGGGTCCGAATGTCCTGATTTCTTAAATACAGAAGGCAGAAAGGAGAACTTTCAGCAGGCAGGAAAACAAGAAGCAGAAATGCAGTAATTATGAGAGAGGACAAAAGAGAGTTCAGGGATGCATTTCTTCAGGACAACGACCTGGACCATCAACTCAAATGTGGGTCATGTTTTGGTTTTAGTGAACATCTTTCAGTTGAGCCTCATTTCTACAAGGAAAATTGGTTGCGGATACTCCAGACAAAGAGTTTGATGAGAATTTGCGAGTAAAACAATCGGCCTTGACCACGGATGACGTGAGGATAACGAATTTATTGATCAAGAGAGGGATGGAGGATTTGATGTTCAACACACGTTTGGAAAGCCGTAAATGGTCTTTGAAACCGAAAGTGCGGGCAGCTATGTGCTGCCTCATTCTCTCAGCAAGCGATAGCTTAGCGTCGTTCAGCATCCTCTTACACTCATTACGAGCAGAGTCAAATAGACAACTATTGTAGTCAGACGCATGTCTCCGAAATAGCCTTAGTTAGTGGTTCCTTTGGGCAATGGCAGTCAAACAGGTAGGAAAGGCCAGGGTGGATGAGGTCTGGGGCGGAATTTGCTGATAAGTATGAAGGCATCAATGCCAGCTTTCACTCAGAAAGAGACTTCAAAAGCGCATTCCTCAACTGGGAGACTGAACATTTTTTTCCAATGGACGTCGCATAGAAAATTGCGAAAAGCATCCCAGTCTACTCTTTGATAGCAGTAGGACATTAGTTGGTAGGAAGCTACTGGGGAGAATGAGAGTGAAGAGAGATAATATTACAAACGACAGCACGATCAGAGTTATTGAGAGGGCACTGCGATATTTAGCAGGGGAAAAGGTACAGAAGATCTAGTAGAGAAGCGCTTACTTAAATGATACTTGGAAAGCGCATGGGGAAATCCAACACTTGCGTAAGAGATTGAGATATAGCAATGTTCATGGCAGTGACATATTTATGGGTGGTCAGGGGATTCGAGAAATGTCACCCTAGCTAAAGGGAGGTGTTCACTGTTGTAAACGATCAGACCACGCATATGGACAGTGGAGTCCTTCCATAAGTTTCGTCTCACACAGCCCTAGGATATCAGGGAACTTTTCGTGGAGGAAAAGCTGGTACGAACAACCAGAATGTTAGTGAAGGAAATGTTAAGAGGTGTAAGTTATTTTAATTTTCCTTGGTCTTTTACTTACTGAGATAAGGATGTTCATATTTGTTGTTTGTGAGGAGAGTCCTCGAGTAGAGGAGGCAGACTGTCATTAACTGCGACAAGAACAAGGAAGGGGACTGGCGCGGGTTGCAGCAATGTGGATTCGAGGTTGCCCACCGGAAGCGATTGAAAGGAAACCTATCAACCTGCAAGGACTCTGATATTATGCAACAGTTGGTCAGAGCTGCTCTTGACGCTACGCGAGAGTTAGAGCCCTTAACTACCAATCGGATGCAGCAACGAGAAAACTGCCAAACCAGTCTTCTTCTTCTATGTGCACTGTCCCTTCAGGACGTAGACAATCATGGCCCTCCACGTCTCCCTATCCCTTGTGGCCCTCAGCATGTTTGTTCCTGTTACTCCTGGTAAAACCCGTTCCGTCATCCACCCGACCAGGCCCTGCAAATATGTTATCCGCTGCCTTCCTCTGTCTCTATTTCCCTCTACCTGGTCACTCAGTGTCATGTTCTCCAAACTCTCCTTCCTCATTGCGTGTCCCAGGAACTTCCGTTGTCTCTTCCTGATACTTGGTATTAATTTCCTTTTGGTTGCCATTCTTTCTAACACCTTATCGTTGCTTGCATGTTCAGTCCACGATATCCACAGCATCCTTCTGTAGAACCACATTTCCGCTGATTCCAGTTTTGTCCTAATTTTCGATGATAATGTCAAGCACTCACTACCGTATTGAAGAACTGACATCACATAGCAATCTAGCACTCTTTTCTTTGTTTCTAGTGAAATTTTCCTGTGTGTTAGTACTTTACTCAGCTTCTGGAACGCGCCCTTTGCCATGCCAATTCGCCTTCTGATCTCTGTGTCGCACTTTCCATCTCCCGTTAGAACACTTCCTAGGTATTTAAATTTTTGCACCTGCTTCATTCTGGTATCCCCCACCTGTATTTAGCATTTTGGGTTGCACCTTTTGCTGATGACCATGCATTCAGTTTTCTTAAAGTTTATTTGTAGTCCTTTTTTGTCACTCTCCACCGCTACCTTCTGTAGGATGTCAGTACACTAACAATAAAGAGACGTTGCCACCGTCCACGCAAGTCAAAGGAAAATCGCACAAATACGAACACTGAATTCTGAGGAGAGGGAGACAAATTACTTCCTTAAAAGGGAAAAAGGGATAAGCCTCTATACCTGTTCAATAGATGTGGGAGTTGTGTGAACTGTAAATTAAAATATAATAGACTAAAGAATATTTAAAATATTAGTTAAATATGATATATGAATAAGTTAAAAAATTAAAAAATTTAACTTTGTTAAAGTCAGACTGCAACTGAAATTACTAACAAGTAAAAAAAATGAAAAACATGTGATAGATATTATTCTTATATATATATATATATATATATATATATATATATATACATATATAAATATATATATATATATATATATATATATATTAATGCAGGTTTCATTGAATAATATAGACAAGTTTTGTCTATTAATTTTGTGTAGGATCCGTTCATACCGTCTGATATACTTGATGGTGATGTCGTTGAAAGACAACAAAAAATCACAGTATTTGTTGAATTTTTTATCGGGTCTAAGCTTTCGGCTCACATAAGCCATTATCAAAGAGTAAATATTAACACACAGTAAACATATAACATTTAAGCTATTAACAATAAAGATAATTGAATTGAAAATATAAGTCCATCCCTACCGTGGCGGATGGCCGAAGACAGTGACAAAATAGTGGTGTTGTGGTCCCTGGTTTGATTACAGACATTTGAGTACGTTATTGGAAATATCGAAATTGATTGTATTCAAACCAGGTTTAAATTGTTGAATGTAGAGTGCTTCGAGGATTTTTAGTTTCTGCTTATTATTTTCTTGTTTGAGTATGTATAAAATTGTCTATATTATTCAGTGAAACCTGCATTAATGAAAAAATGCTGCCAAAATACACACAATATATATATATGTATATATATATAGTCAGAAATGATAACTTGGATATGTTATAATATCACTACAAAATAGCTACTTTTGTAGTGATATTATAACATATACATGTTTTAATTTCTGAATAAATATTATTAGCTCTACTTTGTATTGATAACTTTTTTAAGAATAGTGTTTCTTTGGATAAGGAATGTTATCCATACGTACCCTATGCTCGGATATATATATATATATATATATATATATATGCATTCGTATGTGTGTTTATGCATTTAATATGTATATATCTAATTGTTTTATTCCTTTAAATTTATTGACATATTGAAAATTTTGATCCCTTCCAAATAATTTCGACGAATTCTTTTTCACTTCAGGTAAAGCATTGCCGCTGTCATTTGTATTGATGTAGAATTTTTAAGTTATATAATACCGCGATTTTTTATGACAGTCGATTATCTTCCAACATACGAAAGCAGGGAATTTGAGACAAAATATTTTTTCGAGACTTTTTCAAAATGATTTGATTATATATTCAAGACTTCAGTTTTGTAAATATTATAGAAACCCAGCACAGTGTAAACTAAATGCTATATAAGTTATTTATTTACCCATATTTCATTATATTATTTATGTCATGTTCTAGATAAGTTAATTACAGAGTGAAATTGTCTCAAGGCATATAATTATTTTTCATTTTTGTGGTTTTCACATTTCCTCAACGTGATGCCGCTTTCGACATACTAACTTGACATTTCTTTATTTTACATTTTCTGTAGTTTTTTCATTAAACAAATTACGCCATGTTATTTACTTTTACTTTCTGATTTAAAATGTACATCTCATCAGAAATCTACGTTCGTGGTTATCAGTGAATAACTGGAAGTAAGATTACATCGTGTTGTATACATTAAAACATTCAACAACAGATCGATTCTAAATGGAATATTATTGTTTAAGAAAGACATCCGTCATCAATGAAGAATCGTTAAATGAGTAAAATTAAGCTGATCTATTAAACTCATGTATCACACTCACACACACATACACACACACACATACACAAGCACATGTATTTAGTGAATTAATAAATATACACAGGAATATGCACATATGCATAACATTATTATAAAAGTGTTATTACAACAGTATGAAGATAGCAATATATATATATATATATATATATATATATATATTGTTATACGTCGATGGCACCACTTGGAATTTCATGCTTTGTGCGATCATCAGGTTCATTTTTATTTCAAAGTAAATTATCAAACTAGATTTCATTTTAAGATCACTCATTTTTCAATGAAACTAAATTTTATAGAGTTATTGCTTTTTTAATAATAGTAAAATTTAAATATTTTAATAATTAAATATTAAAATGTAGTAAGATTAAATCAAAGGGGCGTAATTCAAAGAATATTAAAATTTAATTGTTTTAATATTACATGTAGGTAAATAATTAAAATTAAATTAAAATTTAAGATTAAAATCAAACTTGAAAATACAAAAATATAGCTGCAGAGAGAAGAAATCAAAGGAGCGTAATTCATTATTTTTATCAATCAATATTTGCGTGGAAATAAAGAAAGAAGAGGGAAGTAAGATAGAGAGAGAGAAAAAAACGCTTATTTTGAGTGAACATTAAGTACATTTAAATTTTACATTATTTATCGTATAATTATTTCAACTATTCTAATTTTATGATAGAGCTTTGTGCAAATTAACTGAAACAAAACTAATAGTGCTTTCTTATGAGCTTTCGGACTTTCCTGAATACGTATACGACGTCTCTTCCGTGGTCTTTTTCTTTCGTTTGCGTTTTCTTTTATGTTTGGGACTTACTGACCTAGTTGGTTTTTTCGCCGTGATGACAATTGAAAGGATGACACTAACAATATCCGCAATCTCTCTGTAACGCTTACCAATGTAACGTTACAATTTTAATACGTTTCTGGAAGTAAGGTCCAACGCAGACAATGACCGTAGCACAACCGCTCGACAGTCGAACGTTTGAACGTGATAAAAATCTGATGCAATCACTGACGATGCAGTATATTTCAAGGCCAAAAAATTTCATCATACGCTCCTAAAATAGATTCATATTGCTGCACACAACGACAAAGGACCTAATATAAAGAAAATAATTCAAATAGATTATACCATGTGAATCCAGTATGTCTAAGACTGACTGTTTGATAAAAGAAATGAAACTAAAGCTGTTGCTTCAATTTTTTTTTAATCATTTCACCCCGGACAAGGTGTAAATGCAGGGTTACATAACTGAAAGAAAATTAATTAGAGGAAGGAGAAAGGATTACAAACCAATTAGAAAGAAGCAATAGAAAGATGAAAATGCAGGTGTGATGACAGTTGCAAAGGGGGAGAGAAAGGGAAGGATATATATGGTGGGGGTAGGGCTAGAGTCATGTGGTTAGTAGATGAGTATTGACATTGCATTTAAATTTCTGGTGGTTGTAGCCATCAGGAAAGCAAGAATATGGGCGCGAGTTCCACAGGCGTGAAGTGCGAGAGAAGAAGCTGAGGGAGTAGAATTGTCGTCTGCATTTGGCTAACCTAACTTTGAATGGGTGGGACCCAGTTGCCATTTTGGTTGCACGAGTAAACACCTGTTGAGGAGGCACCAGTGACTTAAGTTCGTCTGAGCAGAAGCCATGAATGTACTTATAGAACAGACAAAGGGAGGCCACATTTCGTCGGTGGGTAAGTGGCTGTAGTCTAGCCGCCAAGTCAGCACCTATCACGTTAGTAACTCTCCTGGAGCCTGTCGAAATAAAATAAATTTGAATTATTTTGAGCCTAAGAAAATGAAATAAATAAAAGTAACGGCGATAAAAACAAAACGAAAATAGTGAACACATAAATACTAAAATTTCTTATCTATATTTCTGAGATGAGGTAGCATTTACAGTATTTCGGACTTTTGTCTTCATCATTGTTGCCATTTCTATGACCTTTCGGCTGTTGTACGCTCAAGTTTTCTTCAGGTGCTAGCCATTACAATTACTGGGGTATATTACCCTCTTTACTTGCGTAAAGTCTCAATTAGAAGTCGTGAGTTACCTCCCTCTAACTTTGCAAGTTACTAGTTCCCCACTGCTGTAGCCTGGTGTTGAACGTACAATTCTAAGAATCAAGTCAGGAACTAACAAACGTCTATATCTACTAAATTATATTTATTTAATTATATATTTAGGATTTCATGAAAACCAAGAAGATAATTAAAACATATATACAAATCGAGATATCGTGTGAGGAATATACGCATCCTCTGACACGATTCGAAACCGCGTCACCTAGTGAAAACCATCATTAGATTTATGGAACGCATAATTTTCTATTAAGATGTCCCGATTATTCAGCTAGTAGATATAAATAATAAAAAAAAATGCAAAATATGTCGGATTTAATACCTTTCGTAAAATTTCCTAAATATATGTCTCTGTGTGTGTACACGCGTGCATATGTGTCCGTGCGTGCGTGCGTGCAGGTGTGTCTGCGCGCGTTCGCCTGAGTGTGTACACGCGTGTGTGTGTACATCCATATATAGTCATGTATATTCATAAACCCATCTTCGATTCCTATATCAAATGAACAAATGATTAGACATTGCGCTCACTGATAACATCGTTGGATGTCAATGTCCATAGCAGAAATATTCGCTTATTAGAATTCACTTATTATGCAATTCTGAGAACACCATGCATTTAAAGACCTGCTTCTTCCACCGTTATTCGGTTCGCAAACACAGGCTGTTGAAGGGAAATTCAGCGGGAAGAAGGGGTCCATAGCATTAAGTGCCTATCATCACGTGTCAATATATCCATTTAGCTTAGAGAGCTAATCAAATGTCGAACCGGAAGTAGGAAAACTATTACAGATGGCACTGACGTTTTGTAATTGGGATTTTCGCTCTATAATTTTCTCGGATTTGAGAATATGTACACTAAAGTAATATTCTCCTGCAAATGCAGCAAAGGTCATAAAGAAGAGAAAATTGGGGAGATTAAAGGAAGCAAATAAAAAAGACGTATGGGGAAAATGATGAATTTTAGCAAAAGAAAAACGTAGTGATAGACTTAGAGAATCATTATTAATGATTTCTCTGTTATGATGACATAATTGTAATATTAATAGAAATATTAGCCGTTTCTTAATCACGAAAAAAAAACGATACATTGATCGAGCATGCATTACGAATGTCGGTTGAAATATATTATATAAATATTATAAAACAACATTTCACGAAAATAGTTCTGTCAAGTCTAATAGCTGTTTCAATTTTTTGACGAGATATAATGTTTTCGTATCATTTTATTAGAATTAGTGTGAAACGACATCATTTTTATTATGTCATTATTTTTACTTAAGTATATGTTTTCATTTTAGCTGTTTCTAATGCCGAATCTCCTTACTTAATGCGGTTTCTATTATTTGGTATTTTTTTCTGTTTGTAATTAAGCAGCGCAAGTCCACACAATATAACGGAAGACGGTTATCGCCAAAACACATACGGTTCACTTACTCAGCAATTTTTAGGCACTAATATAAGAATACCAATGTATACAACATATTTTAGATATATTCTGGAAATACTTGACGCGATGTTTAACATCCATATCGACAACTCAAAATAGTATCTAATGGCTGGAGTTTCAGGTTAACATTATGCTTTTGTAGCAATTTGTTGTATTGTGGGAAACTAACTCAAACGAATCAGTTTTTCCATGATCAATTATTTATGACTGTATCTGAGTTTATTTTATATTAGCTTTATGAATGATAAACTAGGAAATATATAAAGATTTGCAAGACTATTGAATTAGAATGAGAATACTGAAATGACGTCAGTGAAGAAATTAAACAAGAAACTGTGAAATTGCAGTTTCCGCCAAAGTTTGCACGTGACCTTATGTCAAATCCTGAAATATCAAGCAGATAGGCACGGAAGTTAATTACATCGCTGTATCAGGTGGTAGGGAGCACGAACAAATAATCGGCTAATCACACAACGAGAAGTACACAGCAAACGGGACGGATGGACAGGAAAATGAAGATTAGACCTCAGTAGCTGTATAATCGATGTGAATGTTGAACCGCGATGTGATTAGATATGATCTGGCCTCCAATAATTGCAAGTTTTATATTCACTTCAACAACCCCACCCAAACATATCTAGGTTGCTACCACATTATTTACGCCTCTCTATCTCCATTCAGCATTTTTTTCTTTCTCTATCATTATTATGTTCATAATGGTACGTTTTCTTAAATACCGTTTGCCTCTGTGAATTTTTATCCTTGACTTCCACGACTGTTGGTTGGACAGGTTGATTAAACATGACGGTTTTAATAACTCATAGAATATTAGCTAGTACAAAGGTACATAGGAATATACACAATAATGTGGTAGATCTTTAGTAATTCCAATCCGGAACAACTGTGGAATTTATGTCACCTGCAAGAATATGATTGTTAAATATCTTCTATATTTCCATCGTTTCTTCGTAAATATTGAAATATATATATATATATATATATATATATAGAGAGAGAGAGAGAGATAGATATATGTATATATATAGAGAGAGAGATATAGATATATATATAGATATAGAATTAATTTCTGAAAGCACTCAATGAAGATTAAGTAAGAAAAAAGCTCACATAAAAACGTTTGATTTTTATGAGAGCTAAAAACTTGAACGAAGAATGATGAACAACTTATCGTTAAAAGGGTTACTATGAATACATATTCCTTATTAAAGTATCGACTGCTTAAGTCTGTTGTTTTATTATATACTGTTATATAATAGAGAGACTTAGAGAACATCGATTCAAACATATAAATTATGATTATCTAAAAGAGAGAAAGAAAGAATTAGAAAATTTAGTAATGACAGGAAAAATTGAAGAAAATAAGAACACAGGAAAAAAGCGAATAACCTACAAAATGATCCTGTGTAAAATCTGACAAGACAGTTATTATGATAAATAGAGAAAACAAAATTTACTGAAAACAACGAAGAATAGAAAATTGTGGAGAGCCATATAGCCCGGTATCTGGAGAGAAAACCGGCACATGAAATGAATAATTTAGAAATATTCTTGTTTGTTGTTTCAAGATATGTTCTTATCAAATATGACTACTTATGTAACTGTCGCTGCGTTGAAATCTGATCAAATTTAAATCTGAGATTTTTTTGTCTTTTTTAAAATACTATATTTACAACAAAATATATTCAGCTTAAATACAGAAAGCATCATAATAATATGTTCTTTCCAGACAGAAAGGGAAGTTCTTCCTTGTGGCAGAGATTTCAATTTCAATTTCACTCAAATTGTGTACGCATATTACGCCTGCGCATGTATATTTAATCCATTGGCAGATCTAACAAATATTTCTTGGAAATCAATATATATATATATATATATATATATATATATGTGTGTGTGTGTGTGTGTGTGTGTGTGATTCTATTTATTCCAGAATAATTTTTAAAAGTTCAATAAAGATTAATATTATCTGATATTTTTTTAATTTAAAAAAGTTAACTTTTTACTTATCTGCGAGTATACGATTTTTTTATTAGCCCAGGGTAAGGATTTGCAGACTGAGTTTGATGGAAATGTATTATTCTAAAGTCTCGTTTTAAAACTCGTATACGCGTGTGCATTTGTGGGTCTATTAAATGTCGCAAGCTCATGTAAATTCATCTAGTCACGCACAACAGAAATACTCATATACGTCGCATACAACCATGCAAACTCAACCACAGACAGATTGTCAGGCATGGTGAATTATATTCTCTTTCTTAAAATAGATTTTATAAGTAACAAACTACAAGAGGGTCTAATCAAATGTAAAACGTTTAAAAATCTCACGAGCCAGTGCTTTTGTTCAGACAAGAACTAAGTCACTGGCTACAATTGGTCAACTGAGGATGTACTAACGATTATAGCTTTAACTGTTCATCAAGCTTTAGATAAAAATGAGGATACTCACCCTAATTTTAGACATCCCCGAAAGCATTTGACATGGATTGGCATACCGAATTTCTTCACAATTGCAAAGTGTATAGTATTTCTGAACGATAGTTTTAACTGAGTATCAAATTGCGATATTAAAGTTGTTTTGAACAGCCATTTTTCTTGATATTTTTGTACTGATGAAGGTGTCTCACAGCGCTCTAATCCGGTATCTTTTAATTTGTTCTTAATGATCAATATCATTCCTGATCACATCAATCCTTAATTTATTATCTATAAAGATGATTTGCAGTTTTCTTTTGATTGATCATTTCGATAATGCTAAAGTGGGTGTTGATAAAACATGACCTACAGCCTGTAATTTACTAAGACAAAGATTATCATGTTAACGAAATTTTTCTCTGTTAATCATAACAGGAGTCAATTTATGCATCATGGGAACATGTGTGATGCTAAACTCAAGGGGAGTAACTCGTTGCGTCTTCTAAGATTAACATTCTCATCTGACACTAGGCTTACGGACATACAACGTTGAATACACCGGTTCTTGCACTGAAATTAAGCAAAATTGAGTCTGGTCAGTACTTCGATGGGTGACCGCTTGTGAATACCAGGTGCTGTAAGCGTTTAGTGACGGATGTGCGTTGTGGTGCAGTGGATATTGTCTCGGAAAGAGAAATCGGTGAACCGAGTTCGAGTTCCAGTTGAATACCCTGAATTCACTTAAGATCTGTTACTCTTGGGAAAGGTATTAATCCATCCCTTCCCTCTAGTTATGGGTTAAATAACAAGGCTAGAACTTGGGGACCGTGCCCTTAAAACAAATCCCAATGAATCTTGATACTCGAAAAGAAAAAAGTATAACTAGACACAAAACCTCTAAAAAAAAAAAATCAACAATAACTTGCTGAATGAAAAGGTATTACCAGCAATAAATAGATAAAATTTAGTTGGCAGAAAATGACCCGCCGAGGATGATATGCCATAAAAACAATCCTATTTGCGCGTAAGTGAAATGGAAATAATTCAACTGGAATTCGAACTCGGCTACCCGATTGCTTGTTCTGAGTTAATATCCCTGCACAACATCTCACATCCAAACTAGCACGGTACGTAGTCGAAAAAGATCTCAGTACAAAAAAAAATAATTTCATAAGAAATATACAGTGAATTAAATAAAGACATTATGTTCAAGGCTTAAACATTCTGTTCTGTTTCTGTATATAGAATTAATTATATATTTCTGACCATGAATATCATCAAGATAGCATTTATATTAGTGATTTAAGTAGTAATAGTGATATGATTTTTTTTGGTTTGATTAGAATTGAATAGCAGTAAATGCAAGAACATCTCATCAGAGATGGGAAATATACTTGAGGCAAAAAAATGTAGATCTACAGAAGGATGCTGAAAATAAATGGAACCCAATACATGAGCAACGACGAAGATTTAGAGTAGATCGAATTTAAAAAAGACACTTAATATATAACATCAGAAATTTCCTGGCCATATAATGAGGAATGTGAGTGTGTGATGTTTCACATTTTGGCATATTAAGTACAAGGCAGAGAGAGGAAATCAGCGCATAAACTACCTAACGAACTTCTGTAAATGTTTGAAAGAACAGTAATTACACGATACAGCATAAAAGGAAAAACGTTTAAAAATTCTACAAACGATAGAAAATTATGGAATGTCATGATTGATCTGGTCCTGAATAGGGTTATAATACATAAAAGAATAATTTCATAACAATAATGACTAATATAAATCCATTTGAATGAATTTAAAGCTGATTTAACTTGGTCGAATGTATTTTTATTTTGAAATAAAACTTAATCCTCAATAATCCTGTCGCTTTCCAAAGTAAGATTGAATAAGGATATATTAGCTTAATACAAGTCTGATAGAATGTCATTTTCTCGACTGAGATTCTTCTTTTAAACACGACTTTAGACTATTCCACGGTCTAAGATGTTTTTCGCCGTAAATTTTCGATATGAAAATGTAACGATCAAACTGAATAGATGTTTTGATCGACGATTTATAAATTGGTAATTTTCAACCCGTCGTTCAGACTTGAGCTAAGATAAATTTTGAAACATGAAATTTGATTTTGCTGTGATTCAATCTCTTCGCAGTGTTCTCTCGAAAAAAAAGCTTTCTACAAAATAATATATTAAAATTTCTCTTGAATGCTAATGCAGTGTCTTTTCGTTTTATTTAAATATATACTGCTTTTTTAACTTAGAGAAGAAAACAAAATGTTAAGCAGTGTAAAAGGTTAAAATCTCAGGTGGGAAATAACGAAAAGTGGCATCACATTTTATAGTCAAATAGACGAGGAGATAGAAGGAGAAAATTGCAAGGGCCAACACTCGCAAATTGCACGTAATTGGAAAGAGACACCGAAAGCGGAAAAAAACATCATCTATTCTCGGCACATCTTCATTTATTTATTTATTTTGCAAGTAAATGTCGCTTTTCTCACAGAATTTTAAAACCTGACTCAATATCTGTTTATTTTCCTAGTGAAAAATTCTTTAGCTTCAACTCCATTTGCTTTTTTTCTCTTTTCTGTAATCACTCGTCAAAATGGTGACATATTTTGGGATGAGAAAGCTTCATTGGACACTCAAGTCACGTATCAAAACGGACATCTAAAAACGATAAACATTAGGATCAATCATGTTTTTTCACATCGGATTTTATCGCATGAAGGTGCAAAAGATCTGGAATCTAAGGAAGCAACCTCGGGAATACAAGGTTTAGAAGGAATTATAAATGGATTTTTAGAAAATACACCAGATTACATGCTAGAATGCCTAAAGGAAGGTGAATTAAATATTTTAAGAAACATGGAACCTTATTGCTGTTTTATGACTGTCAACCTATAACAGACTATAAATCTACATATAACGTATTTTATACTTAAACAATAGTTTCAAAAGTTTACTGTTATTTCGAAAATAGAAGAAAATAACCTTGAACAGGAGTTTTCAAGTTCCAGTCTAGTTTAGATTGTTTCAATTGATTTTTTCTCAATTTTTTTCTCATAATATTCGTCGGAATTATCGTCGTGCTGCAATCAAGTATTATGTTATAGATTAAGAAGCATAATAGTCTTAATTTTTTTTTTTAATCATTTCACCCCGAGCAAGGCGGAAACGCCACTGATGTGCAGGGGGTTACATAAATGTAAAAAGATTAATTAGAAAAGAGTGAGGAGTACAAGCTAGTTAGAAAGGAACAACAGAAAGCTGAGAAAGAAGGTGCGATGACAGATACATAGGAGGAGAGAAAGGGAAGGTTATACAGGGGAGGGGAGAGAGCTAGAGGCCAGTGGTTAGTAGATGAGTATTAACTTTGCATTTAAATTTCTGGAGGTTGTAGCCGTCAGGAAAGCAAGAATACGGGAGTGAGTTCCACAGGCGGGAAGTGCGAGAGAGGAAGCTGCAGGAGTAGAATTGTCGTCTGCATTTGGCTAACCTGACTGTGAATGGGTGGGACCCAGTTGCCAGTCTGGTTGCACGGGTAAACACCTGTTGAGGAGGCATCAGTGACTTAAGCTCATCCGAGCAGAAGCCATGAAAATATTTATAGAAGAGACAGAGGGAGGCCACATTTCGACGATGGGAAAGTGGCTGCAGTTGAGTCGCCAGATCAGTACCTATCACATTACAGACTCTCCTTTATTGCTGAACGCATGTTGTAATTTAACACTTAAATTACCACTGCTTTATTTTGTGTTAATTTTCAGATTCACTTTCGCTGTAGTTTCTTAGACAAACTGATACATTTTAATTCTTCTTGTCAGAAAATGCTACAATGTGAAAGACTTTGTAAATAAAGAGTTCTTGACGCGGAGACAACGCCACTTGTCTCTAGGGAACGTAATCTTATCTGATGGATACTTTAATAAAATCATTTGTGCAATTGAAACATGAAACATTTCTGTTTTATTTATCACATATAAACGATATTGAATCCTTTCACCAAATCGGGTATTATTTACATGAGAGTACTGTCGTATATTTTCAATCATTTTCTCCCAGACGAGAATTATTAGATGTGCTGAAAATCAAAATAACTGGGTAAATGGTCTTCATTTACATAATCAACAAAAGATGATTTTATTGTAAAATTTCAGTGTATCATGCGCTACTCAGTGGTGTCTACTTTGCGTTTGCTTTGATTCAGTTTGGGTTAATTGCATGTTAGATTCCGGTATTCTGTTAATTACCCGGTAAGCTATGTCGACCGGCCCAGTTCCTAGATTCTTAATGGTTTAGGGATATCACTAGCTGTAATCTAAGCTGTGAGATTGTTGTAATTGATGAAGGATTGGAGTGAAATATTATGGAACCTTATTCAGATTCCAGTCTGGTTCATGACATTCACTTACGTGAAAATACAGTGAGACGAACCTGAATAGAAAGGGGAGATCATTCTACAAACGAGTCATATTGCTTCATCAAAAATATCTTGTCAGCGTGGCAGTGTAATGACCAGTTCCTTTTCATCAAGCGCGAAATTCCTAAGTCTTACGAAGGACTTTCATAGGATGATAAGAAAGAATTTCATCTCATGCATTAAGCTATATATATTGATCTACAAATATATTAGCTAATTTACGAAAATGGTTAACGATATTTCTTCTAAAATTGATTAGTTATTAATATTTTTGTTCCGGATGTACTTCCATTTATCCTTCATGAGAAGTGAGTTACATGATTTCGAAAATACCAAAAACTAAAGACTAATATCAAATGATTCAGCTCATCTTTATTCAATATATATTCTTTTTGCGCATATAATTATTGCTGTATTGCTTATAATTTTTCTTATTGATTCTTTGTCCACAAATACGCTAACATGGATCTTCTAGAGTGTATGACGCAATACAGTCTTCATATATGTGATACTATATTTATATGTCACAATTTTCGTAGTTCTTCTTCGTGCTTCTACTATTTTGACTTGACCATTATCAGTTCCAAAAAAAGAGTGTAATTGGAGAATCACTACGCAACGAAGCAACTTATATTTCACACTTCAAATCTGCTTTGAAAGCCAAAAAATTAATTCATTCATGCATAGCATGACTTTGTGAATTAGAACTGGTTGAAATCAATCCTTGTCAAATCACAATCAATCTCAACGGACATGTGGCCGTGATTCCATCAAGGTTTCTTATCCCCTGGTAATTTATTTTCGTCTAAGAACGCTCACACACTGTGATACCATGTCAGGTGCCCACTGTCAATCAATCTGTAAAGGCCTGCCTACGTCAAGGTACCATATCTCTGTTAACTCTAGAATAATGCTCATCCTGACCATTCTTGAATAATCTGCTGGGTGCTTACATACCTTTCTCAAGAGAGGGGCCTTATCGCTGATAACCTAACCCTACGTAATGTATTACTGGGTTAGATGTTACCAGTAATACTTGAATGTTGACTTATTTTCATAGTTATTTTTTTGTTGTTGTTTTTTATTACCTTTTTTCGTGGCATATGGATATGGTCTATAATAATTCGATCCCAGCTATAAAAATAATTATCCGTTTTAATTATACAGAACCGATATTTCATACAAGTATTTTTCAAATTTAAGACCGCTTCACTTTTGTGAATTATATGTTTTTCACATAGGAAAATTGGTATTATTCCTAGAATTCACAAAGAAGAGTTTCTTTTTCAGACTTGTCAAATTTTTATCAAAATTCATTTGCATTTTAAAGTGTAGTTTCTTCATATGTGAGTGAACTGTATAGAGAAAGTTTTTCGAGAATAATTGTTCGAAAGTAATTATCAAGAAACATGAATTCGAAATGTAAATTGTTTGAATGGAAATTAATAGAAAGGGCAATTATACTAAATGATAATTATTCAAAACTAGAAGACTTTTTGGCAGCGAATGTTGTTCCATCATCTCACAATATGGACATACTTGGATGCTATTAAAAGAGAAGTGGAATTGCAAGAAATTTATATTACAAATCTCAGAGCAGGTTGCCAAAATATCAGTAGCACCAAATAATACCGCAGCTATAAGGAAAATTTAAAAAATGTGTCATCTTCAACAAGTAGTCTTCACACGTTAAATACGTGCATGAATTGTCACGTAACTTGGGATTAAAATATTTTTTTTACTAAATTATTTTATTACCGATATTTCTATTTCGTGTAATTATCATTGGGGAATTTTCGCTTATGTTTTTACATTTTGATTGCAATAAATAATTTTGTAATTCAAATAAATATTTATTCGAATAAATATTTTCAGAATAATTTTTCGAATAATAATTATTAAAACAATTCAAACAATTATTAGTAAAAATGTTAACATCATCTTATGAATATGACTTTGATAGCTGGTATATGTCATACAGTTTTCTTTGTGAAGTCATTTTTGTGCATCCATTTTTCTTTCTACTGAATTAACTTTAAATAATTTCCGTTTACTGATTCAATTAATAAAGTCTTTTCCTTTAATGATAATTCTTATATGTCTCTGCGCATACATTAAATGAATTTGATTATTTGAAGTCATAAAACATTCCCACCTTTCACTGAAAGAAAGCTAGTTAACGAACATCTGGTTGTTTTTTCAAGTTGCCATGACTTGTCTAGTGCAAAATGAAAGAAATATATTTCTGAACTATTGAAACAGAAAGTACGAAATTGATAATGTATTGTCTTTAGTTTTATCTGTTTTTTCAACTAGTATGGTATAATAATAATAATACGCATAATAGTAATTTTAATAATACAATGTAATGATAATAATATAAAAAAGGAATAAGTCGAAAGAGCGGAAGAAAAGAAGAGGTGCAGCGCAAGACCAGTCTTTTGACTAGGTATTTTCAAGTAAAAACTATACATAATAATCTATTGTCTTTAGTTTTATCTGTTTTTTCAACTAGTATGGTATAATAATAATAATAATACGTATAATAGTAATTTTAATAATACAATGTAATAATAATAATATAAAAAAAGAATAAGTCGAAAGAGCGGAAGAAAAGAAGAGGTGCAGCGCAAGACCAGTCTTTTGACTAGGTATTTTCAAATAAAAACTATACATAATAATGTAGAACCAAAATGCTGTTTCTGAGTTAAATACCAAGAAAATAGACCATCTGATCTCAAGATGTTTTGTACTTGCCCCATAAAATAAAAATTGTCACAATAGTGTGGGGCAATATCTACACCGGACAATATGCAAAGACTATTGAAAATATGTAAACAGACACTGGTATGAATATCCCCCAACATTGATTACACAAATAGAATATGACACCATTTTATGGAATTAAACCATCTACACAGACAGAAAAATTGAAGAAAATAGACCGGACTTTATTGCTAAAAACCAGAAAGAAAAACTTGCCTAGTAAACTGATATGGATTGTCCAGCGGATTGTAACATAGCAACCAATGAATTCAAAAAACTGTCAAAATATAAAGAACTGGAAATTGAAATAGAAAAAAATGTGGAAATTGAAAACAAGTATCGTACCAGTCATAGTAAGCACAGTTGGAATTGTTTTTTTTAATCATATCACCCCGGGCAAGGCGGTAAGGCCACTGGTGTGCAGGGGGCTACGTAAGACTGAAAAGATTGGAAAAGAGAAAACCGGAAACCACATCCTAAACAGTTAACAAGGGATGAGCCTCTACACCTGTTCAATAGACGTTGGTGGAGTGTGAACCGGGCGATAGTTCAGTCTATCTACTCCAATTGAAAAAAATGAGGGAAAGTGAAATGATTGGAAAAGAGAATGCCGGAAACCACATCCTAAACAGGGAACAAGGGATGAGACTCTACACCTGTTCAATAGACGTGGGTGGAGTGTGAACCGGGCGATAGTTCAGTCTATCTACTCCAATTGAAAAAAAAATAAGGAAAAGTGAAAAGATTGGAAAAGAGAAAGCCGGAAACCACGACCGAAGTCGAAGGAGAGTGTACCGGAAAACCCCTTCCTAAACTAGAAACAAGGCGATCACCTCCACTCCTGCTCAGTAGAAGAGGGTGGAGTGTAAAACCGGGTGATGGAGGGTAATATCTACTCCAATAATAATAATAATAATAATAATAATAAATTAAGTTTTAACTTAGTATAAGTCGAAACGAGATTTAAACGTAAAAATTATATACAATAGCAAAATACTACCCCTGTTAAAAAATTCAGGTAAATTAAAGACAAAAATTAAACAGGCAAAAATTAAAATAAAATAAAAATCGCAAATCAACATACCAAGAAGGTAAGACAGACTGATAAATTTGAGCAGAAATACCGAAGTAGGATTCCGTTCTGTAATTTTCCCAGAATATTTTCGTAGTGGCCCGCCATCTTGGGTTAGTTGAAATCGAGAGAGAGACAGAAAGAAAAAATGGAACAAAATAACACATTGCACGAATCCCTGGAAACCCCAGCTTAAGAGATATACAAAAAATTGTCTTTATTACAGCTCTCACACTAAGGGAAACTTTGTCTATGTAACGGTAAGGATGTTAAGGGAGATAGAAAAAACATGAAATTGAGCTATAACAACACACCACGACATGCCTTAGGTGTTCCCGCAGTCTTGGTAGGTAGTGCAACCATAGAAGAAATGGAATTATGATGAACAATGACAGAATAATATTAGTATATACATATCTAAAAAGAAAGAAAAACAAAGCAAATGCACTATGTGAGGGAAAATTTTTGAGATTGTTAACCACATACACGCTGAATGTCTCAAATTATCATAGGAATATAAGCCTCGATGTGAATCTGTAAGAAATTATACTTGTAGTTTGAGAAGATTCACTTCAATAAAAATTCAATGGAGTATAAACAACAGGTCATGTTAGAAAATGACTAACATAAGATAGATTTTCTCTGTCCTGGGAGATCATATCTTCGAAGCTAAGAAATTGTAAAAGAAATTGTAAAAGTTTTTAGCTATAAATGTATTGAGAAATGAATTGTAGACTTCCAGAAAACTGAGTTCATTTACTCTGCGGGGATAGAGTAGTGATACGTTATGATGACACCATGCGACAAGAACCAAATTTCAACTAACTACTTTAATGTGTTACACGAAAAAAACATAATAGATGTTGCCAATATCTGCATTAGAAAAACTGTAATTTTATATAAAGGAAACGTCAAGAATTAAGAATTTACACTAAGCAGATACGGCTAAATAAATAGGAACTAATATCTTGATAGAACGTGAACAGACAGAACACTCAATAGCAATCGCCCAAAAACCATGATCACCTTGGATTGACTGGAAATGGTTCTGATAATCTTGTTAAAGGGATTCTTGCTAGACCAAGCCTTAAAGATATACGAAAATTGTACTGACAAGCAGAGGCCATATCTTTCAAGGAACTTTATCTATGTAAATTATGTGTGAATTAAGTTTTTCTTTTCTTTTCCACACAAAGTTTTGAGGGAAAAATATCTTTATGCCATTTCTGACTTTAGGTCTCTTGTTGCAAACCAGAAATAAATGGGCATACAACTTACATCAACGGAAAAAAATAATAATAGTCTTTTTGTTGCAAACCCATTTAGTAATCATTTAGAATTTCTGCAAATTTTCATAATGCTTATATATATTTCTTCCGAAGCCAAAATACATTGTGGTGTTCCTTAGTGGAACAATCTACTTCATGTCTAATTCTTCCAATATTGTTCTAATATTTCTTCTATTCGTACAAATATGCACTATCTGAAATTTCACGGTATAAAATTCCAGCATTTCATTGACAAGTTCTAGACGATAATATTACAAGTATTAAATTCCAAAACAATTTTCCTTATTGATTTTGTACAATTACTTTTATGCTGATATCAATATTGCTGTAACTATCATCGTAAGGAAATGATCGATCCGATTGCTAAAAGCGGAAATATCTATTGAGCTGTGTCCGAAGATTTCAAAGCAGATTGAAATATGTTGCAATTAATGACGCTTGCTGATTCATGTTTATAGCTTTATATCAGAGAACAAAGTATAGATATGCAGGCCTAATAGAAAACAGGACTTCACACAATGACCATCTTAACACAGTGATTGACACCAGATGGCATGACAAATGTATGTTGGTAATTGAATGAGGTTTTGTGTTACGTTTACACTGTCGCTGTTTCTATTATCACAGGCGATTATTTGAATAAGTCCTCGATTCCGCTGAAATTCGAAGCAGCTGGTCCTAAATGTGAAGTCCATAGATTCTTTGGTGTATTTTCGAGTTTTAGTTGTACTGTTTGTTGGTTTATGAAAAATGGAACAGTTTCCAATTAAAGAGTTAACATATTTTATTCATAAACCATCTACTGAAAGGAAAGACACACATAATTATACTAAATCTTTCCTGAATGTCTGTTCAAGTTGTTACACTTTCAATTTCCCCATAGAGCATCATAATATTAACATAATATTGATTATAAAGCTAAATGGTGGACGGTAAAATATATTGGTAGGGAAATATATGTTGATACAAGACCACAAGGAGCATTAATAAAGGCAAACCTTAATCTAACAGAAAACAAAAAATCCGAAACGGGCATTGAGAATGTAAATTATAACGTTAGTAATTACGTTGGACATTGATCACTTTCAAAGCAAGATTTCTGTACTTTACTATACTTCATGTCTTAATATCTCTTTCTCTTTATCACTCCCTCCCTCTCTCTTTCTCTCTCTCTCTCTCACACACACACACACACACACACACACACATATATATATATATATATATATATATATATATATATATAAGAATAAGGAAGAAATTAAATATATATGCATGAACAAAATTAGAAATTTATTATTGGCGATACAAAGTGATGCATTTTAATTAAAAAGTTTACGGGTACTTATCAAATTAACATTTATAGCATTTTGGTTTGGGATTAATATATGTATTATATATATTGTTGTGGTATGAAAATTATATTTATTACTCATATATTATTATATATAAATTTCTGTATTACATATTCTTCTTCAATGTGCCCTGTCCCTTCAGGACGTAGGCGATCATGATTTTCCACGTTTCCCTATCCCTGGTGGCTCTGAGTACGCCTTCTCCTGTTACACCATGCAACCTTCGTTCTGTCATCCACGTGATTAGATTCTTCAAATATGTTATCCATTACTTTCCCCTGTCTCTTTTTCCCTTTATCTGGCCTGTTAGTATCAGGTTCTCCAAGCCCTCCTTCCTCATGATCAGTATTAATTTTCTTTTTGTTTCCATCATTTCTAAGACCTCATAATTGCTCACATGCTCGATCCATGATATTCGCATCATCCTTCTGTAGAACCACATTTCAGTTGCTTCAATATTTTCCCTCATCTTTGATGATATTGTTCAACATTCACTGTCATATTGAAGAACGGACAGCACATAACATTCCAGTACTCTCTTCCTTGTTTCTAGGAAAAGTGTCCTGATTCTTAATACATTACTCAACTTCTGTAATGCTTCCTTCGCCATACAAATTCGCCTTCGGATCTCTGTGTCGCACTTTCCGTCTTCTGTTATAACACTTCCCAGGTACAAGTTGAAAAACAATAATCTTATATTTGTCTTGATAAGGCCAATCAGAGAACAAAACATGTCGGCTAAAATAAGTTTCATTTTTTTTTTTCATAGAATGATTTTTAGTTATCTCTGAAATTTTAAACGCACACATAATATCTATATTTTGAAATGATACAGTTTTTATTGAAGATAGAATAAGCAGCGCTCAAATGAGATTCGCAAATTATTGCAGATTCCTACATAATGAAAACATGATAATTCTTAATTTTCGTGATTTTGATATGGATGTTTTAGCAAAAACCAAATCAGTTATTAATAATTGAACAAATATGAATTTAAAAAAAGAAACATTTAGAAGAGCTATTATTTACAGCATCCTTAAGGAATACGTTTCCTAGAAGCAATTCGAATATTCATCATGTCAATACTAATAACACTGAGTCACAAAAAAAAATTGGTTTATAATGAGTAAGTAGACTCGAGCTCAAAATGTGGTCCATATATATGTTTATTTGCGAATTTCAGATAAACTTACTAATCTACAATATTATATCCTGTCACGATATCTTATAATGAAGATAGTGTAAAGGGGACACGTCTTGCTTTTCGAAGGTTTTCGTTGGTTACATCCTGAATGCTTCGGTCGTAAATCATATGCTTTTTTGCATATGTACACGAGAATGTTTTTAGCGAAATCTGCATGAAATTAAAAACCAAATATATTTATTTGAAATGCTGAAACTGAATGCAGGGAAAGGAATAAATTCATCGACAATTTATTTTATTCTTGCGTTCGGTTAGAGAGCATTTTAATTACTCTCAGATTACATCAGCCAAATGCTCAGAAGTAATTACGCGCCCCGTGTCTTTTCTCTTCCACAAGTCAGATCAGATTCCAGAACCACTCTTTTATTCACGACATATATTTTTATAAAAAAAAATAATCCAATAATTATGGGGACACGGAGTTTTTAATTTGATTAGCAAAATATGCCCCGGGAAATGCGAATGTACAAAAATGTAATATTATTTTTAACGAATAATTTTGCTGATAATTTTATTCATTACATTTAATATTTTTCTTTAAATCTTTGCGTGCACTGCTCAGTGAGTAAGAATCGGACTGCTTCCTGTGGAAAAATGATAACATACTTGAGGAACTGTCACAGAAACTAGTTAATAAAATTTCATATAACTAAGTTATATATCTATTTTAGATATTAGATTTTTCTTGATAACTAAGCAAAGAAAAAAAATTATAAAGAAAAGATGATTCAATGTCATAAACATATGTAACGTTTGTGGGATCGCCCCTTTGTACATAATAATTGACTCAACTGAGTGTATATATAATCATGCCTATAGAGAAGACAGCAAGAGTTTGGTTGAGTTGTAAGTCGTAAGTTGGAGAGTCTTTCAGTTAGAGTTGGATCTGGAATCACAGTTGTAGTTGCAGTTGCTCTGAGCTCTACTCAGCTAGAATCCGTTACTCGGGCATATATTTCATTTCAAGACTGTATATATTTATTTCTAATAATAGTATTCCTAAATTGACTAACCCGCGTTCCAGTTGTATAACGCGTTCAAGATCACTTACATTTTCTATCTCCATATCTGTTTTTGTTATTTAGTATTTTGTGCGGTTCCTCACTCGGAATCCACAACAGTAACAATATTAAACACTCAAATCCGATTGTATTACATACTGAGAAGATATCGGTAATGTTTTTTAATAAAATGTTTTGTACCAAACAGTATGCTAAATTTTACATTGACTTATGACATTACTCTCTGTGATAGTAAATCTATCAGCAGCTGGATGCCATTTGGTAAAATCATTTTTTATTCATGATATTGCAAGTAGCAAAAGATGAAGACAATTATGTTTACAGAAATTAAACATTAAACTGTACCTATATATATTTATATATCCACATTGGGTTTTTATATATCCACATTTTTATATATCCACATTGGGTTTTTATATATCCACGTTGGGTTTTTATATATCCACGTTGGGTTTTTGTATAGTTTACTTTCTGAATCTTCACCTGAAAAGATTATAGCAACTACTGATAAAACCAAATGTGAAATATGTAAGCAACACATATATATTGAATATATTATGTTTCTGGGCAAAATCTTCCCTTCTGATACTAATTCTAGGTGGCACACATACCTTATTTTTTATATAAATTGATTGCAAATTATCGGTCGTAACTGGATTAGAACAGTTGTTCAATATGCTGGTATTTTTGCATTAAATTTACTTCTGTGTACCAAACTAAACTGCCGGACATAATTATCAAGACACATATATGTTGTTACAAATATTTTTCTCTGTGGCACAATGAATAATATCCAGAAATTGAAAAAGTACCACCTGGCTTTTCCAAAACGCTATTCTTTTTCGGTAATAAGAAGTTTACGTGATTATTCATAGTAATATCTTGGACATAAGAATAAACTACATTTGTCAGCAAGTCCTCCGATTCGGATATTGCATGTTGTGAGGAGCATGGAACCACATTTTAATTGTTGTTGTTTCCAAGTCCACCCTCACTCGAGATGGCATCACCCGGGTTAGTGTCACCTGTTAGTGTCCTAGCTATGTGGAAATAGTAAACGACACTCCACCAAAAAATATCAACCACTATGAAACATAAAAATATTTTATCAGAGTATATTTATACAATAGATATTGATAACAATGTGAACAATACACCTTTTTCGTAAAATTACAAACACTATGCGCATAATAATAAATCGTAGTAACTTCAACCAAATCCGTTTAAAATACCTCTAAGCAACCAGCATGAAATAACAACTCATGACATTAACCTATATAATATTTTACACTTTGTTAAATCAAAGTGTATTACGAAATCTAACTTCGACAAAACTGAAACATAAAACACATATCAACTCCTCTACTAATTATATCTACCCATAGATTTATATGAGCAAAAGATTAGTATCAAACAACATTCATTCAACTGTGAAAGCAGAATTACATATCAGATGTTTATTAGTTCAAGTCTCCCAAGAAACTTAAATTTCGTCATTAAATGATGCATCTGTAGTGGATATGCCATTAAACAGACAAAACAATTATTCAACTGGTATAGCATGATAATTCATGCTATTATCATATGATGCTTATAAATAAATTTACTTTAAATGTTACTGAAAGATTAAGGTTATATATATTTTTCTGTCAATGCATGGATTTGCAGGGGCAGTTAATATCGGGAAAATTAGAATTAGTCAGCCGAGGTACTGTTTTAAAAAAGCCTGGTATTTCAAATGCATAATTCAATTTGCATGCATGCAGCTACAATTTAAGTAGCAGTGTTAAGTGGACACTCAAGAGAGGGGTAAATGCCAATTAAGGAAGGAAGCTATTTTGAATTTAAAAACTTTTAAATGAAAAGAGAGAAAATCTCTGAATAATGTAACATGCTTATGTTCTAACGGGAAATAGTATTTAAAAAGAAATGAAAATCCAGTGAGGGTATGCTTGTAGCAGTAAAATAGTTGGTGTAGATGTTAGAATCGACGAGTATTTTTTAAATCTGGACGAGTCTTTTCGGTTCAAATATTAAGGAATCCCCTTCAGAAACCCTGAAATGTATCTCCTTATTTAACATTTGGGAAATTCACAGTGTGTATCCTTCACTCTGTAGATTTGAATGAATTCTAGAAGTATTTCTAAACAGTCTGTTTTAATGCAAGAAAAAATATAAATTCAACATTCAAGTAGTCGATCGCTCTCTCTCTTTCTCTCTCTCTCTCTTTCTCTCTCTCTCTCTCTCTCTCTCTCTCTCTTCCCAGATAAATGAAATATACTTCTGGGGTTTAAATTTGCCGAAATCTTGATGCTAGATATCATTCTGAAAATACCTAAACCACTCATACAAAAATGTAAAAAACAGTTGATACTCTGTCAGACGTTTGTCATTTGGGCAGGAAGAAATGAATATTCAAATAAATATTCAAATAAATTATAAAATAAAATAATTGAGTTCCAGAGAATGATAATTTATATTGTTCGAAATATAAAAACACTTTATAATAGTGCCTTAGCATGAAGAGAAACTTTCTGATTTTTGTTTGTAACTGAAAATATATCGATTACTTTTCCCACTATAGTTGGAAACTATTTTTTTTTACATTCGCCCTTAAGATTATACCATGTGCTTTTAAGATTTAAATTAAATTAAGGACTTCTCAGCCGTCTGACATATGTATTTGCATTAGTCTTTCTCCATACTTTCTTTTTTTATCTATAAACACGCAAACACACATATATACATTTGATAAAAATATAATTTTAAAATAGGCTATATTTGTGGGTGATAAAGTCTTTAGTGCCAGCTTCCGAGAGCACTTAAATACAAAAGTTGGCATTGATACAAACACACAGTGGTAACATAGTTTTATTCATAAAACAATCTTCGGCTTTTGGTTTAAAGACTACGATTAAGCATAAAACAGACTGTCGTCGCTGGGCGTTCACTTCATTGTATAATTTCATATATATATATATAAAGTCCAAAAATTACATATGCTGTATGCCATTTAAGCGAAGAATATCCTCACTTCTTCAGCGGCAAAATTCGTTTTATTGCTCAATTAGAATACAAAATTAATTTACCGGAAGTATGCACAATAACAAATTCATACACGGAAGTTTACATGCAAGAAGAAAAAATAAAATGATATCAAAAATAATAATGGAAAGGGTGTTAAATAAGGGAATATCTGTTTTTTAGAAGGTTGTCGCCTAAACATTGATACGAAGGGTAGGGAAGAAGAAGGGGAAAATAAAGAAAAAAGAGACGGCAAAAAGTATTCAAGACACGATCAATGAAAATGAATTTTGGATTGAATCAAAAGTTAAAAGTTAAGCGTGTTACAGGAAAGTAAGTAGGTGAATTAGAAAAACGGAATAAAAGGAGAAAAGAAAACAACAGTGTAGATAGGCAAAGAGTGAAGCGGATGGGGAAAATAATGAAGAAAGAATCAGGCCTGACAGCTGTATTTTCTTTATTTTCCTCTTCTTTCCTACCCTCCCTATCAATGTCTAGACGACAACCTTCTAACAAAGTCTATACATATTTTTAACATCCCTCCCATTATTATATCTGATATTATCATATTTTTCTTCTTGTACGTAAACTTCCATTTATTAATTTATTTTTTATTCTTCTTTTTCTATGTGCTCTGTCCCTTCAGGACGTAGGCGATCATGGCTCTCCACATCTCCCTATCCATTGTGGCTCTTAGTATGTTTGCTCCTGTTGCTTCTGGCAACCCCCGTTCCGTCATCCACCTGACCAGACCCTGCAAATATATTATCCGCTGCCTTCCTCTGTCTCTCCTTTCTTCTATCTGACCGTATCAGTATCAGGTTCTCCAGGCTCTCTTTCCTAATTGCATGTCCCAGGAACTTCAGTTGTCTCTTCCTGATGCTCAGCATCAATTTCCTTTTTGTTGCCATTCTTTCTAACACCTTGTCGTTGCTTCTATGCTCAGTCCACAATATCCGTAGCATACTTCTGTTTATATTTCCGTTAAATTAATTTTTACTGTATTTGCCTAATAAAAAAAATCTTGCCGCTGAAGAAGTAAGAATTTTTCTCACTGAAATGACCATAAGGCATTTGTAATTTTTAGACGTTTTTTGGAAAATATACATATTTGGCTCTGTAAATACATATGGCATTTAGATAAAGTTCTCTACCATGATCATTTTTAATATTAATGAGATTAATGTTAATAGAGCTTGGGTTTGTTATAAAGCTTTTACATACATGATATTCTCTCTCACTCACTCTCTCTCTCTCTCTCTCTCTCTCTCTCTCTATATATATATATATATATATATATATATATAACATAGCAAACTTGGTATACAATCCAGGTAAATTCCGATACAGAGACGATCTCAAAAGAACTGAATGTTAAATTCATTTATTCAATTTAATTTAACAGAGTAATATAATTTATAAAAGATTTTAGAGTATTACAATGTGTAATCGTTATTTCACCGCGACCTGATGTTATTATCACGTATCGTCAGACTCAAATGGTACAGTACTTGGTCCTCAAAATATACTCTCAAAAATATTTTATTTTATTTTATTTTACATAGACGCTCACATGTTCATATTAGAATAGACATTTATAACGGTAATTTTCGAAAATTTCAGGCTCATTTGAAAAGAAACCAAAAGAAAGAAAAGCACACATAGACGAATGATTAATGTAAAGAAGAGAAAAAAGATGGAAAAGAAAAAAGAAAAAGAGAAAAAAGAAAAAAGAAAAAGGGGAAACAAAAAACTGAAAGGAAAGCAAGAAAGAAAAAGAGAGGACAACGTTCTAAGTGATTTTTTTAAAAACCTGGATATCATAATTTTAATACAATTTGAAAAAATAACTATTCTTATAATTATTTTAAAATTTAAGCTTCGTTTAAAAAATATTGTTAAAATAATTAAAAATACTAAAATTAAAGAATATAAATATAGAAACTGGAAAAACAGATAAACCTATTAGAAGTGAAAAATACACAAAAAGGACAACAAGAAGAAGAAATCACGCTAGAACGGATTGTAAACTGATTAAAAAAAATTAAAAAAACACGAGATCGAAACCGACGTATATTATTACTCATATTCATTCTTAGAAACATGAGAAGTGATTTATCCTTAAATTATCATATAACGACGATGGAGAATATTTATGGTGAAAAATATATCATAAATAATACTTCCTAACATAAATTACATTATAGCCGCTAGTAGTAATTTATTCTTACTATAATTAAAATAATAACTCCTAATGAGAAAATATAAATTATTAAAATACAATCTTAAAAAATATTTTAAATACTAGCAATACTAATAATAGATAACTATAAAAAAAATAATAATAATAAAAATAAAACAATAAAGAGATAACTGGGTCTATACATATATGCACATACACACACACACACACACACACTTCACAATCCTTTTATTTTTATTTTTTGTTTTATTTTCATTTTATTTTTAATTTTAATTTTATACTTCTCTTCAGTTAAAGAAAATGCTCATTCCGGCAAAATATTTGCACCAAATGGAAGAAATATTGTAAGGTTTGATGAAATGAGCTAATTAGCTCATAGAAATTAACTATAGTTTATAAACACTTGAAATGACGTGGTGAGTTTATATATATATATATATATTAATATACTAGCAGTATAACCCGACATTGCTCGGGTGTAGTAAAAGCTATAAAACTAATCCATGATCCTGGAGCCCAGACTATTTGGACGTTGGCACGAAAGACTAAAAAGCAATAGCTGTTTCCAGTTAAAGTGAAACCGTAGACTGAAAGAAAAATGAATGGATGTATGTCAAATTTTAATTTCCTGGTATCGATATCAAATAAGTTTTTTTTCGTCGTAAACTGAATTTTGAAGTAGAATAAGTCCTCTGAGTAAATGGTATTGTTGTATTGCTTCGTTTTGATATGATTAGAAGATAACACAAACTTGAATTAATGATGTTTATTTTTGGTATAAAACTTTAGGTTTTTACATCAAGTTACAACCTTTAAATTTTGTGTGGATACAGGAGCAGACTAGCTAAATTCACTTCACTGTGGGATGCTAATAGTAAACGAGCCTATCCTTTCTGGACTCAAGTGGTCAACTCTAGCGTAATCCCTTTTTCAGATCTCCTACCCAAAACTACTGTCCTTAACTCCTACTTCTTACTCCTACTCTTACTTCTACTCATACCAAAAGAAACGGTTCCTTATTTTGCCGCCCAATTTTGAATTCTTGGCGTCAGTGTGTCGATCTTTTTCTATTTTTAGATCACTCGCCATTTTATACACAATAACTGTATCATGGATGTGACTAAGGAAAAACAATTATAGCGAAGCAAAAACTAAAATAATGTGGCTGAAAAAATACAGACATACAGGCAGATAAACAGACACATGCACAAACATCTTGCCTTATATATATATATATATATATATATATATATTGATTATTCTGCACTATTAAAAGAACTGCAGCCTTAAAACTTCTGAATATTTTTATGCCTTTGTCTATGATTGTATCAAATTTGATTAAAATAGGACCACTTCTTATATAACCCTATTTTTTTGATTATCAATGTTCGATTTTTATCGGGGGTACCTCAACACAAATCCTAGCAAAGAACACTCACAGACGCTTATAGTACACGTGCATAAATTTTCAAGAAAATTGGTTCAGCCGTTTCGGAGCCTATAGGAAACGGACACAGACACACACACAGACACACACACACAAACAAATTTTTATTTATAAATAAGTTTATATATATATGTGTGTGTGTGTGTGTTTGTGTGTGTGTGTCTCTGTGTGTGTGTCCGTTTCCTATAGACTCCGAAACGGCTGAACCGATTTTCTTGAAAATTTACGCAGTTGTACTATAAGCGTCTGTGAGTTATAATATATATATATATATATATATATATATATATATATATATATATATATATATATATATATATATATAATCTTGTGCGAATTAATTGAAACAAAACGAATCATGTTTTCCCAGAATCATTCACACTTTCCTCTACTAGTATACATCGGTTCTTGGAGCTCTTTTTCTCTTCCGAACGTATTTTTCTTTAATTTTTTGAACTGATCGATCCCGCTCTTTTTGCCTTGATGACACTGAGTAACACTTGACAGCGTGTTCATGCAGCGTTAAAAATGTCGTAAGATTCCTTGGGGTAACGTCTATCGCAGAAAACGTTCGTGGGATAACTAATCGAGTGTCGAGACAACAGTATCTGAGCGTGATAAAAACGTGATTCAACCATAAATGACGCAATTTATTTCTAAGCCAAATAAACTCAATCATAAACCCCGAAAATTAAATCATATTACTGCACACCATTATAAATAACCTAATTTGATTAAAAATATAGAAATAGTTTACACCCTTAAACTTAAGTGGGTTTAACATTGATTGTGTAATGAGAGAATGGTGAAAGCAAAGAAAAAAAATTAATGTAGACGTTTCTATTAATTTGCACAATATATATATATATATATATATATATATATATATATATATATAATTTATAAAAGATTTTAGATTATTAAAATGAGTAATACATTTTTAACTGCGTCATGATCTTATTATCGCGGCTTGTCAGACCCAAATGTTACAAGATGTGGTACTCAAAAATATACCCACCATAAATCCTTTTCCTTTTCTTTTATTTTACATAGGCATATTAGAATAGACATTAGTAAAGGTTATTTAAGAAAATTTCTAGCTCATTCGAAATGAATCCAAAGAAAATAAGAAGCAATAATAGAGAAAAGATAGACGACTGATTGATGTAAAGAAGTGAAAAAGAGAAAAAAGAAAAAAGAGAAAAAAGAAAAAGTGGAAACAGAAAAAACTGAATGGAGAGCAAGAAGAGAAAAAGAAATGACAAAGAGAAACAATAAAAGAAAATACAGTATCACGAGAAATAAATGTTGACACCATTTTTCGTATCAGCGTCTCAAACCTCCTAACTGTTCGTTTAGAAAAATATGGAAAAATTTGAGTATGAAATTTAATCTCAAATGGGATATATTTACGGTATAATAAACATTGTACATCATAATTTTAATACAATTTAAAAAAAAATAACTACACTTACTATTATTTTAAAAATTAATGCTACTTTAAAAAATATTGTTAAAATAATTAAAAATACTAACATTCAAAATATAAATATGGAGAAAGAAAAATTAGATAAACGTAAGAGAAAGGGGGAAATGCACAAAAAAAGGAAAGAAAAAAGGAGAAAACACGATAAAACGGATTTTAAAATAATTTTTAAAAAAGCTAGATCGAAACGGACGTATTCATATTCACTCATATTCATTCTAAGAAACGCGACAATGGATTTACCCTTAAATTAAAAATACCGACTTTGGGAATATTTATGGTGAAAATTATGGTGAAAATATGGTGAAAAATAAATCATAAATCTTACATCCTAAAATAAATTACATTATAATCACTAATAGAATTTTTTCTAATTATATTTAAAATAATAACTCCCAATAAGAAAATAAAATTTATTAAAACACAATCTTAAAAAATATATAAAATACTTGCAATAATAATGACAGATAATGATAGTAAATAAAATAATAGTAATAACTAACAAAATATTAAAGAGATAACACATATATGTATACATACATACATATATACACATACACACATATATATATGTATTCATCCACATATACATTAATATATACATATGTATGTATCAAACAAAATTTTTCTAAGACGTAATGATAAGTATAATAAAAATAAGAATAATATTAATAATGATAATAATATTAATAATGCTAATACTTATACTAATAATATTTATAATAATAATAATAATAATATTAATCACAGGAGAGCATGTTAATAGTAAAAATAATAATAATAAAAATAAAGAATCCCTTGAAACACCAGCTTAAGAGCTATACAAAAAATTATCTTATTAGGTACAGCCTACACACAAAGGAGAACTTTGTATATCTAATGGTAGGGATGATAGGGGAGATAGAAAAAACATGAAATGGAGCCATAACAACACGGCACGACGTCTTAGCTCTTTCCGCAGACTTGGTTGGTAGTGCAACCATAGCAGAAATCGAAATATGATGAAAGATGAGATAATAATAATAATAATAATAATAATAATAATAATAATAATAATAAAGATACAAAGAGATTTTACAGGGAAATAGGTAAAAAAAGAATTGAAGTGACAGTACCCTCCAGAATGGAAGAAGTCACACAGTTCTGGGAAAAAATATGGGCTTGCCCTAAAGAACTTAGCAAGGAAGTGCATTGGATTACGCAGGAGATAGAACGAATGAAAAATAAACCCGAACAGACATGGTCTGGAATTACAGAAGATTATGTTAAATTTGCACTAAAAAAAGCACACAATTGGAAATTCCCAGGTATAGATAAAATTCCTAACTTTTGGTTATATTATTTAAATGCAGCACATAAAAAATAGCCAAAGAACTCCAAGAAATGGTTGACGATCCCACTAAAATTCCTGCATGGATGACCAAACGAATTACATTTCTTCTACCCAAGAATGGTGACACAAACAACCCGAAAAACTACAGACCAATTACATGTCTTCCAACAACATATAAACGACTAACATATATTTTAACAAAACATACATATTTATTCTTAGAAAGAAATGACATGACACCGCTTGAACAGAAAGGGTGCAAACGTAGCTGCTATGGTTGTAAAGACCAATTGCTAATTAACAAAATGATCCTGGAAAACTGCTACAGTACAAAGTAAAATCTTAGTACTGCCTGGATAGACTACCGAAAGGCATTCGATAGTGTGCCACATGACTGGATTTTAAAGACTTTAAATATATACAAGATATCACCCGTCATCATCAATTTCATCAAACAGTGCATGTCTATATGGAAAACAACCCTTTACCTCAATCATATCAATGGAACCTATAAGTCTGATGAAATAAACATCAAAAGAGGTATATTTCAAGGTGATTCTTTATCTCCCTTACTATTCTGCATATCATTAATAGCACTAACCAGTCAACTTAATATGACAGAATGTGGTTATAAAATAGGCCAAAAGAAAATAAGCCATCTATTTTACATGGATGACTTAAAGTTATATGCTAAGAATGATAATGAGCTGGGAGGTCTTCTGCAAACTGTAAAATGCTTCAGCGAAGACATTGGAATGAAATTTCATTTGAATAAATGTGCTAAAGCTACAGTTTTACGTGGATCAGTACAAGAAACATCCTCAATTAGCCTAGACCCTGCTGTAACAATAAAAGAATTGAAACCAGAAGAAGCTTATAAATACCTAGGTGTAAATGAGAGCGAAAACATTCACCATAAAAAAATGAAAGAAATAGTGCGTAAAGAGTACTATAGAAGCCTACGAATGATATTAGAAACTGAATTAAATTCACAGAACAGAGTTATGGCCAATAATAGCCTTGCAATTCCAGTTGTCCAATATAGCTTCAACATCTTAAACTGGACTCTAAACGATATCAGGCGAATGGATGCTAAAACAAGAAAGCTTCTTTCTAAGCATAAGATGCATCATCCAAAGGCTGATGTAGACCGTCTATACATACCCCGTAAAGAAGGTGGAAGGGGTCTTATTCAGCTGGAATTGTCATACAAGACAACAACTATTGGCTTACTAACATACATAGAAAAAACAAAGTATTGGATGATACAATTAGTAAGGCAACATGAAGAAAGAAAGAAAAAATATTCAATAATAAAAGAAGGCAGTAAATACAAACAAGATTTACAGTTAGTAGATTCTGTAGAAAAGCAAAACAGAAGCCAAGAGCCAACTATTGCGGCAAAAAATATGAAAATGAAAGCCAAAGATAAAGCTCTTGAAAAGATGAAACAGCGCTGGCAAGACAAACCTCTGCATGGCCAATAAATCCAATGTTGACAAAGTTAATACTCATCGATGATTACGTGCATCTGGATGAAAATCTGAAACTGAAGGATTTATACTTGCAGCACAAGACCAAAGTCTTTTCACGAGAAACTTTCAGGCAAATATTATGCATAATAATATGGATCCAAAATGCAGGTTTTGTGATAAACACCAAGAAACAATAGACCACCTAATCTCAGCCTGTTCTGTGCTTGCCCCAAACGAATATAAAAATCGCCACGATAGAGTTGGTCAATATTTACATTGGACAATGTGCAAACATTATGGAAAAGCTGTAAACAAACACTGGTATAAACATCACCCAGCACCGGTTACAGAAATAGAAGATGTAACCATTCTATGGGATTGCACCATCTACACAGACAGAAAAATTGAAGCAAACAGGCCAGACATTATTGTTAAAAACCAGAAGGAGAAAACTTGTCTATTAATTGATATGGCTTGTCCAGCTGATTATAACATAGCAATCAAGGAAAAACTGTCAAAATATAAAGACCTGGAAATTGAAATAGAAAAATGTGGAAATTGAAAACAAGAGTTGTGCCAGTGATAGTAGGTGCACTTGGAATGATAAAAAATGGAACAAAACAACACATTGAAAGAATCCCCGGAAACCCCAGCTTAAGAGATATACAAAAAATTGTCTTATTAAGTACAGCCCACACACTAAGGAAAACTTTATCTATGTAATGATGGGGATGATAGGGAAATAGAAAAACATGAAATGGAGCCATAACAACACGCCACTACCTGCCTTAGGTCTCCCCGCAGACTTGGTTGGTAGTGAGACCAAAGCAGAAATGGAAATATGATGAAAAATGACATAATAATAATAATAATAATAATAATAATAATAATAATAATAATAATAATAATCACCACAGGAGAGATTGTTAAATGTGCACTGAAAAAAGCACACAATTGCAAATTTCGAGGTATAGTTAAACTACCTAAATTTTGGCTATATTATTTAAACATAGCACATAAAAAAAAACTAGACAAGGGAACTTCAAGAAATGGTTAATGATCACACTAAAACTCTTGCATGGATGACCAAAGAAATTACATTTTTTCTATCCAAGAATAGGAACAAAGACATCTCGAAAAACTACAGACCATTTACATGCCTTCCGGCAACATACAAACTGTTAACATCTATTTTAACATATTTCTTCTTGGAAAGAAATGACATATTACCGCTTGAACAAAAAGGGTGCAAACATGGCTGTTACGGATGTAAAGACCAATTGCTTATTAACAGAATAATCCTGGAAAACTGCTACAATGCAACGAAAACCCTTAGTACTCCCTGGATAAATTATCATAATGCATTCGATAGTGTACCACATTCCTGGATCTTAAATACATTAAATATATACAAGATATCATCCATCATCATCAATTTCATCAAACAATGCATGTCAATATGGAAAACAATCCTTTACCTAAATCAAATAAATGGAACCTATACGTCTGAAACACCAAAAGAAGTATATTTCAAGGTGACTCTTTGTCTCTCTTACGATTCTACAAACCATTAATTGCATTAAACAGTGAACTTAACAAGACAGAATATGGTTATAAAATAGCCCCAAAGAAAATAAGCCATCTATTTTACATGGATGACTTAAAGTTGTATGCTAAGAAGGATAACGAGCTGGAAGGTTTTCTGGAAACTGTAAAATGTTTCAGCGAAGACATTGGAATGAAATTCAATTTGAATAAATGTGCTAAAGCTTAAGTTTTACGTTGATCGCTGCAACAAACATCCTCAAATAGCTTCGACCATGCTATAACAATAAAAAAAAGCCAGAAAATGCCAGAAAATGCTTATAAATACCTAGGTGTAAATAAGAGTTAAAAAATTCACCATACAAGCATGAAAGAAATAGTTCGTAAAGTGTATTATAGAAGGCTACGAATGATATTAAAAGCTGAATTGAATTCCCAGAACAGAATTATGGCCATTAATGGCCTTGCAATCACAGTTGTCCAGTATAGTTTCAACATCTTATACTGGACTCTGAACGACATCAAACGAATGGATTCGAAAACAAGAAAGCTTCTTTCTAAGCATGAGATGCATCATCCAAAGGCTGATGTAGACCCTATATACATACCCTGTATAGAAGTTGTAAATGGTCTTATTCAGCAATAATTGTCATACAAGACAACAACTATTGGTTTACCAACATACATAGAAAAAACAAATGACCGGATGATGCAATTAGTCAAGCAACTTGAAGAAAGCAAGAAAAAATATTCAATTATAACAGAAGGCAGTAAATACAAACAAGATTTACATTTCTTAGATTCTGCAGAAAAGCAAAACAGAAGCCAAGAATCAACGATTGCTGCAAAAAATATGAAAATGAAAGCCAAAAAGATAAAGCACTTGAACATATGAAACAAGGCTAGCAAGACAAACATCTGCATGGCCAATATCCAGAACGTGCCAATAAATACAATGTTGATAAAGTTAAAACTCATCGATGGTTACGTGCATCAAGATTAAAGTCTGAGACTGAAGGCTTTATTCTTGCAGCGCAAGACCAAAATCTTTTCACTAGGAACATTCAGGCAAATATTTTACATAATAATGTGGATCCAAAACGCAGGTTCTGTGGAAAACACCAGGAAACTATAGGCCACCTAATCTCATGATATTCTCTGCTTGCCTCAAATGAATATAAAAATCGCCACCATAGAGTTGGGCAATATTTATATAGGACAATGTGCAAACACTATGAAAAATCTGTAAACAAACACTGGTATGAACATTGCTTAGTACCGGTTACAGGAATAGAAAATGTCACCATTCTATGAGATTGCAATATCTACATAAACAGAAAAATTGAAGCAAATAGGCCGGACATTATTGTCAAAAACCAGAATGATAAAACTTGCTTATTAATTGATATGGCTTGTCCAGCGGATTGTGACATAGCAACCAAGGAAATTGAAAAGCTGTCAAAATATAAACACCTGGAAATTGAAATAGAAAACATGTGGTAATTGAAAACAACAATCGTGACAGTGATAGTAGGTGAACTTGGAATGATAAAAATGGAACAAAACAACACATTGAACGAATCCCTGGAAACCCCAGCTTAACAGATATACAAAGAATTGTCTTGTTAAAAACAGCCCACCCACTAGGAGAGATGTAAAAAACATGAAATGGAGCCATAACAACACACCGCAACCTGCCTGATGTCTTCCTGTAGACTTGGTTTGTTGTGCGACCATAGTAGATATCGAAATATGTTGAAAAATGTCAAGATAATAATAATAATAATAATAATAATAATAATAATAATAATAATAATATTCATTCTATCATATTCTATCACAAAGAAAACAGAAGAAATTACAAAATTACCTATAAACATAATAATTATAAAAAAAATAATAATAATATGAAATGGTTTTGCTGTAAACTAATATTAACCTGACGTGAAAAATTTTGCTGTAATATGATATTAACATACATGTACAAAATTAACACTGAAATTTAATGTAAAATATAACCTGATATATTTCCCGTAAAAATTAAATTGGGCAACATAATTTCAATACTATTTGAAAAAATAACTACTCTTACTAGTATCCCAGAAATTCCTATTAATTTTTTTAAAAATTCAGTTAAACTAATTAAATCATTAAAACATAAAAATGAAACGATAGAAAGATAAACCTAAAAAGTGGGAGGAAGCAAAATAAAAAGAATGAGATGAAAAATTAGAACATTATAGAAAAAATTTAAATTAATTTAAAATAAACTTCCTATATCAAACGTCTATTACATTAATAGTTATTCTTAGAAACGAGATATGGGATTTCCTCTTAAATTAAAATATACCGATTATCGGGTATATTTGCGGTGAAAAATAAATCATAAATCTTACATCCTAATATAAATTACAATATACCCATAAAATAATAATTCCTAGTAAGAAAAACTAAATAAAAAATTAAGATATAATCCTAAAAACACCTTTAATAATAATAATAATAGACAATAATAATAGACATCCGTTATATATATATATATATATATATATATATATATATATATATGTGTGTGTGTGTGTGTGTGTGTGTGTGTGTGTGTGTGTGTGTGTGTGTGTGTGTGTGTGTGCGCGTGTGTGTATGTGTGTGCGTGTGTGTGTGTATCAATCAAAATTTCTATCAAACTTTAATAATAATAATAATGATTGTAATAATAATAATACTCATTCTATAAAACACGAGGGAAAAAGAAACTTAAAAAATACCTATAAATATAATAATAAAAATAAAAAAAATAAAAACACAAAAGATTAATAATAACAAAAATTGAAAAATCAAAACCACCTTTGCTGTAAAATAATATTAGCAGCACATTCCACAATTTTTCAAAATAAACACTTTTTTAAAATTAAGTTAATGTAAGTTAATATAATTTACACTAATTCAAATCACACTCAGGATTTCTCAAGACTATTTCATATCTATTTTTGTCTGCATTTAAATATTATTTAATTCCGCTGAACACTGAAATTGTTTTATTTGCATCTTGAAACTCTGCACAGAAAATGTTTCCCAGTCAGTTCGAGTTCGTTTAAAAGGTACTTTGATCAGTTCTTGCGGCTTTGCTCTGATCTTCTTCTCATCATATGTAACAAAAGTCTTATATTTGTCTGTATTACATTGCTTTTCACAGTAATGATCTTCATGATTTTTCTAATATTGTGCGATACTACCAGATCTGTGTTTGAGTTTGGGTTTTATTTAACGGCATATCGACCTCTGTCGGTTATTTAATCCCAAAACATAGAGTTTTATGGAATTTTTTTAATGTTCGGCTATAGTGAGAATGTTGAGATAATCCAGTTTTGTGAAAAATTCACCTTTTTATTTTTTACATTATAAAACTGAATCTGTCTTTTAGTTTTGTGTATTCAAAAGTGTGTTATGGCAAATTATTTTTCCTTCAAAAATGTTATCGTAATATTTTTTCCTTCGAAAATGTGTTATGGCAATATTTTTTTCATTCAAAAATTATTGTTGGTAAAATTTTTCTTTCAAATTTGAATATTTTTCTATAAAAGTCTATATGTATCTATTTCTATAAAAGTCATTTATAGTATTTTGACCCCAGTTTGGGGGTTAGCTAATTACCAATAGCTGGGCCCCTAACACTCCGAGTTAAGGTAAACCTAGGAATAACAACAATTATGAGGGTGTTCCATGCTCCTAACAACCTCCCAGTCCCTTACTGCTGGATGCAGTTTACCGTCATACCCAGGAACGTGTGTATAATTAACAAAACTGGTTGTTGGAAGATTTGAATTTCTTTGTTCGATAATTACTCTTTCCTGTTTGTATTATAGTATTTAATATTTTGAGTAATAGTAGCCAAGCCACTTCCATGATTATGTCTATGAGTCATTGTGTTGGTTTTGCTTGCTTGAGCTCAGCCTGGATTTTCCTTTCCTTTGTCAGATTTGCAAATCCTTTTTTCAACGTTCAAGTATATTAAAATTTAGCGCCTCACGCTTATCATTACATTAGGCTGTTTTCCTAAGATTTCCATTATTATATTTTCTCAAATAAAAGAGGCATATAATGTTTCCGTAAAATTCTCTTTTTATACGAATATTCATTTTGATTTTATTTATTGTATGTACGCTGTAAATACATGCATATCTATGACTTGAAAATGACATTTTTAATAATGGTGAAGTATCTCAGTTAAAGAAAATCAATAATCGTAAGTTCGCTTTTGTCATTAAATTACATGTATCAGTAATATGCTTTAACAGTATAGATTTTCTTTCAAAAAATTAGCTGCTCAATTTTTATAAAAGCCACATTTATATAGATTCTCTTCGTTCCCCGTATCAAGGACCAGAAAACCATTTATTGGAAACCTGTAATCAAATACAACATGCTTTTCAATAATAATTCCATATTTTTACACGGGATTATTTTCTACGATTGCCGCTCTCATTAATTAAGTACATTTGAATTACCAGGAATTAAACGTTGTAATACGAAATACAAGGATGTTATTTCTAATTAGAATATTAACTTTCGGAACGATTCTCGAAGAATCTTCTTTCTCCGTACGATACGCTTTTGCTTTTCGATTAACTGTTCAATAGCATTTTAATCAAGAAATGAGTGTTCGAAAATGAATCTGATGTTATAAATGATAATGCTTGCATTTTATTGAAGATTAAACTATTTGCACTAAATATGTGAATCTTTCTTGCGGTTTCATTTTAATACTTTCGTCGCTTCAGTGTTTTATTCAATTTTTAACTTCTGTTGTGTAGTGTCACTGACTCATGGGAAGTGGTAGGCACCTAACTACCTCATGTTAATAGCTGTAGCGATTTATACTCTGGTACCTATTATGTGACCTGTATAGAGTGAATTTATCTCCTAATTTTCACTCGTAGTTACCCTTGGAGCTTTTGTCTTCTCACTGTTTTCCTTCCTCTTCCCGTGTGTCTAGACATAAGATATTGTAATCGTTTTCTTTTTCCCCCTAAAATTGTTCATTTTCAGAGTGTCTTCCGCTTTCAATTTTGATGCCATGTTTGTTTTGCTTTGACATGAGATTTTATCCCTCATTACTGACAGGATCCCTTTACATTTTTTTATTTCTATCATGGTGGAAACTTACTTGGTCCTAATGCGCTAACGTGCTCAACAAGAGTAAGAGTCCAATATCCCTACTAATCAATGAATTTGAAGTTCTCACCTCCCCAGCGGACAAGGCTGAATGCTTTGCCCGTAGTTTCTCCACCAATTCGACACTGGACTCGTTAGGAATACCTACACCCGACTTCCCACCCAGAACTAAGGCTAAACTAAATAACGTCCATATTACACCCTCGCTGGTCGCCAAGATAATTGCACAACTTGACCCACACAAAGCGAGCGGCGGTGACGAAACCCCAGTCATAGTACTGAAGAAATGTGCCCCAGAACTCTCCTCTGTGCTCTCTAAACTCTATAACCTCTGCCTCTCTGCTTCCTGTTTTCCTGCCTGTTGGAAGTCCTCCTGTGTAGTTCCTATATTTAAGACCCCGCCAATTACCGTCCTATTAGTCTCCTATGACCTTTGGCAAAGTTTTCGAAGCCATTATCAATGCCGAGGTGATTCAGCATCTCACTGTCCACAGGCTTCTCTCTCACAAACAGTACGGGTTTCGCTTCACCAGGTCTACTGATGATATGTTAACGACCATCACCGAGTACATATACTGGGCACTTGACAAGAATGGCGAAGCCCGAATCATTGCCTTGGATATCTCCAAAGCGTTCAGCAGGGTCTGGCACGCTGGCCTCTTGTGCAAACTGCGGAGCTACGGGATAACTGGAGATCTGTTTGACTTAATCCAGTCATTCCTCTCTAACCGCCCATTGAAGGTGGTATTAAATGGGCAGGGCTCCCAAAACTACCATTCGAAAGCGGGTGTCCCTCAAGGTTCTATCCTAAGTCTCATCCTCTTTCTGATCTACATTAATGATCTCCCCGACGCCATTAGATCCCACGTAGGCATGTATGCCGATGACACAACAATCTATTCTCGCATCGATAAAAAACCAGGTGTGGGCGACAAAGCGAACCTCGCTGCTGTGCTTGAAAAGGACCTCCAATCCGTAGTGGCCTGGGGTAGGAAATGGCTAGTAAATTTCAGTGCTTCTAAAACGAAGCTGTTATCAACTAACCATAGACAATCGCATCTAACTCCCATTACCATGCGACAGGCTAGCCTCCCAGAGAGTAAAATACTACGCCTCATTGGCCTAACACTTTCGGTGCACCTCAAATGGAATGACTATATCGAATCCGTTGCCAAATCTGCCGCTATGAAAGTCAGCTCTCTGTGCAGGGCCATGAAATTTTTCCCACCTGAATCAATTCTGCACATATACAAATCAACCATCCACCCGTGTATTAAATATTGCTGCCATATCTGGTCGGGTGCCCCTGCTGCTCTCCTTGGGCTTCTTGACAAAATACAAAGGAGGATCTGTAACGTGGTTGATACTGACTTGGCAGACCGGCTGCAATCACTCTCTCACCGGCGGGATGTGGATTCCCTGTATCTCTTCTACAAGTACTTTCATGGCTACTGCTCCGATGAACTTAGAGCACTGGTGCCGCCTAAGCACGAATTTACGCGAGATACTAGATTAGCAACTAGGGCCCACCCTTTTACAGTTAAACAGATAAGATTTAACCGTAAATTCTACTCCAACAGCTTCTTTTCTCGCGCTTCCCTCCTGTGGAACTCCCTTCCACAAGTCTGCTTTCCCGTCAGCTACAATCTCCAGGTGTTTAAATGTAGGGTCAATAGACACCTCCTATCATTCTAACTCCCAATTATTCACAGACCACTCGAATCTACTCAACCCCCATTCTCGGTATCTTTACCCGCCTATCACCCACCCTCTGACATTTCCGATATTTAACCATTAACGGTATCCCTAGCCGCCTATCACCCACCCTCTGACATTTCCTATATTTAATCATCCTTTCTCCACTTTATGTAGCCCCCAGCGCAGTAGTGTCAGTGACATGCCTTGCTCGGGGTGAAACACTTATTAAAAAAAAAATTTAGATTAGATTCACTATAATTTATAAATCATAGTTTTTGTTAGTAACATAAGACGTAGATTATATGGCTCTCTTTTTTTTACACGTGATTTCAGTATGTAGTGTTATTCTATATCTTAGCAACAATCTAGGGAGAAATGTATGTCATTTTTTCTTTCCGTTGTTTACATATTTTCAGTCCGTACTTAACAATTTGTACCGTCCTTTCTGCTAATCCGTTTGGTTGCGGATTGCAATGTCCAGTCTGAACTGTTTGCATATAATTTTGTTCGACCATTTCTACGTTTCTGTTTTTTGATTTTCACATACGCTTAAAATTATTCATTTTGAACCGTTTTCTCATTTTTATTATAAGCCAGTCATTTTTGCTTTTCTCTTTGATGTTTATAGCTACACCAAGTGCAACTTACGCCCTCTTGTTTCTCTATCGCGTTTGTATTCATTTCATTTACTAGACTCGTAACTTTCATTGTATTAAGGTTTTGTTCGAGGGATAGCTAATCTATTTCAGCAACATCAAATTCATTTGCCGATACTGGTCATTTTGAAAGCTACTTCACAATTTCATTTGAATCAGATCTTCAAATAACTTGTTTTTCGAACCCAGTTTTTTTTAAATCACAATATTTACCAGCTAGTTTCAAAAGATTAACCTATTCATTGACTGATTCTTTCACTTTTTGAGAGCTTATCTGTCTCTGCATTTGATAACTTTTTCTTAGGTATTAATTTTTTTCTACCAGCTGATATAGAATGTTGAAAATAATTTCCTTAAATTGTCTTACAGTTGTAATTGCTCATACTTTTCTCATAGCCCGGCAATCCACAATTGCCAAGAAGAAATCAATTATCTGGTTTTCTCCTTTAGTTGATTTCGAATCCTCCACTTTTTTCTCTAGGATTAGATTATAGAATTCTAAGCCACGCTTCTGTGAACTGCCAATTATCAAGCGATAATTGTTCATTCGCTTATTAAATACATTTGATATAATTGTTATGTATTGTCACTATATCACGAGAAGAGGTAAGGACTCAAATACCTTATAGAAAATAGCTGTATCTACTTTTACTCTTGCCGGCCTCTTATGTAAATGAGTTTCATAATCTTCCATAAATCTAATGTAAATAATGTGACACGATAACTAGACATATATGTATTTTATTATAATAGATTAAAATAGAAACTAGATTAGAATAGAAAATAGTTTAAAAACATATTTAACAAAAGTGAAAAAGAAGAGGAAAAAATAAATAAACGCTTTTTCTTTTATGAGGAAAATTGTCCTCCGGTAAATATTTGACTCAGTGATAAAGGTCAGCGGGTAGGTTTTCGATGACCCGGTCAAAGGTTGCCCTTTACTGTATCTTGACCACACATTAAGCCTTTTTCGGCGGAAGCCTTATTAAGATAAAAAAAAAGATAACTGAAATTTCAGACTTACAGTCGCCGGTGTTTGTCACCGGTGGTCTAGAGCATTTCCGGATTTCCCTGTTTCCGGTCAATTTTAGATAAATTCAGGTGTTTTTTTTTCCGAGTAAGTTAAGTTAAGAAGAGAAAGTTAAGACGAATTAAGTTAAGAGAGAGTCCCGCCGGGTGCGAGCTTGAAGTAAGGATCTCCGTTCGTCTTGTTTCGTTCAGTTTGGGTTTGTTGATCTCCATTAATTAGAGTTAGAGCTGTGTGTCACATTCGCCTGCCCTAACCGACAAGGCTAACTCTAAACGAATAAAGCATCCTTTTCAACTCATCCAAATTGTGGAAGTTCGTTCCTTATAGTCAATCTTGTACCCCCAGCTGTCCGGCCGACATTTTCAACAAATTCCGGCAACATCACAGCGTGGAGAACGGCCGCCGGAGAAAATTGTTCGGACGGACCGTTGGGGTGGTACATTTGGTGCCGTGACCAGGATTTGGAACCCACGGAAGTACCACTGGATCCTAAGTTTGGATTTCGACGAACCGACGCGACTGGACGAGGCGGGACGAACGGAGAAAAGGAAATCAAAGAAAGAATCACACTAACAACCAAATTCTAATTGCTTGGTATAAGCTTCAAAAGAAAAAAAAAGAAAGAAAAAGAAACAAGAGAAGGAAAGGGAACCCGTTATCAACAAACACCGTAAGGTAAGCAGAATTATTTACTCCCTTTTCGTCAGGCCAAAATTCTCGCAGGCAGAAGAACGGTTGCCACTAACGGCCGTACGATCGAAAAAAAAGAAAAGAAAAAAAAGAGGACAATGAATTGATTAAGAAAAAAAATGTGTGAGTACTTTGAGAGAAAAAAAGTATAAATTTCGAAAAAAAAAAGAAAAAGAGAGATAGAAACAACGCGAACGGTGTTAAAAAAAAACAAAAAAAAAACAAAGGAAAGGGAACCCGTTATCAACAAGCACCGTAAGGTAAGCAGAATTATTTACTCCCTTTTTGTCTGGTCAAAAAAAAAAAGAAAGAAATAGAGACAATTTAAACGGTCATTCAGTCATTTTTGAGTACTTAAAAACAAAACAAGGAGAAGACTGAAAAAGGACTGTTTGAAAAGAAAAAGGGATGATGATGGAAAAATATTTTTGAGAAAAACAGAAAGAAACATTTTAGAAACATTTATTTATTTTTGTTGTTGTTTTGGTTAAAAGAAAAAAGAGAAAGGAAGATGGAATACGATAATGAGAAAAAGGTATGTACAAAAAACAATGGAAAAAATAATAGGAAGGGAAAGAGCAAGAAACAACTGTGCGCGTACCAAAAAAATGAATTGGAAAAAAAATGTGTGACTATTTTGAGATAAAAAGTACGAATTTTGAAAAGAAAATTAAAGAAATAGAGAGATAGAAACAACGCAAACGGCGCGGAAAAAAAAGAGAATGAAAATAAAAACTGTTTGAAAAAAAAGTGGTTAAAAGAATAGTATGTGTTATTACTTAAAAAAAAAAGAGCATTATTTGGAAACAAAAACGACAGAGAGAAAAACTAAGTGGGAGTGTCCAACAACGAAAAAAGTTTTGAAAAAAAAATGACAAGATGTGTACAAAAAAAACAAAAAAAAAAAGGAAAAAAAAGGAAAAAAATAAGAGGAAGAGAGAGAGCAAGAAACAACTGTGGGCGTACAAAAAAAATGAATTGGAATAAAAGAATGTGTGACTATATTTTGAGATAAAAAGTACGAATTTTGCAAAGAAAGTTAAAGAAAAAGAGAGATAGGAACAACGCAAACAGTGTGAAAAAAAGAGAGAAGAATGAAAAAGGACTGTTTGAAAAAAAATAGTGTGCGTTATTAAAAAGGAAAAGAAAAAAGCACTATTCGTGAAAAAAGCAGTGAGAGAGACAAACTAAATGAGTGTGTACAACAACGAGAAAAACGTATTGAAAAATAAAAAAATGATGATGATGAAAAAAAAATATTTTTAAGAAAAACAAAAAGAAACATCTTTGTACCATTTATTTACTTGTTTTGGTTGAAAAAAATAAGATGATGATGATGATGAAAAAAATATTTTTGGGAAAAACAGAAAGAAGCGTTTTAGAAACATTTATTGACTTTTTTGTTGTTTTGTTCAAAAGAAAAAAAGAAAGAAAGGAAAATGAAATATGGTTGGTTGAAAAAGAGATTGATAATGAGAAAATAAATGTGTATGAAAAGAAATGGAAAAAATAAGAGGAAGGGAGAGAGCAAGAAACAACTGTGCGTGTAAAAAAATGGATTGGAAAAAATGTGTGACTATTTTGCGATAAAAAGGTATGAATTTTGAAAAGAAAGTTAAAGAAAAAGAGAGATCAACGCAAACGGTGTGAAAAAAAAGAGAAGAATGAAAAAGGACTGTTTAAAAAAAAGGGGGTAAAAGAATAGTGTGTGTACGTTAAAAAAAAGGAGAAAGAGAAAAACTAAGTGGGAGTGTCCAACAACAACAAAAATGTTTTGAAAAAAAATGAGAAGATGTGTACGAAAAAACAAAAAAAAAAGGAAAAAAATGAAAAAAATAAGAGGAAAAGAGAGAGCATGAAACAACTGTGGGCGTACAAAAAATGAATTGGAAAAAAAGAATGTGTGACTATATTTTGAGATAAAAAGTACGAATTTTGCAAAGAAAGAGAAAAAGAGAGATAGGAACAACGCAAACGGTGTGAAAAAAAATGAGAGAAGAATGAAAAAGGACTGTTTGAAAAAAAATAGTGTGCGTTATTAAAAAGGAAAAGAAAAAAAAAGCACTATTCGTGAAAAAAGGAGAGAGAGAAAAACTAAATGAGTTGTGTACAACAACGACAAAAACATGTTTTGAAAAAGGAAGGAAATGATGATGATAAAAAAAAATTATTTTTGAAAAAAACAAAAAGAAACATCTTAGAAACATTTATTTACTTTTTTTTGGTTGTTTTGTTTGAAAAAAACGAGATGATGATGATAAAAAGAACGAGAGAGAACAATGAAAAAGGACTGTTTGAAAAAAAGGGGGTAAAAGAATAGTGTGTGCTATTATAAAAAAAATGAATGAGAGAGAGAAAAAGTGACTGTGTACAACAACGACAAAAATATGTTTTGAAAAACAAAAAAGAATGATGGAAAAAAAAATTTTTTGAGAAAAACAGAAACATTTTAGAGACATTTACTTACGTTTTTTTTGTTGTTTTGTTTGAAAGAAGAAAAAAAGGATGATGATGATGAAAAAATTTTTTTTGAGAAAAAACAGAAAGAAACATTTTAGGAACATTTATTTACTTTTTTTGTTGTTTTGTTTAAAAGAAAAAAAAGAAAGAAGGGAAAACGGATTATATCTGGAGAACTTTAAATAGTAAAAAAAAAAAGAGACTGATAATGAGGAGCAGTTACATCGCTCCTATATTTATAGACTTGCTCAGAGTTATGACTATTTTGTCACCTTGTGTTAATTAATTTTTTTTTAATTTCTTTTCTTCTTTGGGAGAGAGGGTGGAAACACCCCTCTCTTGAATTTATTGTGTAAACTATGCTTCAATCATTTTTCGGGCGCCATTGACCCCATTGGGAGGGGACGTCCTCAGCAAACTTCCATCATGATAAGGTTTCATTGGGGGGGATGCAGGAAAGGCTCAGAGACTTATGGCTGGAAAATGATAACAGGAGATGAATTAACGAAGAGTGGAGTCTTTCAGGAATAGAAGAGAAGAAGTAAAGCGGAAAGCAAAACACTAAGTTGAAAAAGGTGTTCGTTAATTGACCCTCATACGTAGCGATAAACCAACTGCGTGGATTCATTGATGCCACCGGCTACGAAGACAAAAATTGAGGAATTGGTTGTTGAAATAAGAAAAATGTGTTGAGGAAATACAAAGAAATGGTATGGATTAATAAGAAATTTCATGATTGATGTTTGTGGAGAGGAGGAGAATATCCCTGGGGGATCAAAATATTTTTTTGTGGTGATGGCGTACCGACATGATGAAGCATCGTGTCATGTTTTTTTTTGTTTTGTTTATTGTAATTTATTGACATAAATGACAAGATCCGTTGGGGGAGGTAATGTGACACGATAACTAGACATATATGTATTTTATTATAATAGATTAAAATAGAAAATAGATTAGAATAGAAAATAGTTTAAAAACATATCTAACAAAAGTGAAAAAGAAGAGAAAAAAATAAATAAATAAACGCTTTTTCTTTTACGAGGAAAATTGTCCTCCGGTAAATGTTTGACTCAGTGATAAAGAGATAAAGTTCAGCAGGTGCGTTTTTCGAATGACCCGGTCAAAGGCTGTCCTTACTGTATCTTGACCACACATTAAGAATGTTCCGGCGGAAGCTTTATTAAGATAAATAGAAAAGATAACTGAAATTTCAGACTTACAGTCGCCAATGTTTGTCACCGGTGGTCTAAAGCATTTCCGGATTTCCGGATTTTCATTTAAATAAATAGAAGTGAGTTAAGTTCAAAGTTAAGACGAGTTAAGTGGAAGAGAGTCCCGCCGGGCGCGAGCTTGAAGTAAGGATCTCCGTTCGTCTTGTTTCGTTCAGTTTGGATTTGTTGATCTCCATTAATTAGAGTTAGAGCTGTGTGTCACATTCGCCTGCCCCAACCGACAAGGCTAACTCTAAATGAATAAAGCATCCTTTTCAACTCATCCAAATTGTGGAAGTTCGTTTCTTATAGTCAATCTTGTACCCCCAACTGTCCGGCCGACATTTTCAACAAACTCCGGCAACATCACAGCGTGGAGAACGGCCGCCGGAGAAAATTGTTCGGACGGACCGTTGGGGTGGTACAATAACAGTATGGAAATGAATCCCGTTCTATCTTGGACTTCATACGTTTATCAGTATTTTTAAATATAATTTTTGTTGTTTTGAACATTATTCTTGTCATGATATTCCGTTGCTGACGAAATACCAGACATTTGTATGGGAGTTTTTCCTCCATAACCATTTTCTCTATTGATTTTCTCATTATTTTGGCAAAATATATTTGATTTTAATGTAATATTTTAACCAGAAAAATTCTGAAATCCAATATTGACCAACAGCAGTAAACTTTTCTATGTACGAATTTCTCTCCATTGACTGAACAGTTATGATTTTTGTCATTTGATAGTAATATTTTCAGTCGATTTGACTCCTGACGCCCACTTTATCACTCGTTCTAATATAACGAGAGCTGAACGCTACATCATTCTTCCTGGTAATATCTCTATTTTTTCTAGATTAAATGCCTCCTGTTTTTATTGTCGCTGATATTTAAAGAGATAATTCTATGTGTTTTTTGTTATTTAATAAAACTCTTCTTTTTTTATAGTGACACATTGTAGATTGTGAAAAAAGGATAGTCGCCTTGATTTTGATATTTTCTGTGTTTGCTTAGCCTAATAACATTTTTAAATTGAAGTCCTTGCAAAGATAAGTTTTTTGACATACCGACTAATCCTCGCTCAATCCATGTTCAGCTTCCCATAGTAAAAAGTTTCGATCTTTTATAGATTATTGAACATGCTACAGTAATATCGGTGAATCTCAAACCATTCATCCAGCATTTAAAAATTCTATTTCTAAGTAGATAAAGTATTTTTGCTGAACATTACACATATCACAAGAAAACTGGAGATAAATAAGTCGTTTTAGTTGTACATCGTGTAAAACTGTGCGTGTTTACATTAGCAATTAATCATATGTAGTTTTATTTGTGTCTAGTCAATGAAGAAACGGCACATATTTTATCCATATATTTCTTCATGATTAAAGTTTTGTACATACTTCTTAATATTAAAGAATGTTATTAGGTGCCTCATCGAACTAAAAGATAATAACCGGAATCATCTATAAAGCAAATATTTTCATATTCTTCATATTCATCATTTTGTCTCAAATACTTTATATATATTCGCAAAATTTTATTAGTAGTAACTATATTTAAAATCTTCATAACATTCACTTTAAAAAATAGATGATATGCACACACATATATACATATAAACATTGAATGAGTTGAGTACTATACGTTAAACACTCTTGGACGATCTTGTCTTCTTCAAATCATAAGAGGCAAGACGAAAATCTCGACGCTGATGGCTGTCTTTCCTTTGTGCGCTGAACTGGTTGTCAACAAAAGAAATGGAAGCTAAGAAAAAAAGGAACTGATTCATGCACTTCCGATAATTATTTGATCATTTGGTCATAAAAAAAAAGGCAACAGGAGTGAAATTCGAAATCAGTTCCCAGAATTCTAATTCTGGGCATTACACCACTCCGCACATTCTTACATATACAGGGTGTGATGGATACATTTTAGTCTTAATTACACAGAAATCCAAATAACATTGACATCTCATTGTAACGGATATATTTATCAAAATTGCACAAAAATACGTTGAAATACTAAAGAGTAAATGTATTCAATAATATCACCGTTAGATTCAATCACAAACTCCAGACGATTTCGAAATCCTCTGCAACTCTTCTGCGTGGTCTGTATTTTTAAGTCGGTGAATACTACTATCAGCCTCAACTTTAGTTCATGTTTATTATTATAAGAGTTTCTTTCGTCTTCGTTCAACTGCAACTCAGACACAAACATGAAGAGGTTTGCAGTGATGGTAATTAGGTGGCCAGATGTAACAACTGATGTGTTCACAGAAATTCTCTACAGCCATAACTAGTTTATCTCGAAGGTGTGGCATAGCGCACAGTCCTGATATCAGACTTAGGTTTTTCACGCAGCTAATATTTTGACCCATATCAGTACTACCTATCCTAGTAAATCCAACAGATCTAAAATTTTATATACAATTTACAATCTTTCTTCGTTCACCAATGACATATATTTCGATCATAAAGCTCTCGTTCATGTCGATTATTTCCAATAGCCTTCAATCTAATATGGTTAGAGATTACGTCTTCATTCCCAATAATCTATTTCTTTCATCTTAGCAGGCATTTTGTTACTCACACGGGAAAATACCTTTCTGGACAACTGTTTCTGTCACAAAATAGATCTCTTGATTTAACTTCTTGGGAAATTAAACTTATGCATTTTGGCTATGACAAAAATCTCTTCTTCAATAACGGTGCTGAAAGCATATTTTTTTGTTTGGAGCCTGATTGTTGGAAATTCAAAATATATAGTAAGGTCTTAAGTTGCAATTCTATAAGTTGGTATATAATTTCAATTTTATTGTACGGGCAATTTGGGGTCGTTTCTGAACCATGCAGTAGTTTTCAGTAAATCTTACTGAGCCTGATGTAGGGAACATTTTCCGTTTATACACCTGGACAGTTCAATACAGAATGGTGATGCCCACATATCTGTGGTAGGGAATGCTTCGGTGTCTTTTATTCACTTCGTCACAAAATCTAAATGAGAATAAAATCCAAATAAAAAAAACAAATGTGTATCTCACAATAAACATTACCTTTACCAATGTAAGTTGTAACTTCGTCTTCGTCTGCCGTGCGTTTCCTTGAAGTAGGAGATCGTGGATTTCCACTAGGCTCCGTCTCTTTTCTCACTCGATATTTCTTTCTTCTTGTTATCTCTTCTAAACCGCATTCGGCCAACCGTCTGCTTAGAACTAACAATGACGTACTCGCGCTGTTTTACCCGGGCTTACGGTCTATCACGTTGAACACGCCGGTTCTCGCTCGATCACCGAAGTTAAGCAAAGTTGAGCTTGGTCAGAGCTTAGATGGGTGACCGCTTGGGAATATCAGGTACTGTAAGCGTATAGTGACGGATGTGCGTTGTGGTGCAGTGGATATCGGCTCGGAAAGAGAAATCGGTGAGCCGAGTTCGAATTCCAGTTGAATACCCTGCATTCACTTAAGCACTGGTACCCTTGGGAAATGTATTAATCCGTCCCTCCCCTCCAGTTATGAGTTAAATAACAAGGACCCTGCTCTTAAAAAAAAAAATCACAATGAATCTTGATACTCGAAAATAAAAATGTTGTAAGAAAAAATAACCTTACCCAAAATCATTGATTATGACATTAAATGCTCCCATGAGGATTGATAGGTCGTTAAACCTACAAACAAACAGACTATTTATCTGACATGGCATTCCTTCCTCAATACGTGTCCCAGGAACCTCCTTTGTCTCTTCCTGATATTTAGTATCAGTTTTCTTTTCGTTTGCATCCTTTCGAACACATCATCGTTACACACGTGCTCTGTTCGTGGTATCCTCAGCATCCTTCTGTAAAACCGCATTTGTGGTGCTTCAACCTTTTCTTTCATCTTTGATGAGATCGTCCAGCATTCACTTCCATAGACATGGACAGATATCACATAAAATTCGGTACTCTTTTCTTTGTTTCTAATGACGTTTTTCTGACTTTCAGTACTTTGGTTAGTTTCTGAAATGCGTCTTTGGCCAAGCTAATGAGTCTTTGGATCTCAATGTTGCACTTTCTATCCTCTGTCAAAATACATCTCGGGTATTTGATTTGTTTACTTTTTTATTTTAGATTCTTAGACTTGCAGTTGGCATATGTGGCTCTTCTTTTTGCTGAGGAGCATACATTCGGTTTTCTTGAGGTTTATGCTTAGTCCTTTCATTTTTACTTTCTTTTGGTAACTTCTGTAGAAGCTCCTGTATTTCCCGTTCTGGTTCTGTTATCAACACCGTGTCATCCGCGTATCTGAAATTGTTGAGATTGTGCCCGACAATGTCGAATCATGGCAAGGCTTTTATTTCTCTCATAATTGCTTCGCTGTACAGGTTAAAAAGATTCGGTTAGAATACATGTCCTTGTCTTACGCTCCTTTGTATTTTTGCATATCTGCTGAGTTCATATCCTATCCGTACACAAACGTTTTGCTGCCAATATCGATTCTTGTTTATCATAAAGTCTTTTCCGAAAATATCGAGGTTGTGGAGCATCTACATGAAGTCCTTGTGTCGTAATTTGTCAAAGTCTTTTGCGAAGTCTATAACGCACAGATAAATTTCGTTCTGCATTTGCATGGCTCTTTAATATAGCATTCTGAGCATGAATATCGCACTTCTTGTTCTGGTATCTTTAACGGGTCCACACTGTTCTTGTCCTGTCTGTAGGCTGATTTCTGTTGCCCAGTTTGTTCATCAGTTTCAGGATAATGAGTTTTGATATGTAGATCATTAAACTGTTTATTAGATGAAACTCTATATTCTCTAGAAGAAACAAGCTTTTATCTCTGTCTGAAACTATTATTAAGTGATCAATTCCGCTGTAAGAACTCACAACACAGGGTTACTTGCTGCTAATAGTGAAAGATGAACACGTACTAGAGGTTGGTATCACAGACTTATTACCATATTGAAAGGCCCACAAAAAGAGATCACAGATTTCCTTTTTTCATGTTTTTACATGGCACATGTTCATATTGTTTTCGTTGTTTCCACTATTTATCGGCTATAAGATGTAGAAATTGTATACATCGACAAAGTACTGAATAAATTAATTATATTCTCTCTATCTCTCAGCTAGCATTTCTATTTGTAACGACGATACGATAGCATTAACCACAATGAACAACACTTATGAAGAAGGTAGATTCTGCCAATAACATTTAATTGCATAAGAATTGACACATATTGTTGATAACCTTAATCTGTTTCCTAATACAAACGGATATATTGTAAATTTGTCCAGTTTGATGTAGAATTTTCAGAAGTAGCCAATACGTAATCTCTTGTAAAGGAACATTTAAAATTATGAGTAAATAGATACGTTATTTAATTTACAAGCATGATACAGCAACATATTCAAAATGATATACTGTACACTATATTAAATGAACTGTATGTAAAAGCGTATATGAAGAAAAAATTACTTAAATTTACTTCATGATTTTTTATAAAATCAGGATCTTCAAATATGAAGAAAATTCATAGTTGAAAAGACGAGAAAATTGGAAATTGCCGCGAGATATTTGAGTATAAAAATTGAGGAAATTTAAACAGAGAACAAATTGTTGTACAGCTTAGGCCAGAAAAGGGGGTTCATTAAAGGCTTTTAGCCACTCCCTCTTGAAAAGACGCCTGACAGACACATTTTTGCTTAATCAGAAATCACAGGGCACAGTTGTTGTTTATATTGCGACTATACTGAAGAAAATTTAGATACGTTTCGTGGACGCGGTTAAGAGTCCAGCTAGAAATAATACAAACACCAAAATAGGAAATAATAATATATATATATATATATATATATATATATATATATATATATATGTTAACACAGCAAGATACAATACGTAGAATAAATACGGGTAAGGTATTAATACTATAATTCGGGACTAGCAATGGCCGTACGGTAACAGTCTTGGCTATCTCTGCCTATCGCTCTCCGCTGATCTTCTTATGCTGATCTCCTGCGAATTCCCCACTCTCTGAGCTCTTTATCTCTCGATTTTTTTCCTCATGTGAGGGAAAGTATATGTATTTGTAAGAAGAGTTCAGTCACTGGTAATGGGTGATGCCACAATGACAATCCGCTTTGTTTTTTCTAGAACTTTTGCTTTGTACCATATTATGGGTCACTTAATTTAAAATGATTTTATTGTTGCTAAATACCACTTGAAAAGTTTAAGGGAATGCAATAATTTTATATAAATTTCAAGAAACACCTGCTAAATACATCTGATAGTAGCCAAAATAACTAAATACATGTAGACACACACACACACACACACACACGCGCGCGCGCACACACACACACACACACACACACACACACACACACACACACACACACACACACATATATATATATATATATATATATATATATATATATGTATGTATTGTGGGATCTGCCCTTTTCATATGATAATGGAATCGACTTGAATATACATATACTCTTGCCATAGAGAGATCCGTTAGAGTTATCGGTGAGTACCGGAACTGATACGTAAGTGACAGTGAAATACCGAAGTTACCCAGAGATTACCGCGTCAGAAGTCAGCTCCACTCGGCTAGAACAATATACACGGATATACTATTCCCAACGACTTCACTTCAAGACTTGGATATATTTATTTCTTACTAATAGTATTCCTGGATTACTAACCTGTGTACAAGTTTGTATATTACGTTCAATATAACCTACTTTTCTATCTCAATATCTGTTTTTGCTGTTAATTATTTTGTGCGGTTCCTCACTTGGAATCCACAACAATACGTGTGTGTGTGTTTTCAACGAGCGTTTTCCAGAATTGTGTATGCGACCAGGCATGTTTAATGTCAAAAATGTTAAACTTATCATTCAAATGCACTGTCAAGCTTCGTGAAAGCGAGCTTGTAGTGTGATCAACATGAATATTATTTAATCCGTTGGTGATAAAATCTCCCAAAAGGGACTTGGATGTATAAACTATGTTGTTTTTTTTTTTTTTGCAAATCGCTTACGGCCGAAGAAGAGTTATTGCGAATAATTGTGTTGGATATACTAGATTTAGTGTAGAACCTGATTAGCTTATTTTTTTTCTAGGACCTGTTGTATGTATATTAGTATTTAATAATGTTTTTAGTATATGTTCATTTTGTTTATAATTTGTATGCATTTGTGTACGATACACATGAATAATATTTTTGAGATTAGTTGAAGTAGTATACTGTTTTATTTGCTTAGTATTGAGACTTCTAAGAAAACATTTCTATTTGTTCATCAACATCATAGTTTGGAAAGCTATTATTAATAAGTGTTTGTTTTATATTCTTTAGTTCCGTATAAAAGAATCTTTTTTGTGGATGAATTAGTTTCTGCACGATGTATTAGACGTTGTATAATTGCTATTTTTTTAAGTATGGACATTCGCTCATGTAGTTAAGCGTTCAGGAAATTATGCTGGTAGATTTTTGGATGGCGAAACAGTAAAATTGTTTATATTTGTGTTTCTCACTATGTGAAAGAAGGTAATTTTGTTATTAGTATTAAAGAACAAAGTTATTTTGGAAACGTTTTTGAAGTTGAAGTATTTCATATGTATTATTAACTAACATAAGATTATCATCAACATATCTCATGTAGATTGGTGTTTTCTTTTAATCTCTAAATATCGTATCATCGAAGTTCGGCATGAAGAAAATGCTAAATGCCTAACGTTGTACTGAAGCCATTGAAAAACCATCATGTTGTATATATATTATCATGATATAAGTAGTACAAGCTAATAGTAATTTCCATAATATATCAGGATTAATTCTAAGTGGGGGTAAAGATGAGTTACTGTATATATTTCTTATAATTATGTTAATATTTTATGTGCGAAAAATTGTGAACTTATATATATGCCTATGATTTCATCAATTGGTTTTACTAAAATATATACATATATTGAAACAGTTTAATGCAATTTCTTTTAATCTATTTGTCAAGGTTTAAATTTGAAGACAAATCCTGGAGATTATACACGGTAGTTTTAGATCGTGGAGTATAGTAGATGGCAAAACAGATGTCTGCATTCTGACATAAAATATTAAGTTTTTGATTTTGTTCAGATAAATATTTATGAAAACATAGCCGTAATTCCATCCATGCTATCACAACTAATCGATAATTAGGTTACTTCAGATTTATCTGTCGAAGAATTTTACATACTGCGAATTTAATAATGAGAATTACATGTTTTCTTTTGTAATGTCTAAGTATCCCATTCGGTCGATGTTTAAAACTAACATTTCAAAAGTTGGTAAAGTTATCAGCTTCTACATAGGATTCATTTTCAGTTTTAATATCGTTCATGTTTGCTCAGAATTCATTCATTATATTATGCATATAACAAGAATAAATAATTATACTAAAATAAATTAATCAGTTTGTCTTATATATAAAAGCGACATATATTATAAGATAAAGCATTAGATTGTGGTTGCTAAAATAACTAGGTATACTACCTATTCTGGTTTTTTTCCACAGTTGTTTCAAGCTACTATTATTATTGATTTTAGGTCAGTTTTAATGTAATTTTTTTAACAATATTTTGCTGATTATTTAACTACTCCTGACAAATTCATTAAAATTGAAATATAATGCTACATTGAAACTGACTGAGAATGTAATTTGGTTTTCTTAGTTTCTGTAAATGTCAAGGATATATTTTGCACTCAGTATGAATGAAACCTTACAATTTATTCAGAAATTTAATACACTATTCCTTTTTTCTTTAATCCATAGAACCGGTTCTTGCAGCATTGAAATATTGTGTGAAACTACAGAAATTGTCTCAACAAAATAGTGCGCATGGGAACATCGGTTAATTTAAATTCTGTTTGCCACGAGTAAAATTCAATTTGGAAGACTATAAATTTCATATTTACTGCCTGATGAAATGTATATATGAAAGGAATAAATAATTAAATAATTTGTGAATAGCTCTAGGCAAATTTTCAGTATCTCAAATAAATTATGTCTACTGTGTTTCGGAAAATGTTACTTTTGGTTCAGTTTTCGTTTCCGTAGTTTCAAAGAATATAGAACAATACAGATGTTATTTTATTTGCAAGAGAATCCAACAAAATCTTTGCCTATGTAAAGACTCTTTAATTTTCAAATTAGATTCAATCTATAATTATTACATAATTAAGAATTAAATTTTTTTCTCCATATTTACCGTATATTTTACAGCTTTCTTGTCTATTAATTGCTTTTATAAATGTACTCATCCTATTTTTGATAGCGATAAAAAAATTTGTGAACTTAAAAAATTCAGAAAGTATATTTTTGCTTTAAAATAAAGAAATTAAAGTAAATGACAATTATTATTAATCTTGAGAAATTATTTTTATTTCGGATGACACAGGCGATAACATTACAAAACAGAAAATATTCTAATATTGCTTTGATATTTTTTTTACTGTTTTGCAGTTTGTTCAATGTCAGAAATATTGTTTGTAATAGGTTTTGAAAATGATAAAGATTTAAAATGCAGATCCTATTGATTAACCAATAGTTGGGGGGTGAAGACGTGGATTTATAACTTTCTGAAAATGAAATCCTGTAACCGATTTATCCAAATGATATATGTATGTATGTATGTATGTATGTATGTATGTATGTATGTATGTATGTATGTATGTGTTTGGAATAATATTTTATTCCGACATTATTTATTATTATGTGAAACGTTCTTTTTCTTGGTTACTGGTGTCTGAGTTGCTGTCAGTTTATACTACTAAACAGTGAAATAACAAACCGGTGGTTGATATCGAATAGACTTACTTAAGAAATATATGACCTGTCACACGAATCGAACTTGCACAATTTGGACATCAGGACTGTCACTCTTATAAACAATTCTTGCCTTTAGGAACTCATATGTAGCTTCATATTTTTAATGTGTTAAACAGAAAACAATTTCTTAATGGAAACGTAAAAAGTTTATCTTAAGGGTTCAAGACACTGTCTTTCAATTCTATGTCATTCTTTCATAATATTGACTTGTGGAAATCGTACTACTTGCAGCAAAATGAAAATCGCTTCTTAAGTACTTTTCAAAAATGTTCACAGCCAGAAGCATCGTAATCCGATGACTACTTAAGCCCACTGCGTCAAACGTTAAGAAACGTTCATTGCAAACTTGCATTCCTTACTCTTGGCAACAAATACGTCGTGTCAAACCGAAATGAAAGATATATGTTTACTGCTTGAATTGTCATTTTTTTAGGACTTAGGTGATCATGAATGTGAACAAGTTCTTTTATCTAACAATTGCCTTTATTTTTCTTATTAAATAAAATGAAGTGATTTATATTGTATTTCACAGAATATACTGGCCTCTCTAGCTTCTGTCGGCTAACAATTTAAATTACTATTATGCTGCTCTTCCACGTCTGCCTGAAGTGAGATGAAGATAATTCATGTTTTTCCTCACGCAAAACGGCAAAACAAGCATTGGAAAAATTAGAACAATGCTCACTGTATCCACTTTCATGAGATACCCTTATCACTATACACACATCCAGCGAAAATCGAGTTAATCTGCGTTAAAATCTAAACTTTCAGTAAAGAACAAGGTAATAGCAAGAAAATGTGTGTCGATTCTGGCTATTATCGGACAAACTAAATCCGACAGCTCGAAACTCATGCAAATATTAAATTAATCAGAATTACATGAGCAAATATTGGAATAATTTGTTCTTATTTCTGTGAGGTTAGGACATATATAGACAAATATCATTTAATGACTGCCGTAAAATAAATGTCAATTACTGAAGGTGAGGAATACTATAATAGATAATACTCTGTTTTTGATTGAATTTACTGTTGGCTTCGGGGTTTCATCATTTAAAATACGATAGAATAACGATAATTGTCAGATACCTTAGAGTGGCTCATCACCTTGGGCTAATATTTCAAAAGACGGTCTTGCATATAATGCTATATTCGAGAATCAAATTTAAACATCACTTGCTGCATAGTATTTTCAGAACAGTACTGTTTAAATCTAAGATTTATATTATGCATTAGAATGCCTAGTAATGTAATGAATAAAGACACTGAAAGTGGGATCGCCGATATGAAATAGAATAGTTCTAGTTTACTCTAATATACTTGGTGTACACATATATCTATCTCATCTTCTTTCGTCTATAGTTTAAATATCAAACTAAATTTGATTTTGCTAGCATTTAATGGAACTTTTAAGAAAAACAAATCAGTGAATTCAAACATAGGTGTGTGTAACACAATTTTACCCCACTATTTTACCACTAAATCCGACCAAGACCACAGATAATAAAAGAAATATATGCATTGAGATTCATAATTGATTACCTCCTGAAAGAAAACATGAAATTTAAAATATATAACAATTAAGACCCACTTCTTGAAGTAAGGGGAGTTGTCAATTCGTTGCATTCCTAAGTTCGATACTCCTTAGCTGCCCGAACCTATGCTGTCTTGACTCATGACGTTGTGTTTAGAGAATACCATTATTCTGCTGAATATGCTTCCTGAAGTACATTTAATCAAGCTAGTCCTACAGACACTTACCATTTTACAAATAATTTTCATGCAGTCTCATTATGAGAAAATTCATGACAATTATCAAGGTATAGTTGCATATCATTACACAGGGATAAATTCAATGGTAAAATTTCTTGTATTGCAATAGTCTAAGTCAAAAGTCTTTAAATAGGTTACTCGCAATCGGAGAATTTTCACGTAACATTAAATATTGATGAAAATGATTTCTTTATATTGCAGTGGAATGTGCTTTATGGTGCAGTGGATATCAGGTTAGAACAAGAAATACTGGAGCCGAGTTCGAATTCCAGATGAATTTTTGCATTCACACATGCGCAAATATTCTTAGGAAAGGTATTAACCCATCTTTTCCCTCCAGTTTTGGATTAAATAACTACTGATTTGTATCTTTAGCGTAGGCTTGCAACCAGTCTACCGCGGAGAATGTAATGGCAATCTTTCGCGCGAAAATCTTCTGCCCGGTCAGTCATTCTCTTTCAAGCGTGTCTTACGTATGGCACTTAACTGACTGATGTTACAGTGATTCTTGACATGTCCAATTTACTTATATATATATATATATATATATATATATATATATATATATACTTTTTAAAATACGTGTAAAAACACTATGTGAGAAAGCATTTACAACAGATTCTTCTTTATTATCAAGAAATTTGATTCAGGTTGGTTGTTAATATACAATCTACTGATAGTGAAGTGATCAATGTATGCGTCTCTGAAGTTCTCCTCCTTTTTTCTCTCTCTCTCTCTCTCGGTCTCTGTCGACATTTTCAGCTATATATATATATATATACAACATGATTGTTTTTCAATGGCTTCAGTACAACATCAGACATTTAGCATTTTCTTCATGTCGAACTTCGAAGATACGATATTTACAGATTAAAAGAAAACACCAATCTACATAAGATATGCAAACTGTATCAGGGTTACTTAGATTTACACCGAAATCTACGTGACCAGAACTTGGCAGCTGGCACATCTTCGAGAGCTAAATAGGACAGAAAATAACTTTTAAAATTAAATATCTTTAACAATAATCTGGTATCGTTTCATCAAATCAAATCAGCATTTGCCCTTCTTTCAGTCATCATGTATTATCATTGATTATTTCGGAACTGTCGTCTCTCTCTGATGCTACAGAAAGCAACTTACTCATTCTTGCATTCCCTATATTTTTACACGGAGTCGTCTCATAATTATTCCTTTCATATTCCATTAGTGAGTGGGAAGTTACACAGAGCTGACAAGTCACCCAAACTGTTGTTTCGACAGGATGATTCTGCAAACAATGCAAACGTCTCTTGCAGTCGGGTGTTTGATTGATTGTTTATATCTTATTAGAAATTAATATTTCGTCTTGTAAGAAAACATTTTTATGTGAATAAATCGTTAAAAATATTTTCTCAGAATAAATTGTATTCTGTCATAATATTTTCACTATTTAACCCATAACTAAAACGAGTATGTCGGTTCATACATTTCCGAGTAATTTTTGCATGTACAATACTAAAAGGAACTCGACTAGAATTTTAACTCCGCTCTATGACTTTTCATTCCAAGCGGCTATCCAATCCACCACCCGCACATCCTTAAAGTTGAATTTCAAGCGTCATTCCTTCTATATATCCTGATAATATACGCCGCTTGCTCTGTTCCTGCAGGTTTTTCACCAAACTTATTTAATTACTCTCTGATTCTAGTAGCTCTTCACTTTTGTTTTGGGCAGTGCGTGGTAAGCGGAATAAATATACTTATAGTAAAACATTAAGTTCAAATTATAGTAGTTTTTATGATCCTACGCTTTATACATTACATAGATTTTTTCAGTGTCACTTATTCCTGGCGATTAGCGCCTTTAGAGTAGTAGAGAGCAGTCTGTTAAAATATCTGGAAAGAAACGCTTCAGCTGAAGAAATATTACCAAATACTGATGTAGAGTTTTATGATAAATAGGTATTTCATAATTTTGTCCTTGATCTATTTAGAGAGTAAATTTAAGTGAAGAAAATGAGAAGTTCATATGGTGTAACGATAAATACATTTTGAATTATCAAGAGCAATTTTGTTGGAAGCAATTTGGGCGGAGACACTTCTGTGACGTTTTTCTGAAACAAATTAAATCCAATGATATCTTAAAGGATGAAATGCGTCACACGAAACCTTTTTCTACTTTCTCATGTATCTTTCCCCCATAAATTCATATAAATCTTTTCAATCATGTCGGCCTTATATATGTTCAGGTGATGTCACTAAAGTTTGTAGTGATTTGCTTTCTTCGAAAACAATTTCTATTTCAGGGCATATTTACTGTAGAAACGAACTTCTTTCGTGCATTTCAATGAGTTTTAAAAAAATTATTTCTGAATAATGACAAAACCTTAAAACAAAAATATCTAACGGGATTTGAATATGGCCAATACAATGTGAATTTACTTCATAAAAGGCGTAAGAAGCATAATCAGTGATGCACTGGAAAATAGTTTAATCACAAGATCATAAATATCTTTAAAGAATTAAACAAACTGTGGGATCGCGTGTTCCCACAGTAACATTTCACCTATGGAATCTCTGGTACCACCTAATAATCATCAATGTTTTTATTATTATTTTTATTTATTATTATTATATTATTTTTTATTACCTTGAAGCTTTTGTCGATTCTAGGCTTCTGAATCATGCCAACACATGATACTCGGACTGCACCTGGTTCTGCATATTAAAATCTGGCTTAGATTCGTCTCAGATTATTAAGAAATATCTACGCAGATGATACCATCGTTTGTAGGCGCGCCTCCAAAAATGACCAACGTATGGCGTATCATCACACCTGTAACTTAACAACATAAATGCTTCGTAAAACTTCAATACAAAACCGAAGCTATTAACCGTGCTTCCCATTATTCTGATACCTCACGTGGACCAGTTTAACTCACAATAAGGCTTCTTTTTTTAGAGTCTTTTGCTCACACTAGGAATCCAGCGTAACTCATATGTACGATCGATCGCTAAAGAAACTGAAAAAAATCTTCTGGTACTTTAACGTATCTGTTCGCTGATAGATCATACCAGTTTATATTTTTACAACAGTCAGATGAAATTAATAAAAAAAATTATTGCTGCGATATCTGCCCAGTATCTACAATGATAACATGTTCAATCTAAGTATTACTTGTTATACCTATCTACATAATATGGACTTAATAACAATTTTTACTCCTTCACTTATGGTATAACGATAAGCTTCATCAGATAGCATGGTTCTTTGAGGATCGTGGTGTCCAATCTTCATAGTTTTCTAGAGCATCAGATGATTTATAATAAACTTTGGTGTATTTCTAATATTTAAATATTACACTAGCCTTTGTAATAAATCCTAATGGCATCGCCAATCTTTCCTGAGTGCAATAAATTAAGGTCCCAAGACTATAAACATTTAAGTGAACCTTGTTAAATCTAGTACATAGACCTCCACAAAATTACTAGTGAACAAAGTTTTTTGAGTTATACGTGCACGCCAATGCCACTCGAGTCGTGGTTCAATAAGATGAAGTCACCAAACATCAATAGAAAATATAGAAATGTAATTGTTAACCCACCATAATGATGTTCGTTCGAAGAAATTAGCAACCTTTTTACCTGACTAGAAATTTTTATTAATCCAACCGGGAGCTCTTGAAGAAAAACCGCTATATGAATTGCGATACTTCGAATGTCTACCCAGTTGGGATTGTAGAGTGAGTTTGTAGTATGATTATTTCAAAAAGTATCTACGCTAGAATTAAATAATATATAAATTACAGTATGATCATCTGTAGTAGAATAATTTTGTCTATCTTTACTCGTTAACATATTATGTTCGGAACGTAAAAATTGATTATTCTGCACTTGAATACTGAAAGAAAATAATGGACTGGTCTCTATTTTAAATTTTCTATGGTTTGAAGTCAAATTAGTACTTTTAGACAGGCTGTGTGGTATTCAACAAAAGGATGATACTAAAATGCAAATTACAAATCGGAGATTCTAAAAATTAATCAACTAAATAAATTCAAATATATAGAATATATTTTAAGAGAGGAAGCAAAATACAAAATGGAAATCAAAGAACACATAGGGGACAGTATAACTGAATTTCAAAAGATAATCACATTACTAAGAAACAGCAAAACTTTGTCAGAAACAAAAAAAAGAGTATTGAACGATGAGTTGATATCTGCCCTTTTCTATTGCAGTGAATGATGAAAAAGAAATGGAATTCTACCGAATGGTGCCGAGGAAACAATCAATGGAATATAAATAAAGAACGAGGAAGAAAATGGGAACAAAAATTGTAAATTATACGTAACATCAGGAGGAAGAAGTTGAAACTTATAAGACACATAATGAGAGAAAGACTGTTTGGAAAATCAAATACTCACATTACAGATTGTAGGCAAGAGAGATAGAGCAAAACATTGCATAACATATTTAATGAGATTGATTAAATTGACAGCGATACAGAGTTTGGGAATAATAACCAAATGCACAATATATTAAGATCTCGAATCTACAGGGAAATGTGAGAGTCATGATTGCTTACATCTTTGGCGATAGGCAACATGAAGAAGATGAATGGCTGATGGCCGAGTCTTAATTGACCAGTATATATTTAGAAAACGTGTGGATCTTAATTTCTGGACACGGTAGGATTATTGTTACCATGTTCATAATTAATGTTATTAAGTGTTTTTAATGTGCTTACACCTTTACCACAACAGTTCCATTCGATCTCATTTAAACACACATCGAGATCTCCAAAGATCTATCCGTGATATCCTTGATGACAATACATACATAATAGCACCATCTTCATGCAAGAGAAGATTAAAAATAATGGAGTCTTTAATAATGAAAATAAAATGTACACTTATTAACATTAATTATGAACATAATAAAAATGTGCTTACCGTTTTCGGAACTTAACATGCACAAATTCTATATGCAGAAACTTTACACGTGTTAAAACCAAATTAATTCTTGATACAAATCAAAAGTATACAGGAAAGTGCTCGAAAGTATAAAATCTTGGACAATTCTTATATAATTTGAGTTCAAACAAATATACGAACAAATATACGAACACATGAAATATTATATAAAAAAATTAATGACAATACCTTGTCTGTCATATATATATATATACGCTCTCACACCCTGATTAAGCACTCTGGAAGAATGGGTGACTTTGAAAAACAGTAGCTACTCTGGCATCGCTCATTCACTAATGAATTAGAGTGCTCTGGCTATTGGGCGTGTACAATGACAATATACATGCTAAAATGTCTGCCTTTTTCTACCGTGCGCCCATGGCCCAGAGATAGAACCGCCGACTGACGCCACTTAGGTCGGGTTTCAATTCTGGGCTAAAATCAATCAGAGTCTATCCGTACTGATAAGCTGTGATACGGCAAAACAAATCTGTCTGCGGATGACTATATATATATATATATTCCTTATATTTAAAATTTAATTGGCTGGGTAAGAAAAGTAAGATAATAGCCATTAGGTTGTCGGTTTGTGATACATTGCATTTTTCGGTGGTTAGGTTACATGTTGTCTTCATGACTAATCCGTTTTTACCACAGTAATTTTTAAAGATGTTTTGTCCAATACACAAGGTAGTTATGTGGTTTATAAATTTAAATGAGCAAACAAGTCAGACTATATAAGGTGAACTAATCACCAACTCGAAGCACGGATCTAACAACATATCTCTGTAAATATAAGACAAGGTAATTGTAATTGCAGCACACAGTTTACTAAATTCCGTCACGATTAGGCCATTGATCAACATTTTCTAAACAATACGGAGTGTGATATAGTGACAATTTTGTTAATGTCGTGTACCGAGGTTTGCGTGTTCAGTATTTACAAATATAAGTAGTGTTTTTCTATTAAAATTGGTGAGTCGGATCTGTGCAGATAGAAAAAATTATTTTGCTCGCTTTCTCAGTCTTTTATGTTGTATATAGATTTTTTTTTTCATTTTTACTCTCGAGGAATCTATTAGATTGCCGTTTTTGTCAGTAAATTTCCATTCTCATTATAGTTAATAAATTTTTGTATTAGATGTCATTCCGCTTTTCTTCTCGTTATATATTTGTGTTCGTACAAATTATTGCTGCGTCAATGTAATATTTGCCAACGTATTCGTCTGAAGATGTGTCGTTTTAAAGAATCCTTAAAGAAGAATTTCTTCCGTTTTCAAATATCTATCTATCTATCTATCTATCTATCTATCTATCTATCTATCTATCTACTCCCTCCCTCTCTCTCTCTCTCTATATATATATATATATATATATATATATATATATATATATTAAGTAGCTTACATAAAAAAGTACTTTTATTTGACTTCGTAGAAATAGATGGACAGAAAATCAGATATATTGTGTTGATGTTTATATATAATTAAGTGTTGTATGTAAAATTAACTGTTCTTCTGAAATGTTATGTTTGTCTGGGGCGTAACATAACAACTATCTCTGAAACTGAATAAGCAAGTCTCAGTTCTATAAGCCAGGAGAAAATGAAACTATATAAAGAGATTGGTACAAAAAAATGAATAGTCTCACTCCTAAAATCCGAAACCAACCATTATTATAAACTTTGATGCTATTATTTTCAGAAGCAAGCAATTCTGTCCGCTCATATCTGACTGGTTTCACTTGTTTCTTTATTTGCATGAGCATACTGTTGCCATTCCAGTGTGCTGACTATCGTATATATATATATATATATATATATATATATATATATATATAAGGTGTGTTTGTGAAAAAGGACGTAAACGGGTGTCTTCTGGTGGAGAATTGACAACTAGAATATTTGTTTCGCCTCGAAAAAAATTTAACTAAAATATTAATAATATGGCACCACGGTAAACCAAATGAACTAGGCAATAGGCCTTAAACAGAGAACTTGATCAGTGTCAAACGACAGAACTCCGTGCGAAAACTAAGATATCAAATAAGCCATTTGTCTTTGGGCGGATATCTCAGTCTGGGCTCAATACCTTGTGAGACTCAGCTAAGTAGAGACAGGCTTAGTACCCTGGGCGGATTTTGACACTTGCCATGTATGTCCACAGTCAGGATATCCATTAAAGCCAGACCTTGGTCTACATCCTTTTACAATTGGTGGATTCAGAGTATATACTGTGCAAACTCGAATCTTTCAGACAAAAACTCTGTCTTCGTGGGGAAAACGGCAAAGACACGGCTCTCTCTACGGAAAGTCTACCGACTCGTCTGAGAAATTCAGAAGCTCTATGATTTCAGCATATTTCGACTCAGTCAAGACTGCGTCTGCAGACAAAGACTCAGCCGAGAAAAAATATACGCTTCATGCTTGATCACACGTATGCTAGTCTGGGCAAAGGTTTAGCCTTGGCCTGTGTGTCCTTATTAGGTTTCCCTATGTAAAACACGGCATATGTTACATCCCGTCTAAGTGTGAATAAAAAACAAAGAGGCTCTGCCTACACCTGGGGAGAAATATACAAGAACCTGATCCTATTTATTCTGTGCGTAGGCTTTTTCTAAATAACCAGAGTTACGTGATAAATCAGGGTTCTCGGATTCTCTGTCTTCAGAGAGGGTCTCAGACAAGACTATGTTTATGGGCAGACTATCGGCTCGGGAACACTAGACAAGAACCTGATTCCGCCAGTCAAATGGATGTGTAATTTTGGTCCTTATGCGGGCGCTGAAAAAATTCTTGGGTTCGCTACGTTTAACTAGACCTTGTGTCACGTTCCTCGCAAATCGGCTCATTTCAATCTCTATACTTTCGTCGAGAGATCGCATCAGTCGAGGCCATGTCTCCGAGCAGAAAACCGACTGAGAAATAAACACAAAACCGATACCCACATTTTCTCTTAAACCGGACCTTCTGTCACATCCAGCCTTTGTGGTGAAGATTTAGTAAATGTCTAAACTTCCGCGTGAAATCCCTCGTGGCACTTTGTCTCCGGGCAGAAAATGACACAGTCGGATCTCTGTCTACTGATGTAGAATAGGCTCATAAAAATAGACAATTATATTGCCCGATCTGGCTGGGGCTGGGTAAATTTGAGCCTTGGCCCTAGAGTGTTCGCTCATAATAAACTCGATCTTGTGTCACAATCCAATTCATTTATAAAGCAAACTAAACGTAACTTAATGTAGCTATTTTTGCACTCTAAATCATCCATTTTCGTCTGAATGTTTTTCCTCTATACAATCAACTTTTTGTTCTCTTCATTATATATCTCAATGTTAGATTGAACAGAAATATCAATAACGAAAATCTGATGAATTTACTCAATTGAAAATAGAATCAGAGCAGAAAACATTCAAACGCCAATATTCTAAAATACATACTCAAACATGTAAATGACGTTTTCAGAAAGGACTATTCCGCAGAAAATATATATAAAAACATCAGCTTTTAAATATTTAAATATCTAAATAATTCGATGGTTATTAGACATATTTAGAATATCAGGAATATTGATGCGTAAAAATGCAAGACTTTATTTTAGTTTTGAAGACTCACGTATGTATCTTTCTATGGGACAATTAATTAATATATTAATTAATTACCAATTGGGTATTTTCATTCCTTCAGCTTTTATTATAACGGATACTCGGTGTGAAATAGACGCCTCAATATTATTCTTAGTTAAACACATTTTGCGTTTATTGGTTTGTGCACTCGAGAAACGTCAATGAAGAAATTATGCTCTGTTGCCGTGCATCGAACCTAAGCACCCATTTGTAGGAGTAACCTTAAAAAAGAAAATACATCCTTGCTCTAATATGAGGCATTTCAAAACCGATTTGTAAAGGAAACATTACAAGATTGTGATTTCTCCAGTTCCGATTCCTCCAGAAGAGATCATTTCATTTATTTAGATTTATCTAACGCATTCTGGAGAAAAAGAGAAGACATTTCATTTTTAAATGTAATGTAATGAATGATTCAGCAGAACACTGAAATCATGGGATAAAAATATTTTAAGAATAAATTCTAATAAAACCAGTTTACTATTATTGCTCGGTTGCGTTTAAAATACATACTTGAAAAAAAGCTATTCATTCATTCAGAAATATTTCTTTGTTGATTGTAGAGATTAAGCACACACAGAAGGCAAACACTTACAATATATTAGAGAAACCTGAAAGTTATAGAAAAAATATTAATCATATCGTAATTAAAACTGGAATAATGATCTTTCTTAGAAAATTCAGAAAAAAATCATTTTAGATATTTTCTATTCTAACAAAGGGTGTCGTAGCGATATGACAAATTTTCCGCTGGTCGGGCGGGGATAGAAATGCAGAATATGTTGACCTCTTGAAACTATGATGGAAGCGTTTTTAAGGGTGATTTCAAACATACAACAGTAACTTTTAGCTGGTTGATGAATACCAAGGCTCCCACATACAGATCACTGTGACTGGCCAGTTATCGGCTTGGCCTGTATATACTGTCATTTTAAAACAATCTCGTGTCTGACCCTGTCCTGGTGAAGAGTTGGGTGAATTTACTTTAAAAGGGAAAGCGAATATCTAAGGATAAAATTTCATATTAAATGTAAACTGACAAATGAAAAAGTATCAAATTCATACACAATTTTAAAATAACGGTAAATGAGTTCCTGATGATACAGATAAAAAATATATAAAAAATATATATCATATTCATTTAAATGGATTGTAAATGTTTACAGAGACATTATGATTCCGTGTGAAAGGAGTTCGATTATTCATATAAGTGCTATTTTCACTCTCTACTAACGTTCCTGTTAAACGGAACGCAATTTACCTTTAACTAGACGCTCTGTGAAAACAGATACAAAACAAGATATAGTATAAATGTTGCAGCGCCACGATTATTAAAAAGATTTAAAAAGAAAAATGATGAACCTCAATAAATATATAATATGATACGCTAATTAATGTTATATCTTAGACTTTATTCTTTCCAAAACTGGGAGAGGCTCGGTTAGTTCTTTGCATAATTGAAAATTGGAGATAATTTAGAATATTTTGAAATGTCATTTTTAAAAGTCGCCTAGAATTACAAGCAGGGCGTTCGAAATAATAAACCTTTGTAGAAATAAATCAAACAATTCTGATATGACGTTTGGTTCTTCAGATGGAATTCAAAAAATGTTTCTCGATATTGGGGGAGACCTTCTGTGAAGTAACTACCTTGATACTAGCTATGTTCTTTTACTGCCTTTAAAGAAGTTTCCCTATCTCTGGTGACACTTAGCATCCTTTTTCCTGTTACAAACACAACACCCGTTCTGCTATCCATCTTCTCAGGCCCGTCAAATATGTTACACGCTGTTTTCCTCTGTCTCAACTTCCCTCTATCTTGCCTATTAGTATCAGATTCTCTAAGCTCTCCTTCCTCAATGCATGTCGCATGAAATTTAGATGTCTCCTCCTGATGATCATTAATTTTCCTTTGGTTTCCATCCATACCAAAAGCACATCATTGCTCAAAGGCTCGATCCGTAATATCCGCAGCATCATTCTGTAGAACCACAATTAATTTGCTACAAGTTTTTCATTAATCTACGATGAGATTGTCCAGGTTTCACTGCTATATTGCAGAACTAATATAACATACCAACCCAGTTCTTTCTTCTTTTTTCCTAGTGAGATTTTCCTGTCTCTTAATACTCTACTCAGCTTTTTGAATGCGTCCTTTGCCATGCTAATTAACATTTGAATCTCCGTGTGGCATGTTTGTACCTGCTTCATTTTAGTATCCCCAACCTGTATTTGGCATTTTGGGATGCTCGTTTTAGAAATAATAATAATAATAATAATAATAATAATAATAATAATAATAATAAGTAGAAGTAGAAGAAAAAGAACAAGAAGAAGGAGGAGGAGGAGAAGGAGGAAGGGGGAGAAGAAGAAGAATATGATAATGCAGAAGAAGAACAAAAACAACGATAACAAAAGAAATTATGATGATGATGATGATAATGATGAAAGTAGAAGTAGAAGAAAAAGAACAAGAAGAAGGAGGAGGAGGAGAAGGAGGAAGGGGGAGAAGAAGAAGAATATGATAATGTAGAAGAAGAACAAAAACAACGATAACAAAAGAAATTATGATGATGATGATAATAATGATGATGATGATGATGATGATGATGATGGTGGCAAACGTAATACTATTGATAATGGTGATCATGAAAGAAGTTAATTCGCGAGAGAGTCGCTTATCTGGAAATAGAATATATTTAATTACAGGCTATCGAGCATGGTTTGAAGATAATCGGTGTCTCTATTTTTTGTGTATGTTGAAGTCTGTTGTTTGAAGTCGAACACTTATTTCACTGACAAATTTAATAAAGATCAGTTAACTCTTTGCTTGAAGGCTTAGTCGGATTGCAAAAATGTTTTTGATGTCATTAGGATATCGCCAGAGATTACTGGCATGGTATAGACTAATTGTAAAACAAAAGAAATAAATATTTTCAGTAAGTTAAGCTGAAGTAATATATATGTATATATATATATATATATATATATATATATATATATATATATATATATTATTATTATTATTATTATTATTATTATTAATTTTATTACTATGATTATTTTTATTATTTATTCCTCCATTCCTGAGGTGATGATGATGCGTGCACTTCTAAGGATTTTTCCGTCAAATTGATTTATTACATTTAATACTTTTCGAGTAGATTGTTAACAAAGCGGATTCTCTGGGGATTTATTCAGCACACTTTAAAAGTTGAATGAATAAAGATCACTTTGAAATATTTTAGTATCTTGTACGATAGAATGTGCATTGTTAAATATATAGATAATTATAAATCACCCTCAAATTTTATCCAATTAAGTTATTATATTTCTAATTCTTGCAAATTTTCTCTATCATTGCATCATCTAATTGTTCATAACTTTGAGACGCGACATTCATATATTGTTGGTGCAATTGAACGCTTGTTGTTATTATTTATAGTTTTTAGTTACTTAATATATGCAAATGTACATGCTAGTAGTTTCAGTATTATTGACTAATTTGAACGGCGTCTGCCTAAACTTCACAGATGTGATTTCACGATAAGGATAAATTACAAATAAAAGAGACGTTTTTGAAACGACCATACTAATAAAGTCGAGATGAGAGGTGTTATTTCTGTATTTCATATGCTTCAGTTTGTATTTCATAACTTAACAATTTTCCGAGCCAGAACCTGAAATGTTGAACATCTTTATCCAATGCAAAATTTTTATTTCTTGTGTAGCAAGAAATATCATCATACTGAAAAATTACTATGTTTTTGTAGGTTTGGAATATATTAGACTGTGGCACACTAACATAGTTTTGATTGTTTAGTTTTCTATCAACTTCTACTAATTTTCACCAAATGTTTACCGTCTTTTTAATCTACCTTGCATTATTATCATTCATTCTGGTTAAATTAAATATGGTCTTGCATTAGAAAATAACTCTATTTTAGATTCTATCACTAAAAATTAATTTTTGGTACTCTTCAGCCACGAATATTAAGTTGTTAAATATTTTTGAATACTGCAGTCTTCTATTCTTATGTTTTTATATTATTAATTCTCTTTACTGTTATACCCCAGTCGAAATTGTGTTTTTGTAATCTGCACGATTATGTTCTTTTTTTTATAGTCATTTGAGGCTAAGCAATCTAATACTGCCACTGGTGCACAGGGGATTACATGATAGAAGTGCGAAAAGAAAGAGAAACAAGATACAGGGGTTGTCTGAGCAAGATTGTGAGAAAGATAGTAATACTGGTGCGCAAAGCATTGTGTGAGATGAAGAAGAACAATATACAGAAGATGACATGAAAAGGCATAAGAAAAAGTTAGGAATCAAGGAGATAAATGATGGCAATTGACGTTGCACTTAAAATCTAGGAGATTGTAGATATCAGGGAAGGAAGTATACGGAAGTGAGTTCCACACGCTGTAAGTGCAAGAAAATAAGCGGCTTGTCTAGAACTGGAGATTACATTTGACTTACAACTAAAACCTTACTGTTAAGTCCTACTAAATCTTAACTTGTGTGACTGTTAGGTTTAGATCGCATCGCTTGACTCTCACAATGTTTCTTTCATCTCTCCTGCATAATCTTTTATGGTCACTCGGTTATCTTTGCACTGAAAATACTTCCAGAAGTCGCGAATGCGGCTTGGATTGTTTAAACCCTGTTTCCGGAAATTACCAGTCGCCTGATTAGTTCTTATCGAGTTATATTTCCCTTGAAATTCACAAGAGACATCTTTGTTTTAGCATAACTATTAACCAGGATATTAATAAACAAACTAATGTTCAACAACAAAGATATATTAAATCAACTTACACTCAAATTAATAAGATGGAACAACGTACATAGATATTTGGATATTATCAAAACTTTAGCATCTCAAAAGTTACATTAATACAATAGTTTTCGTATCTCGTTTTCGTCTTTATGATTCATGAAGCGGAGTATCGTCTGTTTATCGGCACTAAAAATGCAGCAAATTATTTCTGAACGAAAATAAAATTAAAATAAAAAATAAAAATAACTTATATTCCAGTGCTGAAGATCCACAAAATCATAATGACTTAAAATAAGAGTAAATAACCGATTTATATATTTTGCCAAATCAAATATATATATATATATATATATATTCCTGCGTCTGAGACACGATTCGGTGGTTCATGTCTAATCCAATCACCAAGTGTATATTTTAAACTGAGAGTTTAAGTGACTGGAATTTAATTTACCTCGATGTACATACAGATTAAATCATATAGCGTTGTTACAGCATTTTTAACCAGATTGAAATTTAAATACTATAAAATTACAAGTAATTTATAAGTGAAATCTTACATTAAACTTAGCAAAAAACTAAAAAAGTAAAATGCAGGGAGTTGAAAAGCAAGCATTTTACAATTTAAATCTTCTAAAAGTACACGTAGAGAAAAAATAAAATTATAAAATCTTCATAGAAATGGAATAAAATTATAATTAAAACGTCAAAATGAGTAACTAAACTATACAGAAGTCTAAATTCAAGTCATTATATATATTTGTGGCCAATAATTAGCCATCAAATTAAGAATAGTCAATTTGCTTAATTGATACTAAAGAGATTTATGTATTCCACAAGGGATTACAGAAGTAGCAGTTTTGGTTATTAGAGAAATAATATTAACTTATATTCACTTGATCACATCTGAGAAGAGAAACGGAAAAGAAAGCTTCTTAATATGTGAAATATTGCATTTATGAGACAATTGACACCTGTTAATTTGTTAAATTTATCAAGTGAAATAAACAAATGCAGCATTCCTAAAATCAGGAAACTATCTATATGAGTATAATTAAATTAGAAAATGGGTTAAGTATTGTTATGAAGTAAAGGGTGAAAGTTATAATAATGTCAGTGAGAATGAAATGTGAAATCGCTAAATATCTTGTGATGTAAATGTGTGTTGTCCAGTTTAATGAGAATTAGCATAAAGGTGTTGTGAGAGTTCCGATTTAGAAAACAAGTTGTAAAACTTGTAAATCATACAGAATACATTAAAATATACTAGGTAGGATATCATTGTCATTCCGAAATTTACATCAGGTATGTGCGTTGTGGTACAGTGGATATCGGCTCCGAAATACCTTTGGTTTATTCCTTCAATTTATGAGTTAAATAGGAGGACAGATTGGGTTCTATAGCCTTGGTCGGCAACCAGTCTACCACCAAAAGCAATGTCAACCTACTGCGAAATAATCTTCTACACATCAGTAATGTCTCTTTCGAGACATGATCGCCCAAGCGTGTTTAACGTATGGCACTTAACTGACTGAATTGTTGAAAACATTATTACTACTGAAGTGTCAACAGACACAGAAAGAACATTACAAGATAAAAATCATCTAAATTATTCTATGACATCATACAATCAATCATAGATGCATTGCAACAAGACATACTAAATATCATAATGTTATATTGGAACATCCTGCCATCCCCGAGAATATAATGCTCTAGACTATAAAGGACGGTGACAAGCGGTATGAGAGAGATCAAACGTCTTAGGCGAAGACATTCTCTAGTTGATAGTGTATTCCGCTCCTACTCGTTGATTGCTTATCTTTATCTTAATTGGTAATTGTACATTCGTGCAATAAATCTGTTATATCTATTTCATGTGTCGAGTATCATTCTTCTACTGATATTTACACTGATATTCCTCTCCGTGATATATCACATAAAATGACTCAATGTATGCGATTAGAACATGAAATATGAGCCAACGCGATATAGATCAATGGATGTAAAAATATATCTGAAGACAGATTATTTCACAAAATATCCAAAGATATACAATAATGACTAAAAATACTTAGTATTTTATCAATGAAATTTAGCCCGGTTCATATCAAATAGGACAAAAGTTTGTGAAAATCGATAAATCATTGAATACATTAATTTTTATTATTTTGTTCAAGGCTGACATATTGCCGCATATAACAACGCAGCTTTTAACAATATATGAATCATCTTGCTCTACAACTCCGGTAACAAGAATCATTCCCACTGATGATGATGCTGCACTGTTGCAGGTTTAGGATCCGCAAAGACCTGACTTTTACTTGATCGATAATGTGGAGACATTTTGAAAATCGAGTATATAACAAAAAAAGACCGTTTGCAGGATTTCTGAGTTTACGGTCATGAACAATGGTAGAAAAATCATGAGGAAAGACGTCGTTTAAAATTTTTTATTTCTCAACCAAACGTAGAATTCCGCCTGTGAATTAAATGCCATAAGTGATACACGCTTTGGCGATCTTTCTTGAAAGAGAAATGACTGACTGGGTTGAAGATCATCCAGCACTAGTTTGCCATTACATTCTGCGGTTGATTCGCTGCTAGCCAAGTCTATAGAACCCAATCTGTCCCTTATTTAACCTATAACTGGAAGGAAGAGGCAGATTAATAACATTCCCAAGGGTATTTTTGCGTAAGTGAATGAAAGGAATTAAACTGGAATTCGAACTCGTCTCTCCATGTTCTCGTTCCGAACTGTTCAGTCTGTAGCTTCTTCCAACTGGAGTTATTACAATATATCTAATATTGGACACATTTAATTAGAGCTATTACAACATGCCTACTGTGTACTGTTTGGAGCTATTACAACATATCTAATATTGGACACATTTAATTAGAGCTATTACAACATATCTAGTGTCTACTAATTGGAGCTATTACAATGTATCTTATATCTTATTGACATTCGAACTATTGTCGTAAACTTTATTGTTACTGTAACAACGCTAAGATCGTTGTGCGCATCGTGTTTATTCAGCTGTTTGCATTTCAAGTTTTCCTTCTATATCGAACTGAGCCTTCTATTTACTCTTCCCTGTCCATGTCTACATTAATCATGTTATTATATAGCTCTGCTCAATTAACGCTTTCCTGATTCTACAGATTTTGTATATTCACGACACAGAACATTTCACTTCATCTACGGCTCAGCAGGAGATTATATGAAGATTTCAGATCAAATGGCTGAATGAAAAACTGATCAGCAAATCACTAGATGCAAGATATCACACACAATCTCATGATAATAATAAAAAATTTTTGAATAGGAATTATTTAATTAACTATAACTTTTTACACTTAAAATTCGAACATGATATTCAATATATACCTATCTATAGTGTTTTGTTTTACTCTATTTTAGATATTCTTGCAAAAAGAAAACAATTCTTTCTAAGTTTGTTCTAGTGTCTCATGATATTGCAAGATTTATGGTCAGTGACTTATTGATTTAAATTCTTGAACTTTTTACAAATATGTTGATCGGAATGAGACAACTTTCATTGGACACTTAAATATCTAATGTTTAATAATGAAAATATCTTGGGGAAATGAAGAAATTTACGAGCAGACAAATAGACGCCTATTATAGTCAGACTCGTCGCTAAGGTAAAGCCGAAAAAATGATACCTGTGGGATATAGCAGCCGATCAAGTAGGAGAGATCAAAGGGATGAATGAGGTGAAATTCGAAACTGTCTGGCCTGAGTGAAAATATCGATTCAAACTTTCACTATAGAGGAAACTTCAGAGGCAGAAGTTTCAATGAATGAAAACAAAGAAAAGGATATTAAAGACAAAAGAAAAATATTTTAGCCGAGAACTTTCGTCCTCAAATGTATAAAGACTAGATTATATTTTGTAGCAAATATTTATACACGAGAACAAAAACAATATAAGTTTGATGAATATTTATAATCTTTAATATAGCTGAATATAGCTAAACAATTTGAAAATAAAGTTAAACAACTTGAAACAACATTTTTCACATTGCACTTTTACAAATATACACTATGTAAATTCTCTCTCACACACACTCATAGACAGACACACAAAGACACAGACACACACAAACACGCACACAGAGAGACACACACAGACACACACAGAGACACACAGAGACACACACACAGACACACATAGAGACACACACAGAGACACACAGAGACACACAGAGACACACACACACACACACACACACACACACACATATATATATATATATATATATATATATATATATATATATATATATATATATATATATATGTGATAACTATATTTGTTATGGTTTGATATATTAATTAGACCCAGGACGAATATGCAATATCGATATGAATATCGATAAACCATGGTGCAATCACTTCCTCCTTAAGAGCGACCATGCATTAATTTGGCTGGAAGTGATTCTTGAATATACATATTAAACACTTCTTATATTACCTATTTAGTTTGCCATTCTAATGGCTTTTGAATAGAAATATTTATCGGCCGAAAATGTCATTGGTTGTCTATTGGAGTTTAGGCAGCTATTATATAATATTGTTATTATCAATTATCTAGCTATATATGAGATGACTTATGAATTTATTGTATAAATTTAAGTCTTGCAGTAATGATACGGAAGTTTAAGACTTGAATTTAAGTAACTTGCATTGTTATTTTTGTGTTCGCTTTTTTTTATTATACTATTATTTCTATATTTGATTACTTAAAAAAAAATTATGAATATGTGTTATTCCTTGCTAGAAAAATAACGTCAGGAAATATTTTCATAAATGGTTCACTTCATTTAACAATTCTGTAATTTCCTTTATGAAATTCTCTGAGTTTAATATTTTCAAAAAATAAAAGGATTTTTGGTTGATTCCAAAACATCCATTTTCCAATATTTTTCTCTTTCTTTTTAAATATGTTTTTTCGTTCAAATAATTTATTAAATTTTTTGCTAACTTCTAAAAACGCAAATCACATTGATTCACTTCACATTAGTTTATTTAGGTAACGCAGGGTTTACTCTTTCTTCCGCAGATTTAATTATTCTAAAAAAGGAGGATGCGTTCAGTCGTTTTTATAGGTTATATACAAGGTAAATTAAAATCCAAAATAAAAACCCTGTGTAAAACAATGAAATCTCAAGTTATTTTTCTACTACGAGAAAAATAACGTTATCAGAATTGAACGATAATATTTAAATATATCTGTATATACGGAAAAATATTCTTTTAATTTATGATTGTTAATTAATAATTAATTCAGAGTAGTGTACCAGTGTACCTACAGAAGATAGCGGCGGAGAGTGACAAAAAAGGACTAAAATAAACTTTAAGAAAACTGAATGCATAGTCATCAGCAAAAGGTGCATCCCAAAATGCCAAATAAAGGTGGGGAAAACCAGAATAAAGCAAGTACAAAAATTTAAAATACCTAGGAAGTGTTCTGACAGGAGATGGAAAATGCGACACAGAGATCCGATGGCGAATTAGTATGGCAAAAGACGCGTTCCAGAAGCTGAGTAAAGTACTAACACACAGGAAGATTTCACTAGAAACAATGAAAAGATTGCTGGATTGCTATGTGGTGTCAGTTCTTCAATATGCCAGTGAATACTGGACAATATAATCAAAAATGAGGAAAAAACTTCAAGAAGCGGAAATGTGGTTCTACAGAAGGATGCTGCGGATATCGTGGCCTGAGCATGCAAGCAATGATGAGGTCTTGGAAAGAATGGCAACAAAAAGGAAAATAATACTGAGCATCAGGAAGAGACAACTGAAGTTTCTAGGACACGCAATGAGGAAGGGGAGCTTGGAGAACATGATACTGACTGGCCAGATAGAAGGAAAGAGAGACAGAGGAAGGCAGAGGATAACTTATTCGCACAGCCAGATCAGGTGGATGACGGAACAGGGGTTGACAGGAGTAACATGAGGAAACATACTAAGAGCCAGAAGGGATATGGAGACGTGGAGAACCATGATCGCCTACGTCCCGAAGGGAGAGGGCACATAGAAGAAGAAGTGTACCAAAGTCTTCAAAGATAATGGCAGTTCTTAGAAAGATTTTATATGGGAAAAACAAGGTGTCCATAAAGTCTGTGTGCACTTTAAAATTTTGTTTTGTATTTGTGGTAGAAATAATCTGCAAAAATGAGCTTGAACAATTAAACTTGAAGATAATACAGCGTTTCAACAATATGGAGCTTCTTGTCAATTTGCTCTGCGTGTTAGACTGTTTCTAAATCAGGAATTTTTTAACACATAGATTGGAAAGGATGGACTATTTTATTGGGCCCCACGTTTGCCTGATTTATTAGATTATTTTCAGGGAGACATGTGAAAACAGTTGTGTATACAACCAAACCTAGTTAATAGGAAGGTCTGAAACCTAACATAACTAATACGATTTTAGGAATTACTGTAAATCAGTGAACTGTAAAATCGCATTAGCTTTTGTATTGTTAATGATGAAGGACATGTGAAAAATTAAAAAAAATCAATAAAACCTTAAAAATTAAAAAAATCAATAAAACCTAAAATAAATTATAGATATACTTCTTTTTAATGCTTTTTACAAATTCTTTGTATCAAAAATAAAAATAAATTTATAATTTTTTAAGTGCACATGAATTTTATGGACACCCTGTATCTTCCAGCAATATATTCTGATTTAGTGAAACGGTAATAAAAAAAAATTAACTGCTAAAACAGGGAATAAAAAACCGTTTAATTAATCCATAAGCTTAGTTTGATTTAGACGTTCCAAGGCATTTCTCTTTCATTGATTAATCATGGTGTTCCATAAATCGCTTTTTTTCTGAATAACACTTCATGATAAACCTTTTTTAGGTTAAATAAGGGAAACGGATATGTACCTTTGAAGAAAATCTTAGAAACAGATCGACAAAACGACATCAATAAAACCTATTTCAAGACCAAGTTGAAAGCAAACAATTACTAAAGAAACAAATAGATTGACTCGATGCATGATAGTAATTTAGACAAATTCCTAACGATTGTTTAACTAGATTTTTTCCTCTTTTGAGAAATTTATTTAGCCGCTAGCGGAAGCAAAATTATTTCGCTATAACATGGAACGAGTTATCTACATGAATGCACGTGTGTGTTTACATTCATCGCAATGTTGCACCAAATTTCTTTTAATGATATATTGAATTGACAATGAGGAAGGACTCAAAAACTTTCCAAAACCGAAATTCTATCAATATAATATAAATTTGCCTCTGAAGTTATCCTCCATTATTTTATTACAGCTTTCTGGAATCTCCTCATTCTCATTAACAAATTTTACTGCCAGTAAACATATTCAGTTTTACATTCAGATAAAAAAATTCTGTCTGGCACTAGTCTAATCAACCAGGTAAATTTCTTCTTCCTGAAAAAACCCATTTAATTTGGCCAGAATATCATTCCAGAAGCTGCTGATTTTGGAATATAAGACATTTAAACATTTATCATATTTCCCAAATCTAACACTAAATGACAACCACGAATTTAACAATCTTATTTTTAAGTCAAAAAACATTCCGTTGCAAATAAGCAGAAACTGCATTATATGATTTCTTAGTATCCAAACCAGTGGAGTTTTATCGCAAAAACGTATACAAATATGTAACCCGATGGCAGAAAGATGAAGATATCCATGATTCATTTTGTGACTGATTATACACTGTTTATATATTCAAATTCTTAATAAAGGTTAATTCAAAAATCGGGCATTATCTCCCACACATCCCAAAATTTATTTAATTGCTCTCCTTTAATATACTTCCATTTGTATTGTCAATGTTAATATTTTTATTTAAATCGATTTTATATGCTTTATATTGAATACTTTTATGTGTTTTATTTCTTTCTTTCTTAACCTCATTAATTTTGATTTCTGAATTTATTTAGAAGTGTTTTTTTTATTTATAGGCTTTGTATGCTTACGAATCATTTTAAGTTATTTACTAATGTTGCTTCTTAATTTATTTCTCATTTATTTTTAAGTTAATTCTAATTTTTTCTGTCATATAAACATGAATTTTCTCAAGTTTTGCTTGATTTTGAAACTCTGTTACACATTTTGAACCAGTTTCTCTAATTACTTCCTTTTGTTTTTTATTCTTTGCGTTTTTCTATTTATTTTGCTTGATTATCTCACACTCTGTCTTCTACGAACAGTATTTAGAAGAAAAAATGCCATTTGTTAGCCAACGCCCGAATCCACAATTATTACCATAACAAAATGAGAGTCACACACAAAATGGCAGCTGTCAAGAAATGCAGTCGGGCCCTCGAGAAATTACAAATATATTCAAGTCGCCACTCGAAAAAAAGATTATTCAAATCGCTTTTTGGTTATAACTGCTGACGTCATTATCGTAATCTCCTGAAAAATAATTTTATTTTCTTTATTTTTCTTTTCAGAGTCTAATTTGTTCAAGGGATAATTGTGCTTTTAGCATTAAATGACCTGCACATATTACATGACGGCTAATTAGGAGAGCCAAGCGGATTGCCCGGAATGCTTTCTGTCACATAGGAGAATTTCTTGGGTTGTAATCAATGGTTAATGAGTCAGAAAGTGATAGCTCTATTAGATTGAGGTTTTACGAAATATTTAAATAAGAATCAGTGTGTGAAAATACGTCAAAGGAAATTTTGATTCTAAAACTGAACATATATTGGAAAAAATATCTAATCAGTAAATATGAATTAAGGTTTAAAGCAAGAAAAGCAACATGGAATAAACATAGTAATTGGGCTTTCGTTATTGGCTAATATAAGAAGTCTAAAAAACGGTGAGGGAAAGAAGTTCTATATGTATATATACTATAAAGCTACAATTAACATATTTTGAAAGGCAGTTTTAAAGGTAAATGTCCGTTTTAGCTCCCAACGTATTTCCTGCTTAAAATATATCCAAAATAGAATTATCTCTGTGCAAATGTATATGCTGAAATCAAATCAACGATTGGTTTTAGCGTTTTAAACATCATAAGGTTATAATATGTCACTAAGAAACAAGAAAGTGACGATGATCTCGTGACATGTAGAATTAGAATGAAATAAAGAAATAGAACAAAGCCAATGCAGTACCGAAATTCTAATACGACAGATTCCTGAATGAACTAAATATGAAATAGAAACATGGAGACACTGTTAAAACGTATCTGCCATTTCAGTGCCGTACCTGTTTCACTCATTGGTGATCATGTCTGAAAAGACATGAGAGATTTGGCAGAAGATTTTCACGCAGTTGCTTGCCATTACATTACATATAGCAAACTGGTTACAAACCAATTCAAAAGAACCCAGTCTTTCCTGTTTTTAACCCATAGGTGGAGGAAAGAGGCGCATTAATACCTTATCCAAGGCTATCTGTGAGTAAGTGAATGCGAAAAATTCAACTGCAACTAGAATTCGGCTCTCATAAGGCCTACATATACAATAGGCAACATGAAAATAAATAAACGTAGGACACGTTAATTGCAGCTTTAGTAAAATCAGCAACGAGATCATCCCAAAGAAAACTTGAAAAATAAAGGACAGATGAAATAGAGAACAGATGAAAATATCTACATAATTAAAAAATGAGAAAAAACTGACAAGGTCCAGCCCAGACCACAACACTCGGCACATAAAATGGGTAAAGCGGGAATGGCTCAGCCATTCTGCAATAGAATGATCATCACATACAAACCACGTATACATAAAACTTTAAAAAAATCTAACACGCCAAAAGACAAGTTTGTTAACAGGGTGTACAATATACAAGCTGCTATTAGAAAAAGAATAAAAAAAATAAATTTTCGCAGAACACTCCCAATTTTAAAGACACCAGGCAACAAACAAGTATGTCAAATGGCCAGAAATATTAAAATCTGATCTGAAATAATTACTAGCCAATCTGAACAAGAAAATATAACAGGAGAAGGCAGAATTATAATAGAGATTCTGGAATTTGTAAGGCTTCAGAATGTCTATTTCAGATTTTCTTTCTATAAGAGCAGCTATTTGTCCTCAGATTTTATGCTTTTTTGTCAATTCTAAAATAATCCAAAACTTAGATGATACATGATAATACGTGAAATGTACAACAGGTCTTATAAACCGAAAGACGTAGATTGATAGATTTTCATAGTACGACTTAAGAAGCCGTTTGAAAGGAATTTCACGCACATCGCATAATCGGAATAAGAAGGCATATATTAAAATTACCATCTGATTTCTGAGTGAGTGACAGATTATAACCGGAAAAAGATCCAGACAAGAACAGTACAGGATTCTTAAAGATTCTGAAACAAGGAATGATTAATATATATATATATATATATATATATATATATAAAGACGAATTATAACTATACTCGTGTCGAAGAACCCTGGTTAGAAAAAAAGAAAGAGCTAAGCACATGAACATCAGTCAAAAGGATTCGGACTGAGTCAGCACGTAGCCCAAATAAATAAAAAACCGAGACGAGTAATCAACTAACAAAAAAGGTAGAGTGGAATAAATAAAGTATAACTAGTGAGCCAACAAACATACCAAGTTTTCACCTAAGCAGATCGACAGTGAAAGCTGGAGAGATAGGTTTGTTGGCTCACTAGGTATACTTATATCTATCTATCTATCTATCTATCTATATATATATATATATATATATATATATATGTGTGTGTGTGTGTGTGTGTGTGTGTGTGTGTGTGTGTGTGTGTGTTCACAGAATTATAACAGAAATACTAGTATAGGTTGCTAAAATGTTTATTTCTATTCTTTATGGATTATGCAAAGGCTTCGTACATTAATACTTATATGGACTGTGATAAATGTTTAGTAACATTGATATTTTTATAATGTATACTAGAATGATCGGGAATTTATACTGGCAGTCAACAGCCAGTATACTAATAGTAAATTAATTCAGTAAATATACAATAATAGAAATTGACGTACAAGATGTTCATATCTCCTCGCCAGAGCTATTCAGCCTATATAATGAGACCATTCGGAGAGAATTAAAAGCATTTACATGATAACTTCTTAACAGCCAAAGCCTTAATAAAACACTAGATATTCTACAAGAACCCCGACGGAAGCGTGTGCAGTAAAGCGGAAAGCAATGACAAAGCTTCAACAGATTGCAATATTATTAGCAAAAAGCACAGGCCAACAAACAAATAATAATTTTGAGATAAAAAAACAGGTTCAACTAATCAGATATCTGTGAAATATAATAACAGACGAAACTCTTATGTAATCGCATTGCGCCTATATGGCAGTGCATGCTAAACAACCTACCGTTCTCTCAGATGGGACTTCCAAATACGTCGACTGCACATTTGCAGAGGAGTAAACCTCCCACAAATGAGGCGTCTTGACTATGGCGATAAACTGCATCTGGATAGTGGGTTAGACAATAATCTGCATTCGGCAATAAATATTCTAATTGGGAAGTTTTAAGAAACAAGGAATCACCGCTTAGTAGCGATTGTTCCCAAGTTCAACATGATCCGTGGTGGTAGTAACTGTTAGAGTAACAGTTATGGTCAAGTGTTAACCCCTTAACTGGGGTCAACCACTGGGAAATTCGAAAAATGAATTTTTGTAAAAGTACTCCAGATATTATTTTTGGAGAAAAACTATTACGAGCCGTACATTTAAAAAAAAATGCAATAAGAAAAACATATATTTTGAAGTAAAAAATATATATAGCAGCCAAAAGATATTACTTTCGACAAAAGCCTCTTTACAGAAATATGTCAATAAAATTTTATCTACAATTTGATTTCTTATAAAGAATACATATTCTGTTCATACGAATCTACAGGAAAATCTTGTCAGCATTAAACAACACATTGACTTTGATATGCCTCAAAGGAAAACAAACTGAACCGAATTGAACAATCAGCTCACCGAAGTCGTGAAAGCACCGAATATGTGAGCAACGACAAGGTTTTAGAGAAAATGGAAACAACATTTCTTCATGCTAAGAAAAGACAGTCGAATTATCTAGGGAGAAATAAATTGACAACAAGAAAGAATCAAAAAAGGTTATAATTCATAATGGCTAATTATATCCATGCATACGAAGTGCATTGTGATATGATGGGTATTAGATGGGAATGAGATTTCGGAGAGCCTAGTTCAAATTTCAGTCGAAAGTTTTTCATTCATTTACGCACAAATACACTTGAGATAATTATGAGTGCTTCTGTTCTCCCTGAATCTTTTGATACTCTAGCATTAGTTGGAAATCAGTCTACATCAGTCAGTCCTTCGAACCATGACCGCACAAGCGTGTATCCCGTAGAGCAATTAAATGATATATATATATATATATATATATATATATATATATATATATATATATATATATATATATAATCGTGTCACGGGGCTACATAAGAGTAAAACGATTAATTAGAAGAAAGTCAAGAGAAGGACGAACGAGTTAGAAAGGAGCAAGAGTAGGATGGGAATACAGATGTAATGACAGTTGCAAAGGTAGAGAGAAAATACAGGATATACAGGGAAGTGTAGAAAGAACTAGAGTCAAGTTGAAGAAGAGGCTGCAGGAGTTGAATTGTAGTCTGCATTTGGTTAATCACTGAATGGGTAGTATCCAGTAGCTAATCTGATTGTACGAGTAAACACCTATTGCAGAGGCACCAGTGACTTAAGGTCGTTGAAGCAGAAGCCATGAAAGTATTTATAAAACAAAGGGAGGCCACATCTCGTCGGTGGGGAAGTGTCTGTAGTCGAGCTGCCAAGTTGGTACCTATCACATTCTCCTTTGGAGCCTGTCGAGAACACTCCGATGAATAGCAGGGGCGCCTGACCAGACAAGGCAGCAATATGCCATGCACGGACGAACGGTTGATTTGTATATATGAAGGATGGATTCAAAATGGAAAGGATCCTGGCTCGACACAGTAACCCAAAATTCTTAGCAGTGGATTTAGCTATGGACTCAATGTAGTGGTTCCATCTGAGATCAGAAGAGAGGGTAAGGCCGATTAGTCGCAGTTTATTGCTCTCAGGGAGACTCGCTTGGTCCATGCTTATGGGAGTCAGGAGAGGTTGACTGTGATAATTAACAGACAACAGCTTGATCTTAGATGCATTGAAATTGACAAGCTACTTCTTACCCCAATTCACCACAGAGTGTAGATCCTTTTCAATGTCAGCAGCAAGATTATGTTTGTCCGCAAAGACGAGATTCTTACTGATGCGGGAGTAAATTGTGGTGTCATCTGCGTAGATGCCTACTTGGCTCTTGATCTTGTCTGGGAGGTCATTTATGAAAATAAGGAAGAGCGTCGACCCCAGGATAGAGTCCTGAGGGACACCAGCGTTAATGCTGTAGGATGTAGAGGCATGCCTATTCAAACGACCTTCATTTTGCGGTTATTTAAAAAAGATTGGATTAGATCAAGCAAGCGTCCTGCAATACAGTAACCCCGTAGCTTGCATAGAAAGCCAGAGTCCCAAACCCTGTCAAAAGCATTGGATTTGTCCAGAGTAACAGTACAAGCTTCGTCGGAGTCCTCAAGTGCCTGGAACATGTACTCCGTAATGGTCGTTAGCATGTCGGCGGTAGACCTGGCAGAGCGGAAGCCATACTGCCTGTCAGACTAGAGTTTATGGGCAATAAGTTGTTGAACTATTTCAGCATTAATTATATCATGAAAAACTATAGTGATACCAATGAGAGAAAAATGTATATTTTAAATAAAATGAGAAACTGTAACACTTCCTTCATAAAATATGTTGTATTATATTTTATATTCAGCTACACGTGTTTCTGATTTCGCGACACTCTTGAGGCAGGGAGTGGTTGTCAGTAACAATTTTTTTCTTGTTCAGTAGTAATTCACATCTACTTACACTCACGAAGAAATCTTTTTCGATTTAAGAGGTGATAAAATAATTTAGGATGGGTCAAACATCGGGCGAAGGAAGGTTTCGATTTTTTTAAATGTATATTTACATAGACACACACAAACAGTTATACAAATATATACACATTTCCTCTATCGTCTAGGGTTTCGTGTATGGGTCACTGTGTTTGTTCTTGCTAAAATGTGGACATACTTGTGTGTGCGCGCATTTGTGTGAGCCCACACGGTTCGATTAGTGCAAAAAACCATTCTGTGTTGTGCGTTTGTGTTTGTTTAGGCAGTGGTTATGATCTATTAAGTGTTGTTTTAAATATGTTTACTTCTTGTATTTGTAAGTAAGAATAATTGACTGTAATATAATGCATCATTTTAAATTTGCCTTGATTGCATTGTAAGATATGTTACAATGATTTTTCTGTTGTTTGATAATTTTATGTTGCTTTTTGAAGGGGAACTGTTGTTTTTTGCTTGGTTGATCTCAGTATAAGATTTATGACATTTTGTACACTTGAGTGCATATACCACATTTTTGGAGTTGCAACCTAAATTTTTGTTTATTGCGTATATCTTTGTGGATGTGCGTTGTGGTGCATTGGATATCGGCTCGGAACGAGAAATTGGGGAGCCGAGTTCGAATTCCAGCCGAATTCATTGCATTCACTTACGCGCAAATACCCTTGGGAAAGGTATTAATCCGTCTCTTCCTTCCAGTTATCGGTTAAATAACAGGACAGATTGGGTTCTATAGCCTTGGTCGGCAACCAGTCTACTGCAGAAAGCAATGGCAACCTACTGCGGGATAATCTTCTGCCCAGTCAGTCATGTCTCTTTCGAGACATGATCGCCCAAGCGTGTATCACGTATGGCACTTAACTGACTGACTTTGTGGTGTATTCAGAAGTGTAGGTGTTTCCACTATTACATTTTCTGCTACGTTTTGTAACCCCCTGTATCGGGTGTTGTTTAAATTTGGATGAGGTTAATATTTTTGGACGGCGTTTGCTCTTAATTAGTTTGGTCGTTTTTAATTTGATTTTCATTTGATTAAATTCGCTTAGTAAGTCTAATTTTTTAATGATTATTTGAATAATCCAGGGTTTCTCTTGCATAAGCTAAAATCTCTCCCTCTCTCATTCTCCCTCACTCTCTCTCTTTTTCTCTAACTATTTATCTATCTCCTTACCTACCTACATACCTATCCTTTAATTTTAAAAACAAGGAATTTATTGACAGTCCCTAAGTATTAGATTGGAGATAAGGGCCAAAATATAGTTAAGCATGTTAGAAAGTCGGTTTCTGGTTGTCTTCTGTCTGTTGCTCTGCGTTGTACTTTTCGCACTAGGTATGCGTTTCGTCGTTTCATAAAAATGAATTCTAATTAAGTAATTTTGTATATGAATCTAATTACCAGTGATGGTTATGTGGTGCATACAGCCATACATCTGGAAACAAGAATTAACCAACATGTACCTTCTAATATACGACTTGGCAAAATAGAAAACATTCCCACTACAAATATGGACTCGGCTATTGCTGAACACGAATAGAGAATACAGCTTGTACCAAGTTGTACAGGAAAGAGTGTTTCAAACTTTCGCATATAGCTGATTCAAATAATCATTTTAAAATGTTGGAAACAGTCAGTATATCTTCACGTAAACCTTCTATTTGCCGGTAGAAGTATTTCGTGAATTCTCGACATTTGTTGGGGATACTTTAATTTAACTGTCCCTCGTTAATTATTTACACGTGATTTATCCTCCCCTCATTATAGGTATCTATATTTATATCTATATTTATTTTAAGGTATTCCCTCACACGTTTTTTTGCTCTTCATTCTCGTTGCTGTTCTTTTCGTTTTATTTATATTTACAACGATTTTCTCCTGATGAGATGTTGGGAAAAGGGGCCTTAGCAACTGTCAATAAATTCCTTACATTTAAATTAATATACAGATTTTGTCCCGCCATATATATATATATATATATATATATATATATATATATATATATATATATATATAGATAGATAGATAGATAGATAGATATTAAAGTTACTTTGTAAAATCAGAGATACATGAATAAAACATATTTGGAAAATTCTGTGCCAGATACTTATTCAACTCAATACTAAATCCATTATATACGTCATAGTCATATACATTTGTTTTAAACGTCACGTAATCTCATCAGAACGATAGCTTTAATTACATCCAAACAAGGTCGACTATGTTTACAGTCTATTGATCCGTGTTCAAAACAAGTGACAGCAGCGACACTTTATCCTACAATTACAATATATATATATATATATATATATATATATATATATATATGCATCCGTATGTGTGCCTGTTTGTTGATGCACATCTGTGAATCCTTAAATAAAATATCATAATCTGAATTCATACACAAAATAATTTCTGTTTATTATACCGAATAATAATTTGAAACAAAATAGTTACCGAAAAACAAATAATTGTCAGAATATTACAACAGATTTACACATAATTCAACTTTAATCCAGCTTATATAAATATTCCAACACTGACATAACATACATAGCTGGAAGATTGCGTTTAAGCTTAAAACAGAGTGTCTCCGTTCTTTCATTCATAAATAATTCATATGAAGAAATTCTACAGACAAATTTAACAAGAGTAGATGTGCATTTTAATAGACTCAGCCATAAAATAAACTTTGTAGACAATCACAATCAGTAGAAAAAACAAAAATCGAAGAAAAGTTAAGTCCATTTATATACCAATTATCTTATTACTTATCAAATTATTATTTTTTCTTTTGTACGGAGTTCGATAGACAACAATTTCCCTGAGAGGCATGTCGGCTGTCAATATATATTAATAGTGATTTTATCATTTTTCAAAATTTCGTAAATAAATATTTTATTTCAACCAGTAATTGCATGCTATATACTAAATATGATTTCTTATCTACTCGTAAATCATTATTTTTATTTATATATGCAAAAGTCTAGCAAACGTTTAATTTGTATATACGTAGATATATACTTTATGCATTTATATAACTTACATTTTTATATTTATATTTATATAGTTAATTTTGTTTCGTTCATGTCCGACACTATTTTTCGATGTTGCTATTTCAAACCAAAAACATTACTACAAATACATATTTTATAAATCAGAAGGAATATGGTAGTGAAGATTACTTTTTTATGCTACTCTGAGATTTTGCATTATAAAATTAAGATTATGATCTTCAAAGTCGAGCAAAGTCAAGCGTAATCATTACCAAGATGGATTGGCCTCTTGGGACTGTCGGGTGATTATGCAGGTGGTAAATAGGTAAAAACCCGAAGCTGTTAATCGGAAAATCGTTTCCATTCCTGCTGAATGCGTAATATTCACTTACGAACTGATATCATTTCCCACGAAATACTAGATTCTGACTTTTATTCGCATGCGCAAGAAAAAGGTTTATAATCATAATAAAGTTAATCCATCACTTTCTGTCTTTTTCTCTCGATATATATATATAAACTGGCATTAGCCAATAAAGAAAAACAATATATATATATATATATATATATATATATATATATATATATATGCATAAAACAATATATATATATATATATAAAAACAATATATATATATTGTTTTTCTTTAATCCGAAGTGGAAGAGTAGGAAGGTAAATTCCAAGAACCTGATCCTAAATAATATTTAAAAAATTGTAATATTAAAAAGTGATGCAGGTGGAGAGCTCAATGTACTTAATAATACAGAGTCAATATAAATTAGAGAAAATTTTCAAAATTCAATGGTGTCGGATGCACATTTCGACATGGGATCTCTAACAGAGGTTCCACGTCACGTCAGTGACATTGTTTTGTACAAAATGGCTAAGGACCTGGAGTAAAGAGGGAAGGGGTAAGGTTAACAACGGTCAAGAATTGAGAGTTCCCTTAAGGTTAGGGAAGTGGGATTTTTTAAAGCAAAACAGAAGAGATAGACGGGGTATCAAATATCAAATGTTAGAGGCCAGTTAATGTTTACAGGGGTTTGAAACGGTATAGTTAAAAAGGGAAGGAATTTATTAGAACTACGTAAATGAGTAGATTGTATTTGAAATAGTGGAAGGGTATTAATAGGTAAGATGCATTGAAAAACATAAAATTTATTACCTAAATAGACGTGTTTATATTATATAAAATTAATGATATTAACAATAACATATAGATATAAATATGGTAAAATTGAGTAAATATGCATGTGTATTTATAACTGTCACGACTAAATATTAATTCATATCCTCTGTGGTCATTATATATCATTATATCAATGGTCACCCAAGAGTCATTCTAATTCGAAATTATAGCTGTATATGTCGTAAATGATCTAATTATAAAGAACGTACAACTCAATGCTAAATTTGTTTCAGGCAAGAAAAATAGTCTAGCACCACGAAGTGAACCGACCTCGTATCCATAATTAGTTTTTTCTCTCACGATTTTTCTCAAATAACATTTAACTTCCTCCTATGTTTAAAGGTGTCCTTTCCTTTTTACTAAGTGTCTTCGAATATCTAGATAATAATTCCCATCATCTGTTTTTTAGATGAATTGTTTGTATATACAATCATGTTATAGAGAGGATCATATTAAATTCCGCCGTTTCCGATACGTTAACTTACAATTAGTAGTTGCTATTTTAAATTGTATTAAAATACTCTGACTGATAACTCTTTTACGTATGACAATTGTGGCATGTTTGGAGCCTTTGCTTATATGATCATATCCGCCGATTAGGAAACATTCTGTGTCCTATAAAATCATTCTTTTCTCTGCGCATCTAAAAGGCAACTTTAAAAAATGTTCTGCATGTAATTTTGCTTTACCATTTAATTACTTATTCGAATAGAAGTTCTGAATTATTCATGTTTTTTTGGGGGGGGTGCAGAATAATCTTGATTATTATTTTACAATTTTAATTAATCGAATGCGTTTGAGTAATCTCGGAAATGCTAGTATTTCTGCGTTGATTCTACTTTTTTTATATGATTTCTTTTGGATAAAAATTGGTTTGAGGTTTTATTTATTTTCTTAACAATGCCGTTCTACTTAATTTAGGGGTAGTTGTTCTTTGAATAATGGTCAGTTAACCCCCACCCCGTCCTGAAATCTTTAACTTTCACCCATGCCCGGTAGTATATCTTTCCGTCTCTTTCTCTCTCTCTTTTCCACTCCGCTCTAGACAATCTAACAGGCAGTTAACTCGCCTGCAATATTCTGAAAAAAAAGAGAGTTGAAATTGTATTTTTGGTAAATGGTCTTCCGAAATATTTCATTCAAATTTCAGTTTGTTTTCTGCATGGTAAGTTTGTCAAATCGGTCTCTTCATTTTTCTCTGTCTTTAATATTTTTTTTTTGTTACTAAATTTTTGACTTTTATGTTTCGTTTGGATTTTAAGGAAATTATTTTTTTATTTTTTTTAAATTGGAGTAGATATTACCTACTATCGCCCGGTTTCACACTCCACCCCTTTCTTTTGAACAGGAGTAGAGATGATCGCCTTTTTTCTTGTTTAGGAAGGGGTTCCCGGTTCATCTACCTCCTCCTTTGGTTTTAATGTTAGTTCAGCTGGAAACTCTTTGCAGTTATTGAGAATGATGGCAACGTCTCTTTATTCTGAGGATACCAGGTTGGCAATTTCCTGGTTGTTGCTTCCGACTGTTAGTTAGAAGCCCGAACCCTTGCCTAGCGTATTGAGAGGCTGCTCTGATCAACAGTTAAATAATATCGGGGTTCCTGTAGTGCCATATCGCGCATGGACGGTCGTCCCTGCATGAACATCCGGTGGGCAACCCCGAGGCCACATTATGTTGCGGGATGCGCCAGTTTCCATCCCTCACATGCTGCAAACAGTGACCGACTGATTCTACTCAAAACCTTTCTCCTTAACTAAAACACTATAAAAAAAAAACAAAAAAAAACCCAAAACCAAACCAGCTACTCAGAAAACGCCCAAACCTGTCTGCGTCTCTTTCACTAACATAAGAGGTTTCCGCACTAAATTTTACAGCGTAGAATCATTCCTTTAAAATAAATCACCTGATGACATAGCCCTATGTGAAACTAACCTTGAACCTTCTATCCCCACTTCTGAGTTTTATGTTCTTGGTTACCTTCACATCTTCAGAAAGGACTCCAATGTCCATATGCATGGGCTTGGTGTATATGTCAGCGAACACCTCCCCCTAGCTAGAGTGACATCTCTTGAATACCTGGACCATTCTTTCATGTGCTTCCGTCTCTCACTGCTAAGCTCGGTTAGCTATATCTTCTTCCTCTACCGCTTCCCCTCCTCCTGTGACTGTTCAGTACTTGACAGCATCTCTGACAACATTGACAAGGCCATTTTGTCTCATCTATTTGTGTTTGGTGACATTAACACCCACCACACTATGTGGCTGGAGAACATTGTCACCGACCTTGCTCTTGTCCACACCATTAATTTTTCAATCTCCCAATCCCTTACGCAAGTGGTGGACTTCCCCACGCGTTTCTCCAATAGCCCTAAGGGAAGGGACTCGCTACTAGACCTCTGCTTCACTTCCGTCCCAAACTCTTGCACTACCAGACAGCTCTGCCCTGTCCTAAACTATGACCACGCTGTAGTTTCCGTCAACATCTCGTTCCACTCCCCCGCCTACCCAAGAAACCCAGACCAGCAGAATATCCTACTGCTACCAAAGAGCAGACTGGGATTCGTTTGGTGACTTCCACAGTAACCTCCCTTGGAACAACGTTTTAATCTTCCCGTCGAAGTTTGTGCATCCGAGTACTCCTCCTGAGTTAAGGCTGGCATCGATGCTTTCATCCCTGCCAAGAAATTTCAGCTTAAATCTCATTCGTCTCCCTGGTTCTCGCCCACTTGCTCGGCCGACATTTGCAGACCGGAATCACTTCTTCCGTGATATCATGCTCTAAGATCGGTGCCAAAGATTACCTCCTCAGCGGACAAGGCTGAATGCTTTGCTCGTAGATTTTCGACCAATTCGAGACCGGATTCGTCTGGAGTTTATACACCCGACTTCCCACCTAGAACTGAAGCTTAATTGAATGACGTCCACATCACGTTCTCGCTGATTTCTAACATAATCTCAAAACTTGACCCCCACAAAACGAGTGATGGAGACGGAATCTCAAGCATAGTCTTCACGAAATGTGTTTCTGAACTCTCCTCTCTCTTTTCTAGGCTCTACAAATTCTGTCTATTTTCTTCTATGCTTTCCTGCCTTCTTCTTTAGTCCCTATATTTAAGAACATTGGAGAACCCACGGACCCCTCAAATTATCGCGCTACCAGCCTTCTTCCGATCTTTGGCAAAATGTTCGAAGCCATTATCAACGCCAAGTTCGTTCAGCATCTCACAGCCCACAGGCTCCTCTCGGACAAACAGTATGGCTTCCGCTTCACCATATGCTAACGACCCTCACCGAGTATGTGAATTGTGAAGCCCGAACCATTGCCTTGGATATATCTAAAGCTTTCGACAGAGTCTGGCATGCTGGCCTTCTACGGAAACTTCGAAGCTATGGTATAACTGGACATTTATTGAACCTAATCCAGTCATTCCTCTCTAACCGAACATTAAGGTGTTATTAAATGGACCTACCTCCCAGAACTACTCTACAAACGCGGGTGACCCTCAAGGCTCTATCCTAGGTCCTACGCTCTTCTGATCTACATCAATGATCTCCCCGATGCCATAACATCTCAAGTAGGCATGTACGCCGATGACAGCACCGTTTACTCTCGCCTCGATCAAAAATCCGGTGTGTCCGACAAAGCGAATCTCGTTGCCGAGCTTGAAAAGGACCTCCAATCCGTGGTGGATTGGGATAAGAAATGGCTCGTAAAATTCAATTCTTCAAAAGCAAAGCTGCTCTCAATTAACCACCATAGACAACGGCACCTCCCTCCCATTAGGATAGAACAGGCTTGCTTCCCAGAGCGTAACACGCTACGCCTTCTTGGCCTAACACTCTCAGCGGAACTCAAGTGGAATAACTACATCGAATCCATTGCTAAATCCGCTGCTATGAAAGTCGGTTCGCTGTGCAGGGCCTGAAAGTTCTTTCCATTTGAATCTATCCTGCACATATATAAATCTACCATCAGCCCGTTTATTGAATATTGCTGCCACATCTGGTTGGGTGCCCCAGATATTCTCCTCGGGGTTATTGGCAAAATACAACGGAAAATCTGTAATGTGTTCGATACCGACTAGGCTGACCGCCTGCAGTCACTCTCTCACCGGTGTGACGTGGCTTCCCTTGCCTCTTCTATAAATACTTTCACGTCTTCTGCTCCGATGAACGTAGATCACTGGTGCTCCCTAGGTACGAATTTTCACGATATACTTGATTAGCAACTGGGTCCGACCATTTTAAAGTGAAACCTGATATATGTAACCGCCATTTCTACTCCAAAAGCTTCTTTTCTCACAGTTCTTGTCTGTGGAATTCCCTTCCACATACTTGCTTCTCCGAAGGCTATAACCTCCAGGAGTTTAAATGTAAGGTCAATAGATACCTAACACTCTTACACGCACCCATTTTCTCAAACACTCTTCCTATGTACCTCCTTACTCGTCTATCATTTTCCTTCTGACATGTCCTATATCCAATCACTCTATGTAAACCCATGCGGTATAGTGGAAGTAGAGTGCCTTGCTTGATGTGAAATGATTAAAAAATGATTTTAACTTTTGTCATTCTACCTTCAAAATTTCAATTGGTTACCATATATCATACCCGGTTCCCTAGATAATTTTTATTAACATTCGTATTATTAATCTTGTAGCACAACACATTGAAATTTCGATGTAATATATATATATATATATATATATATATATATATATATATATATATATATATATATATCCATTCTCAACAGTCTTTAGTTAAACTGAAAAAAATTATCTAAACAGATCATACCATATTTCATCATTATTTAAAAAATTTACAACCTAATTAATCAAAAAGTCGTCTCAGATTTTTAAATTTCTTTGTAAGATTTCATTCTCACATAATTTTTAAAACTTATCTATTGCTGTTTTGACACATGGTTTTTGTGAACCGAAACTTAAATATTTCTGATTTGCACATTAATTCTATACATTATGAAGATTGAATTTTGAGAAGAAAAATTCAACTTTGAACGCAGTTGTTCATCATTACAATGTTACATTATATAAACCCAAGCTGGGAAAATATTTTGCACTTCCCATACCGGTTTGTCTCCAAAAGCATTTTCACTATCTCTTTTTCATTTTATTTTTCGATATCTGATCATTCCTCTTTATTCATCCATCATTTGTTTCCTTATACATTCTTATTTTGTTTGATGAGCTGTTTATTGACTTAAACTTTCAGGAAATGTTACATTTCCTTTGTCATTCGCTGTTTCCTTCTAGCATTAACTGACATTTTTGTTTTTGAAATCATAGTTTCATTTTTATACGTGTTTTGTTAAGGTTGAACAAAATTGTTTTGAATGCATACTTAAAAGGGAAGTGAATATGCTTCCGTATATATGTAGTCGCAAAATTATTATATCTACTGAAATAGAAACAAGATATAAAATTGTTTTTTTTTAATTATTTTGAAACAGTTTCTTATTACATTTTACATATCATAAAACGTTTACAACCTACAACGCTTTTCTGATTTTGATTTTTGTCGCAGGCGTCAGTTAGCAGTATATTCCCTTTTTTATCGTTCGAGATATCATCTAGAATATATATATATATATATATATATATATATATATATATATATATTTAGTATATCGAGGCAGCAAGTGATTTTCTAGACATATGCTATTAAATATAAGACACAATGAATGTCTATTATGTTTAATCATGAGCCGTTCTAAACGTTTTTTTGCTTTAATTTCAGTTGAAAATAAAGACAAACATTCTCCAACATTTGGATAAGTATTTATTGGTTTTCTTCTAAGCTTTCGGCTCACATGAGCCATCTTCAGAGAGGTAGTTTAAACTGAAATATTATAAAATCCACCATCACCGACGATTTTATTTTGTGTTGACATAAAACTCCGCTTGGCAATGAAAAACATAAACATGTAGGTAATATCAGACAGATTTTGGTCAACAATACGGTGATCCTTACTCATACACACAGTAAGAGGAACCTGCAGATATTGGAGGCCATGTACATCAAATCAAAACAACAAACACTCAATAAAATCAACTTTAAAACAGGAAGTAACATATTACATTGCATTTGACTAGATGGTTTTGTTGTCATTTCGCGCTATCCCGCGGTGTGACGTCATAAAACCGCATCGCAAACTTAAGAACTGCGTTTATTATTTTTGGTAACTATTGCCGTTGCAATTTCAACATGAACAAATGCATTTACGAAAGAAACAAGCGGATAAAACTAAGCTATTGTGCGAAACCATAATATCTGAAACAACAGAAAAACGGGGCTACTGATTTGTTTCCCTAAAGGAATATCGTTATTCGAATTCAAGTATGACTTCGACAATAGAGTAACTTTCCATACCTATTTTCATAGGTACGAGAAAATCATTTTGGAAAAATTGCGAACAATAGTCTGAGGAAGAGAAAATTACGTTTTTAGTCCAAAAATTATGTACGAAAGAGATCACTAAATACACGAACATAATTTTACTTAAAAAGCCGGAATAAAACTTGTTCAAGTTGAAAATATAAATTTTCCAGGAATGACAGTGTGTTCTATACCCGATATGAGTGTTTAAATATTTTGGAACAAGAGAATAAAGATTTTTTTACTCATGCAGTCAATGTAAAGTCATAATGTAAACTGTTTAAATGAGCTGGCCTTTTAGTCGACATGTTTAAATGTTTACTCTTCATTCAGGAACTTACAAAGGCAAAGTACAAGACATCAGTTCAATGATTCTGACAATTATGGAGCATAACCTACAAATTACGCTTCAGAAGACGACTGAAGATTGGAAGCGGTTGATAAATGTAATAAAAAATACGCGGATCGAATGAAAGAATATTTCACGAGTCCAAGAGATACATCAACCGAAATTAGCAAAATATAAGTGGAAAATATCCCAGTGTGTTACCTGTGGAACGTCGCATTTTAAAAATGTCTGTTTTTTTTTTTTTAGGATAATGTTTACAAGATTGTGTCTATGTCACTCACAAAAGCTCCCACTGTATGTGTAAACATAGAACAAAGAAGCAAAAATTTAAGTTAAAATATCATAGACAGCCGCACCTCCCTCCCATTAGGATAGAACATGCTTGCTTCCCAGAGAGTAACACGCTACGCCTGCTTGACCTAACACTATCAGCGGACCTCAAGTGGAATGACTACATCGAATCCATTGCTAAATCCGCTGCTATGAAAGTCGGTTCTCTGCGCAGGGCCCGGAAGTTCTTTCCGTCTGAATACATCCTGCACATATAGAAATCTACCATCTACCATCTGCCCGTGTATTGAATATTGCTGCCACATCTGGTCGGGTGCCCCTGCTATTCTCCAAGGGGTTCTTGACAAAATACAACGGAAAATCTGTAATAAAGTCACTCTCTCACCGACGTGGAATGGCTTCCCTGTGCCTCTTCTATAAATACTTACACGGCTTCTACTATGATGTACTTAGATCACTGGTGCTCCCTAGGTATGGATTTGCACGAGATACTGGATTAGCAACTAGGTCCCACTCTTTTACAGCGAATTCGATGAAATGTAACTGCAGTTTCTATGCAATAGCTTCTTTTCTCCCACTTCCCGCATGTGGAATTCCCTTCCATTTACTTGCTTCCCCGACATCTACAACATTTGGGAGTTTAAATGGAAGGTCAATAGACACCTCCTAACACACTAACTCGCACCCATTTTCTCAAACTCTTCTTATGTACCTCCTTACTCGTCTATCACCCTCCTTCTGACATTTCGTATATCCAATCCCTCTATGCAACCCCCTGCGCTATAGTGGCAGTAGAATGCCTTGCTTGGGGTGATACGATTAATTTTTTTTTTTTTACTTTAGAAAGAAATTTAAAAGACTGAAAAAACGAAAATACGTAAATACGAAAATAAAATATCATATAGTGAATATATTATTGGGTAATGACATCGAAATTTCTATTGTGAACGAACAAACATGGAAGAAAATACGTTGTCCATCATTGACGAGTACCAAAACATAGACAGAGGAGTGCCTGGGAAAAGCTAAACTTCAGTGGCGAATTAACTGCAACGTATCATTTAGAGAAAATAATTTTGAACGTGCTTTTCGATTTATGGACATTACATGTAAATTCATTTGGCACAATATGGATATATATCAGTAAAGGAGAAATCTCATGAAACTGGAAAAAATTTTTCTGATCTGAAAAACAAATTTCTACATCTTCTGAAGGTCTCAGACAATGCACTAAAACCGAAGTTAGTATCGAACTAAGACAATATAAACCAGTATTCAAACCAAAAATGTATGTTCTGTTGTTAGCTTTAGATTCTGTAATCAAGAAATGGAATGTTTAGAGAAAATGAGTGTAATTTAAAAAGTTGACTTCTCAGATCGGGTTTCGCCTCCAATGTTTGTGAGGAAAAAGAAGCAATATACATACATACATACATACATACATATATATATATATATATATATATATATATATATATATATGTGTGTGTGTGTGTGTGTGTGTGTGTGTTTATTTATACGTATATACGTATATACAGAATTTTAACCGGGTTAAATGACTGTCTAAAAGGCCACACGAACACGTTACCTTCACCGGATGCTATTTTTTCAAAGATGAATTGTTGCAAAGAGTTTTCTAAAATAGATTTCTCTGACGAATATCTACATGTTAAAATGCATGAACAGTGCTCAAATGTATTAGCAATTAATACACACAGGACTCTACATCCTTTCCTGTTTGGGTTAAAAGTTGCTCCCAGTTAGCTTCAACAAATGATAGACACCATGTTGACTAGATTAGATTTCACCATATTGTACTGGATGACATTCTGCTAAAGATCTATAAAAACGAACAGCACAAAAAGCATACCAAGGCAGTATTCCAACAGTTTGATAAATATGGCTTTAAGCTAAATTCAGATGAATGCGTGAAGCAGATTAAATATTTGCAGCAAATAATCGGCTAGAACAGAAGAAAACCGGAACTGGAAATGGCTGAAACTATTAAAAATATGGCACCACCAAACATCGTCACTAATGTTCAAGTGTTTTATGGTCTGACTAACTATTACACTATCTACATTTTCAAAACATATGATCTTAGAGCCACACTGAATGATTTACTGAAGAAATGTTTTCCAGAAAATAAAATACTGCCTGGTATCAGATTTATCGTTAGCAGATTTTGACCATAAAAAGAAATAATTATAGTATCTGAAGCTAGCAACTATTGGATCAGAGCCGTAATTCTACGTGATTTTAAATATGGTATTGGAAAGCCATAGCCGATGCTTCCAGGACCCTGCTTCCTTTAGAAAATAGTTATAGCCAACACGTGAACGAAAACCTAGCCATAATTTACACGGTTCAAAATTTCACAGGATCAAACATAGAAAGAAATTACACTACAGACGGTTCATAAGTAGTTGTTAACAAATTTTGAATCAATAAATTTTATACACACGCATACTAACAGATTACCGTGATGGGGAATAATTGTGTTAAAAACGAAGTTGGAATGCCTATCAAAAATCTAAGACACGTCGACGGTTTGTCTAGTTTGACTCCAAAATTTGCAGAACTATTACAAGACACAGTGATAATTGTTTTAAGGGATAAAAAGAATTATCAGTACTACTATGCAATACAATTCGGGTATTACCAGTGTCTCTAGTCGATATAAAAAAGCAGCTGAGAAGGGCGAATTCATTAAAAAAAAAATAAAAATAGTTATCGCTGAAAAAAAAATTGAAAATTATTTAAAATTAAAGATGTTTAAAAATATGGAGTGGGAATTGCAATGAGCAAATCATCAGATTGAGATTAACATTATCGTACATCAGTAATCCAATTATTTTCATTGATATTATATTCGAGTAATATCAGCTTATTTCTCAACTGAAAAATGATAACCGATTAATATCAGTTTATATTCTCACTGAAAAATAATATTTGATTGACATCAGTTTATATCCCACCTGAAAAAATATCTGAGTTAGATCAGCCTATGTTTCAACTGAATGTAATGATAGGTGAGTGATATCAGCTCATGTTATAACTGAAAATGATATTTGATTTATATCAGCTTATGTGTCAATTGAGATAAAATGACATAATATTGATATCAGCGTATGAACATTAATAGCCTTGTGATATCAGATCACGTCACAAATAAAAATTGATATCCGTTTGATATCAACTTACGTCCCAACAGAAAAATATAACATCCGATTTATATTACCTTATATTCCAACTGAAAAAATGTCATCCGTGTAATATCAGCTTATTCTTCAATTGAAAAACAATCATCTAATTGATATCAGCTTATGTTTCAATTCTCTCGGAAAAATAGAGATCTGCAGCAAAATTCTGTATAGAAGAAAAAACAGAAAAATGCATTAATTTGGATTTTAATGCTACCTCAAACAATTTTGATCACTGCTGCTCTTTTAATCCTAAGTGTCCGTCACTCTTTCAAACAGAAGCTTGAAACAACAATAGCGAATTGAGGCAAATATTTTATTATTGAAACCTTAACACATGGTTTAATCATCCAATATTTGCACTGCATCACATGGAATAGCCCAGATAATGTAATGGAAATTATTATTGATTTCAGCATCTAATATTCATTGGTAGTTTGTGATATATGCTGGACTGTACACTCCTACTTTGACTCAGACCAAATATTAACCCGCCAACATAAAAAATACAATGAAAGATCCGAGATATAAAATAGAAATTCTTGAAACATTAAATGGTATGCTTAGAATTTAACAGTAAACTAATACTAAATTGATTTAAGTAAATCTAAATCAAATCATAGAAGAATGTACTGATGTTATAATATTGCTGCAGGCTTCATCTCGGGGATCATGCCTAAAATCCTAGGATTAAAAATATATTCCTATAAGAATGCCTACATTTGAAATATAAAGGTACAAGGAAGAAATAAACTGAGAAGAAAAATGGACGTGATTACAAAAACAACGAGCAGAGGAAATAAAATAAAAACAAAACATTAATTCTCTGAAGAATTATTATATCCGGAAAAGTCAAAATTAAATTAATGAGGCCTAGCAGCATAAACAATGTGTTAAAAGTTGGGGAAAAGTGAAAAACCATAATAATATCATATAATCAAGATCTTTATATAAAAAGTGTCCTGAATAATAACACTTTGCATCGCATTTACACACTTACCAGACAATACATAATATAACTGCAGAAATTTAACATATACCATTTTGATCTAATCATTACGAAGTTCGACCCCAAACATGAGCAATAACAAACATACTGAGGAGAAAATTAACTGTGGTATTCAAAAATAAAGAATAGAAAAACATCACTGGATACTGAAGCTGAACTTTTGAAAATAGTTTAATTTCTCAATGAATTAAATAACATCTACCTCTATTTTATTAAATGATTCTGAAATTAAAAATGCATTCTTATATTGTAGGGTTCGTCAAACATTAATACTTTATTTAACAGAAATATATCCCTCAAGACCATCGCACATACAGAATTATCACAATTGTACCTTATGTGATGATATTATAAATGCAATTTATATTTACTAAGCTTTTATCGCTTTATAAATATCAAATCTTCAAGACCCAGTTTTGTTTTTGTTTTGGTAAGAGAGAAATAATGTCATCTATATCACCACACAAGTCCTATACATTAAATACCACAATACAAGCCTCGTATACAAGGTATGCATCTATCTAATAGTGGAAATTGATGTTACGTATCTGGCGAGAACCACAGTATGGAAACGTTTCAGAATTCGTCAGGAGTATGATGATGATGAAATGAGACGCCCGGTTTTTATATCGTTCTACACTATGCCGTGTGCATTTACTATCACAGTTGTTAGGTAAAGAACATTGACCACATAAGCAGTCCGAACCGCATTCCAAACAATTCCACCATTAGAAGGCAACAATCCTGATTTGCTTCTTGTGGCCACCGTACCATCATAAGATGGGATATTTTTCTGATAGCATAGGTGATCATAGTACACAGTAAACATTTCAGATGACTCAAAGTATAGATCAAATATAAAAATAAGTATGGAAAAAGGGAAACTAACATAGAGCCAGAGTTAGTTTCTCTTAGCAATGCCAAATTGATAAGAGATCAAAACAATTAATTTAAAAGTTAGTGTCATCTTAATCTCGTCAGATAAAAAAATTAATATAGATATCTTCTGTGGTGCCAAACCGATTGAGAAACATTCAAAATGTCATCTCTATTCCTAAGATCAGTGGTGAAAAAAGGCATCCAATTAGTAAAGCCTGTTTTCATGCCAAAGATTTAAATTCTTTTAAACATTGCTGACTTGTGCTAACGAAAGACAGACGAAGAACTATACTAAATAACTGAAAGCACAGTATTGAGGACTATTAAAAGCGGCAACAACTAAAATAAATAACATATGTAACTCGAAGTGAAGATAATATATTCAGGTATGTTAACATTCTACACTACTTCAAATACATAATTAGAACCAAAAACTGCATCGATTGTAAAAAGAGTGATAACACTTAACGGACTTGAGAAACCATTTTTTCTAAAATAGTTTTTCAAAAATAAGATTTTATAAATTAAAATAAGAAGCAGTCAATAAATTTCAAATGTTTCCTAATAGGAAAACAGGTAATACTAGCATTATTATTCATATTTAGAACAATGGGATTTTTTATTTTGAGCTATGTTTCATTACCAGATCTATGCATTGAATTCATGATCACTAGTTGATAATATTGAATGTAAAACAGCCTCTTATAACCGGAAATGAATTACTAAATTGTGAAAATCTGTAGCAACCCACAATCTTAGAAATTTTTATATGCATCTAACATCTACATAATATTAAATCTCAAAATTGGAATGTATTTATATACGTATGTATGTACGAATGGATGTTTCTGATGTACAGCCTAAAGGGTGCACTGTACTACAATCAAGATAAGGACATATTGTACCTTGAATCTCTTCAGATGGAGTGCCAATCTGTATTGAAATTAGACAGGAGGTCTTTGAATCAGGACAGTATTTCAGCTCTTATGTTATTATTCATGGAAAAATCAAAACTTTTCACTATTTAGAATGTTGCCACCGTTCTTCTCATTTTCTGTAATATATTCACGACTTGTCTACATTTTTAGCTCTGGCTTATTTGTGGTAATATACATCTAGTGAATATGTTTTCCTAGATAAAAGCGTTGGTTGGATCCAGTGGCTTAACGCAAAGAGTTGTTCATTCAATACAGCAGAGATGTGAAAAAAATGGAGAGTTTGGTTAAAGGGAGATAACTGATACTGTTACATCCGGGAGATATATGTAAGTAAAACTAGAAAACTCGACCATTTTGGGCGAAATAAAATATTCATTTCGAAATACCAATTTCATGAAGAGAGCCGGAACGTTTAACGATCGAAGCATTGCAAATATGACAAAGATAATGAGGTCAACAATTTAAAGAATAACACTGTGTAAATATTTACTATACCTCATCTCAAAAATATAGACAAACTCAGTATTTGCTTTTGATACACGTTCTTATATGAACCCGCGTATATAAAAGAGCACTTGCTTATTATATTTCAAATATAATATTTCAAATCTGTGAAAATTAATAAATATTCTAAAATAAATCTATATATGCATAACAGAACATACATTTATATATTTTACTGAAAACATTTGATTATTTTATATATATATATATATATATATATATTAACATCTACTAAGAATGGGATGTGGCTATATGTGTAATTTAACTTCATGGTAATAAATAATCAGATGAACATTGTTTTCGTCGTTAATTATTTTAAATAAATGTGATATATAAGCAAGCATGCATTATACAAAAAACATACTTATTTTTTGGAAAAACTATACTTGCTTTAAGCTGTATGGGAATCGTTGAATTATTAATTACACCTTGTGCCAAACACAACTAAAGACCCAACAATTTATAATATGAAAATGTTTAATGAATGGATGGAACAGTAAAATTGTTTCTTTGTTGAATTTTATTAATAGAACTTAATAACAAATTTGTGATTAGAAGAAGAATGTGTTCAACGAGACAAATGACCGTAGTTAAATGTTCAAGAGAGACAGTAGCAAGTGACAGAATGCGCGTATGTATAAAGATTAATCAGGCTACTAATAAAGTTTATTTTTCTGCTTTTTGATAATTGGCGACTGCATGAAAAACGAAGATGAAGCAATAAATGAAATACTACTTATCTGACCTTAGTTTTTAGGAGTTAGTTACAGATGTTTTGTTGTTGTTGTTTTCTATGACGGCGTGTGAGTGAATACGAAGAAAGGAAAATTGAATGTAGAGAAAAAATGAGCGTACTCATATTTTTAGGTGTTAAGAAAAATTAACCTGGGTCATAGATCAATTTCGTATCTAATCAGAATCCAGAATATTAATTTTGAAACCGACTTGTGAAATTTTCTTGGTCTAAGTTCATTCCAAAATAATTTTAAACATTCTGATCTATTTTTGCGGGAGTGCAAATTTAATTTTTTGTTTCAGTTAATTGTTGCATGAGATAGGATTTGTATTCTATAAGACTATTATTATTATTAAATTTCACTCAAAGTTTTTTCTATGAATCCAAGTTGAAACATAAATTTTCCTTAAAATTTCTATATTGATTATTAATTTTGTATTCAAACTATATTTTATCGAAGGAACTGGTATTTAAAAGTAAACAAGTATAACACACACGCACGCACGCACACACACACACACACACACACACACACACATATATATATATATATATGTATATATATATTATTTTGTGCCATTGTTTCTATATAAATGGACGAATCTTGCATTTAATTTTACAAGGGACTCTATTTTTAACCCGTTTCATTCTCCATTGACCACATCATCACCACCCAATGCTAAGTTTATGCTCCAATTCCCCTCTCTATTTTTCCTCTCCTTCTTTCCTTTTTTAATCTCTCATTCACTCGCTCTCCTTCTCTCTCTCTCTCTCTCTCTATATATATATATATATATATATATATATATATATATATAACTTTTACTTATGTTAACCGGCCATAAGCATGTGTGTAGGTGTTGGTTAGACTTTTTGAAATTTTAGTAAGTCATGATTTTGTATTTATTTATGCTTATTTTAAGTTTTTTATTTTTTATTTTGCTGTCCTTTTTTCTATTTTTTGATTGGACTTTAACTAAGTTAAAACAGTTAACTCACCATTCTGAACTTTTTATTTTTTTTTTTTTCGTAACAGATAGACTTAACTATCGCCCGGTTACACTCCACCCATGACTATTGAACAGGTGAAGTGACTCATCCCTTGTTCCTGTTTAGGATGTTGTTTCCGGCTTTCCACCCACGTCTATTGAACAGGTGAAGAGGCTCATCTCTTGTTCCCTGCTTAGGATGTGGTTTCCGGCTTTCTCTTCATTCTTTTCAGTCTTATTTTTTCCTATCCTCAATTGGAGTAGATAGACTAAACTATGGCCCGCTTCACACTCCACCCACGTCTATTGAACATGTGTAGAAGCTCATCCCTTGTTCCCTGTTTAGGATGTGATTTCCGGCTTTCTCTTTTCCCATCTTCTCGCTATTTTCTTTCATTTTTTTCCTCAAACGGAGTAGATAGACTAAACTATCGCCCGCTTCACACTCCACCCACGTCTATTGAACAGGTGTAGAGGCTCATTCATGTTGCCTGTTTAGGATGTGGTTCCCGGCTTTCTCTTTTCCAATCTTTTCATTCTTATGTAACCTCCTGCGCTTCTGTGGCATTACCGCCTTGCTTGGGGTGATATGATTAAAAAAAAATACATACATATATATATATATATATATATATATATATATATATATATATATATATATATATATATAGCGCTCTCTGTTCCAAAATAATAATCAGCTAGCTGAGTTGCCAAAAATGGGAAAAATGTGCATATTTTAATATCTTTTTAAAAAAATGTCCAGAAAATTAGAAGTAATATTTGTATTAAAGTATGCCTTTTTTTTCCTACTGGCAACCTTTAAAAATCTTACGTTTCTATATTCTCTTACTCTTTAATCTTCCTCTGTGTTTTTTTTTTTTGTATACTTTAATCTTTCCCTTTCAGACATTCCTAACATTAATCATCTACTGAACCAATAAAGATCTCCTGGTTTTAACTAAGTTAAAATTTAGAAAATTTGCTTTCCCTACCTTTTTCTTATTTTATTTATATATTATTTTCTTATTTAATTTGAAGTAGATAGACCCTGATTTATGATTCTCCGCTTTCTTTTGAAACTCATACTTTGTTTCCTGTACTGGAAGGAGTTACCTGTATCTTTATACTCCTCAGGTCTTAAGAGTGGCGCTATGAAAAGTTTTCGGTAATGTGTGTCAATGATGACAACGTCTCGTGATATTGTGGTTACGGATTTGGAGTTTACTAAATACTACTTCCAGTTAGTAGATAAAAGCCCGAACTCTTTCGTATAGTCTTTAGATGCCGCTCTGAAGAACAGTTGAAAATATGGAGTTTCTTGTATTGCTATGTTATCCATGGGTGTCTCTGCAAGTGCCTCCGGTGGGCAAATCTGAGATCACATCATGCTGCAGTCTTTGCCAGTTCCCTTCTCGCACAGGTTGAATTTGACTACGAATGATACTATTAATCTAGGTCTATCCTTAACCAAAAAAAGTCTAATCATGACAACACACAGTCAAATTAAACCAAACAAGGTACAGAAAAAATAATCTTAAACACCTCAGCATCTCTTTCTAGAACGTCTTTTGTATTTGAAACATCTTTTCCAGCGTGGAATTCTTTCCTCAAAAAACTCCACTGACATTTTTGAAACTAAACTTAACTCTTCAGTCACTTCCGTTGGCTTCTTCATCTCTAGTCACCTTCATTCTTTAGGAAGTACTTCAATGTCTATATATGTGGCCTTGGCGTTTATCAGCAAAGGTCTTCCTATAGCTAGGGTGATGTGTCTTGAAGCTGCAGACCATTCTTACATGTGTTTCCTTCTCTTTTATCTAATCTCGTTTCGCTATCTTTTCTTTTTCTACCGTATCTTCTCTCACGCTTGTTCCGTGTTAAATACCACCTCGGAAAATATAGACAAGGCCATTTCCTCTATATTCCGTTCACTATTTTATTTTTATTACAGAAAATTAAGGCCCACCATCACATTGCCAGAAATCTCTGTTAGAGATCTTGCTGTGGTGTTCATACTATGAATTTTTAATCTCTCAATTTCTCACGCATCTATTGGATTTCCCCGCACGTTTACCTAATAAAGATAATGGTCTCGGCTCAATAGTAGATCTTTGTTTCACTTATATTTCCGACAAATACCATGCTTTGCAGTTCTGTTCTCTTGGAAACTGTGATCCTGTCGTAGTTTCCGTTAATATACCCTTCAAATCACGCTCCTTTCAATAAATCTCCTACCAGCAAAGCATCTTAATACTCTCAAACAGTGGGCTGGGCGTTGTTCCACTATTTCCCTTGTGATATCCCTTGGAACAAAGTTTTTAGTTTACTGTTGAAAATTGCATTCATCTTATCCATGAGGTTCCAACTTAAACCTCATTCTTCATCTTGGGTTTCAGCTGCTGGCACAGCCATTGACCACGTTTAACAAAATGATGCATCTGGCATAATAGGCATCATTTTCCCTCTGCTTGCAAGGAATGCATGCCAGTCCTAAATGATGGCAAGAGGATGAATCGGCGTACAGCACTCCTCAAGTTTTGTTCAAAAGATTACTGGTGGTACTGCAAATTTGTACTAAACAACTGTAAACATTCGATCCCTCCACTATTCAATAATTTAGATGTTCTCATTTCCTCTGCGGGCAAGTCTGAGTGCTTTGATCGTAAATTCTCTTACAATTCTATACTTGATTAATCTGGAGTACTCACACCCGACTTATCTTCTTGACGTGAGGCCCAACTGAGTGATATATACATTATGCCCACTCTGGTCTCTCCAATTATTTCTAAGATTGAATCCCATAAAACAAGTGAGTGTGATGATATTACAGTCATCGCCTATTAGAAATATGCCCCTTACTTCTCTACTGTCATTTTCAAAGTGTATAACTATAGTTTTGTTTTTTCTTTCGTCCCTGCTTGTTGGATGTTCTTCTCTGTAGTTCCTTTTTTTAACACTAGAGAGCCTACCGACCTTATAACTATCGATCTATCAGCCTCTTACTCTTTTTGGCAAGGTGTTTGAGGCTATAACCAATAGGGAAATGATTTAGTATCTCACATCCGAAAAATTATTTTCTGATGAGAAGTATTGCTTCCGCTTCGCCAGGTGCAATGCTGATGTGCGAACGGCCATCATTAAGTAATTATATCAGGTTCTTGATAAGAACAGTGAAGCCAGTGCTGTTGCCCTGGATATCATAAAAGTAGGTACCTCCACTGGAGTCCATTTTTTTACCTACACTTAAAATTAAATTGAAATTTTAAAAATAAATAAGTTATCTTCAAGCTTTAAAATTAGCTTTAATTGACAGCCAAGTGATTAAATTTAATAATTCTAGTAAGCAAAACATACTGGTGTAATTTTTAACCTAAATTATATTGATTTAAATCTAAAATTTTAATTTTTTTTAAAAATATACCGCCATTTCTGACTGAATGACTCGTTAATTAAACAGTAGCCTAATTTCTGTTTTTAAAAATCTTGAAAAAATAAAAAAAACGCGCTGACAGGTTATTAAAGTCAAATTTTAATATTAAAACTTACCTTTATCTGTTTTCGATCAATTAATAATTGCTTACTGCCAGAAATTTACAAAAAAAAAAATTAATTACGGTAGCCCTTTTTTTGTTATGTAACTCATAGAGGTGTCGAAAGATGACAGCTACCGGATGTTGATAGATACGCAGTGTATGGTGACCAATCGTGCTAAAAAATTTAAATTTTTTTTTTTTGTTTTTAACAAATAGTGAAATTAAAAATTTAACAATTTCAGCACTTATATATTTTATTTAATTTTAGTTTAGATTTATAGCCAGACATTTGAATATGCTTTCTGAATAAATAAAAATTTTAAAAATTCAAATTTCTTTTAAAATAATTGTAATTTAATAAGAAACAATGAGATAAAAAACAAATTTATTTTGGTAAGTGTAAATAAAATGTAACCAGACTTTTCATTGTCGTTTGGTTTGTCCATTTAAAAAAAATTGAAAGAACATGTAGGTGGGGGGAAAAAGAAAGAAAATTCCCCAAATTTAATAAAAAAAATTGTCACAATCTTAAATTATTCTGAATTTTGAAATGAATGCCTTTTCATTTTTTTTAAAATTTAGGTATAAAAAAATCAGAAGATTTACTTGTTAATTATTTTTTTCGTGAGGGGGTATTTTAGACAAAAGTGCGAACAAATGTTTGACAAGTTTGTCTAAAAATCTCAAAAAAAAAAATCAAGTAGAAATATTTATAATGGTTAGTTAGGTAATTCCCAAACGTATAAAAAGTTACCATTTATGATAATTCTTCAAATTTAATTAAAACAAACTTTTATCGTGAATATTTTTTGAAATTCAGTTATGAAAATTTTTTATTTTCTTGAACTGTACTGTAGTGTTCAATACATATCTTTTTTTTTAATTATCATGAATTACTTAATGCACCTACGGTCACAATTAATTCAAAAATTAAAGATTTTAAAATAAAACGATACTTTTAAATGTTGATGGAATTACTTGCAAACAGGCTGTTAAATTTTAGAAACGTAAGATTGTAATTGCGTTATGTTTTGCCAGAACGCTTGCTAACTTATAGAATAATTTTGACCCATATGGAACACCGTACTTTATAAGATTTGAACATCGTACTTTATAACTTTGAACGTATTTGCACAAATAATTAATTCATTTTTTTCTGTTTAAAAATATTTTTGTTAAAAATTTTTTATTAATTTTTTTTTTGTTTTATAGACAGTATAATCATCAATTCTTAACTAAAAGGAAAAACAGATACAGTTCTTTAAAAGATTTTTAAAATATTTTTAAAACTTTATACATTATTTATAATAAAAAATAAAAAAATGAAAACAATTCTTTTATAATTTTATTAGTAATCAAAAAAATTTTTTTTTTCAGACTATAATGTCCTTAATTTTTTTTATTTATTCCAGCAATTAAAAGCTTATCAAATTAAATTATATCAAAGTTTTATTGCATTTTTTATATTTCTATTCGGAGCAGATTTTGGTATCGTGTCTCATAATTTTAAATAAAAAAAAATACATGATTTATATTTCTTGAACTGTATATTCATGATTTATATTTCTCGATGAGTTCTGCGTTTAACTAATAAAACAAAAAATTCCAGAAAATTAAAATTCATTAAAATTTCATGAATTTACTTGAAGGGGGGTTAACAGACTTAAAAAAAATTGTTTTATTCAAAATTTTAAGAAGGTAATAATTTCAGAAATAATTTTATTCATTTGTTAATGAGTACTGAAAGTTTCATTAAAATCCGACAAATATTTGATCTTTGCGAGAATTTCCTAATTAATGTGTTCGGAAACGAAAAAGTGAGTGAAGAAAAACAAATTACGTAATCAATTTTAACATAGACGTAATATTTTTAACCACGCTAACTCCAAATCAAAAACAAAATTTTCTGACAAAATTTCGAAAATGTTAAAAGGGATTAAAAAATTTTATCAAATAATTAAAATTTACTTTGATCTTTCCTGTTCATAATATTATAAACGTTTTGGATAGAAAAATTTCCTTTATTAAGTTTTTAACCTTTTTAAACTTTTTTTATGATGGATTTTTGTGACGTAATGGAGGTACCTACATAAAAGCATTTGATGGGGTTTGGCATGCTGGCTTTCTGCACAAACTACAAGTCTATGATATATCCGCAAAATTCTTTGATGTAATGCAATCGTTCCTTTCAAATCGTAAAATGAGAGTCCTTCTGAATGGGCATACATCCAAATCATTTCATGTGAAATAAGGTATTCCTAAAAGCTTCATTATAGGTCCCACGCTATTTCTGATATTCATCTGTAATCTTCCTGATTTAATCAGTTCCCAGCTTGACATCTATGCATATAACACCACTGTCTACTTCGTCTCAATATGAAATCTGCTAAGGCTGAAAATGTAGATCTCTCTTTTGCTCTTGAAAAGACCTTAAATCAGTGATGGAATAGGGCAAGAAAATTTTTTTAAGCTTCTAAAGCGAAACTTCTCTCTTAAGCACCATAGAGACGCTTTCTTATTTTCCATTATTATACATCACCGTCTCTCAGAAAGCTAAACACTGGGCTTCCACGACATTCCTCTCTCAGTCGTGAAATAAATACATTGAAGTCATTGCTACAGCTAATACAAAGAATGTTCGGTCGCTGTGCCGAACAAGGATGTTTTCTCCCCAGAATCCATCTGGCGCATTTATAAAACTACTATTCGGCCGTGCATTAAATACTGTTTCTATCTCTGCTCAGGTGCTCTTGCTGTTTATCTCAGAGTTCTCGATAATATACAAAGGAGGATCTGCAATGTATTTAGTTCTGATTTGGCTTCTCGCTGTCAGCCACTTTCTCACCGATGGAATGTGGCTACGCTCTGATTTTTCTAAAATATTTTCACGGCATTTACTATGACGAACTTAAATTCCTGTTTGCCCTGCCATAATGAGTTTACCGGTGCAATTAGATTAACAACAATGTTTTATTTTTATACCATCAAACTATGCAAATATAACCGCCAAATCAATATTTTATCGTACTTCACACTTGTGGACCTGACTTCTTCATGCCTGCTTCCTTGATAATGAAAATTTCTACAAAAAGTTAACATGCAACGTCAATTGCATTTTTATGACGCCGACCTCTATTCTACACTTTCTACAACATCACCTGTATTGTGATCTTTTCTTCTTTCCGTTTCCTCTAAGTTTAATCCCTACGCACCAGTAGCAGTGCTACTATGCTATGCACACGCACACACACCTATATATATATATATATATATATATATATATATATAGATACATACATACATACATACATACATACATATATACATACATTTCACAAAATAATTAATTTTCATAATTTAAAAAATGATATATTTGCATTGAACCGTTTTTGTTGTTTTTCATTCGTTTTGGGGAAAATACTTCTTATCATGGATTAATTAAAGAAAAATACACTCATTGCTTTGAAAATATTTACACTTAATTTTATCTTTTAATCCAAATGCTAAAGAAGTATGATGAAAATGAAGCCCAGTGAAACAATATAAATTATTTAACCATCTTAAGTTCAAATTAAATTGTAATAAAATTAATAATATTGTTTTCTCATGATTTTGATGTAGAACTGCTTCTTTAGTTAATAACTCTTCAGCTGTTAGTGCGTTTTATTTAAATATATATGTCTCTGAAATTCGCTTTGAATTCTTGAATGCTGTAGCGAAGCACAAATTCAACACGAACGCACAGTAACTGATGTCACGGTTATGAAATACTAGCATTGTACCCGGTGTTGTTCGAGTGTAATGAAAATTTTAAAACTAATCCATGGTAATTGAGCTCAAACTCTTTGGACGTTGGCACGAAATACTAAAAAGCAATAATTGTTTCCGGTTTTTTTTTTAATCATATCACACCAAGCAAGAGGAAAACGACACTGATGTGCAGGGGGCTACGTGAGAGTGAAAAGATTGGAAGAGATAAAACCGGAAACCACATCCTAAACAGGAAACAAGAGATGAGCCTCTTCTCCTGTTCAATAGACGTGAAAATAATTTTTTTTTTTTACTAAGTTTCAACTTAGTAACTTAGTTTCAACTTAGTAAAAGTCGAAACTGCAAACCGAAACCGTAGACTGAAAGAAAAATGAATGTGTGTAAGTCAAATTTTGATTTCCTGGTATCAATATCAAATAAGCTTTTTTCGTCGTAAACTGAATTTTGAAGGCTAAATAAGTCCTCTGATTAAATAGTATCATAGCTGAGATTATACCTACATAGAGCCAAACCCGAAGCAAAAACTAAAATAAAAGGGCTGAAAAAATACAGACATAAAGGCAGATAAACAGACACACACACAAATATCTTGGGGGTATCTCGACACAAAACCTAACTAAGAACACTCGCAGACGCTTATAGTACAGCTGTGTAAATTTTCAAGACAAAGTTCCATTTATAAATAAGTTTAGATAGATGTGTGTTGCGTTTATATTTCGCTTTATGTTATTGGTCACACCTTATCTACATTAATATTAATTGAGGATAAAGCAGAAGTTCATTGGGAAATAACGTTTCTTTCCTTGTATATTGTAGTGAAGTAGATTTTAAATTTAATAAAAATGAAATTATTTTATTTTTCTATAAGTCGTAACCATTACGGATGTTGACGATCATAGCTTTCCACAACTTCCTATCATTAATATATTTTAACAATGTTTGCAATTTTTTTATCTACATTTTCATATATTCATATTTTCTGTTCATCAGTGATTGATGCATTTGATTGTTATTTACGACTTAATAACTTTTGCAGGTTATATAATGTCAGAATATATTTTTTTTATGTGTGAGAATTTTTTTTTGAGATTATAATGATTTGCCAATATATGTCACCATATCTTGGAAGAGGAGAGGTGCATTCCTGCCTTTCACAATTATGCTTGCAAGTAAGTAAAAAAATAAATCCAGATAGAATTGGAACACGTATCCCTTGTGTATAATTCCACCTTGTTAGCCGTCAAACAAACTGTAGAGCCAACCTTACAGAACATGATATTTCCAAACGATTACCTACTTAATTAAACACCCAGACAAGATTTTGCGTAACTTTGGTGATCGTACGGAAAGTGGGAATTTAAAGTGATACAGCCGTAAAGCTACTTATCTGAGGCGAATACGTCCAGCATTCATTGCTTTATGCTAGCACCAATATCCAATAATACTTTATAAGTCTTTTCTTTGATTCTAAACAGATTTTTCTGTTTCATAATTCTTTTAATTTTGGGAAGTCATAATTTACTATTGCAATGCACCTCTCCTATTTATAAAAGGTTTCCATTTTGTTTATTGTTTTCTTTTTTGTTATTTATCGTGGTTGGGTGAATGAGGAGGGCTTTAGACAACCCTTAACACCGCCAAAAAATGAGTAGAATTTATCTTATTGGTAATTTCCGTTTTTTTTTAAATGTATTAATGATATCATTTTAGTGTGGGTGTAAGTTGTCTATCCATCCGTATTTATCCAATGCATTCACTCCTATTTAATAAAAAAAATGATTACCATATAATAACCTGTAATTTTCCTACTTATTTCGCAGATTACATTTTTTTCGTTCTTCCGCAATATAAGTTAATATTTGCTTATAGCTTGTGCCAATATAGATACGTATATATTTGAGAAACCCATACATTGCAAATACATGTATGCGTGTATTAAAATATGTATAAGCCCATAACTTTTGCAATTTTATCTAGAAAATAAGTAACATATAGGATAAATATATTGTTACAATATTTTTTAAATAATTTTACGCGATTGCTTAAACGAAAGAATGTATAATTAATGAAAAAATATGAAACAAATAGAAAAATATTTTCTACATTTCTTTAAATCCTGAATCAGTGTCTATTTTCTGAGTACATTTTACTTTTTCTTCCTCTGTCTAAATATATATTCTCAAAATCGAGCTATTTGCCATCAGCAGTTCGTTTTTCTGTTTCTCACGATTCGTAAATATAAATAGTAGATTTGAATTATTTTTTAGTATACAACATTTTAGAATCCTGTCAATTTAACGACTTATATTTTGAGACATTATAATGATAAGTTCTATTTCATCGAGCAATATCTTCCTTTCTACTTTTTTTCCAATTCAGTAAGGCATTTCCAAAATTCGGAAGGAATATGCAAATCTAAAAATTATTCTAAATTTTATAAGTTTCAAAATGTTACAAGTTGCTACTAAAAGTTATAATGACATATATGTTCACTGACGCCAACGGTATTCTAACGAACACTCTATCATAATTCTATCAAATTTTGTCAGCACTCTGATATTAAACCAGACTTCCCACTGAGACAAGATATAACACGAGTGGCCAAACCGAGAGTTTAAACTCAGACAAATTTACCTAGATAAAGCAACTGCGGGATCAGTCATTTTGCGTAATTTATTTTTCTCGGAAAAATATCCGTCGGTAAGCAGAGCCCAAAATTAGTTGTACACTACAGAAAACAGCGAATATCAAGAAATTTCGTTTTCTCTCAGAACTTAGAATATTTCCTCGAATCTTTCCACTAAGATAAGATGTGACACAGAGTCAATTAATGTGTGTAACACGACCAGTTTCGCTTGGGAAAAGAATATAAAATTTATCCAGTACCCGCATTCACAGGATCGAGTACTGCATCTGTCTATTTGTCTCAGTCAAGTCTTAGCCTGTAGATCAAGGATTTACTTAATCAAACTACATCGCTGTCTCTTGGGCAGAAGCAAAGTTTGTCACACGAGACGCTGGCGTCGATGAGACAGCAGTGAATTTCGTTAGGCTTAGTTTTCAAGCAATACATTTATATATATATATATATATATAGAGAGAGAGAGAGAGAGAGAAAGAGAGAGAGACACTCTCCCATAATAATGTGCGGTATTCATAAATCTCCAATTTTAATTAATCTCGATATATTTAATAATATTGTATGTCTCTGTCATTAAATGTCCTACGATTTACTTTACATCTTCGTATATATGTATTTACACACACACACACACACATAAATATATATATATATATATATATATATATATATATATATATATATATACTTATTCTCTTAAGTGATTGATACTGTGTTGTAGCAACCACGCGTATCATGAATTATTCGTGATGATTAAATCTCGTTAGTGGATTGATAATTAAATTTCTTACAATTTGACGATGGACATTATTACGGACTAGACAAATCTAAACCATAATGGAACAAGGCTTTTGAGTAACATACCATACAATAGAAATGCTACAGTGTCACATCTTGGAAATGGCTTTATTTAAAATCAAGACATATATAAGTCTCTAACATAGGAAACTAAGCGTATGAGGTTGGGTAAAAGCGGACAATTCAAATTATCTATGTTAATCAATTTGCATTGCCGATGTATATAGCTGCCTCAGGATTAGATTTTGTATGAATAGAATCAGTTCAACATATTTTATAACCCATTTTTTCTGAATATGAGGTTTCTCTTGAAGAGCTGACATGCATTTTACAAAAGAACATAGCGGTAAATGTAGTGTAACGTCTTATTAAGGATGTACTTGAATCTACTGGGTCACATCATTACTAACGAAACGATTGTACAACTTAACTCAATATCATTATGAGACTATACATCACAGCACGCCAACAGTCATAAACGACAGAAGACAAAATCTTACTTAGGACAATCATAATCTGATTTTTAAACATTTTTTATGCTTTTAGAAACAATAAGATGTTTCTCTACTTGGCGAATTCCCAGATATCATTCTCGCTGAGGATTTATGTAATAGTTTGGAGTAAAATGCTTATTCTATCGTAAGTCCATCACGGCATAAGCGTATTTTATTATTTATATTAACTGTTAAATTCAAGCTGCGTACATATATGCATATGTATGTGTGCAAGTTTGCGAGTCTGTAATCTTAATGTATATATCACATGCTTAGAATAATATAATGACCTTGAATTGATTATCGCTTATTTTTCCGAAAAATATAATGTTTTATTTACAAACATTAGTAAGAAACATCTCTTTGAAAATATTGTACATCGCAGGCCACTACATTCTCTCATCTTACTAGCAGCAATTTAATTCCAAGTCGGTAAAAAAAATCGCTGTTTTAGGCTAATTTTGAGTCGACCAAATTTTCGGTATCTTCAAAAGAATGAAAGTGGTTTTCAGCGAGGCCATATTCCATTAATCGAACTATATAATAAATGGAGTGAACAATCTCTTGTAAATATAGTGGTTGGATTAAGACTTCCCATGTAAGCATTTTTAAGTAGTTTTTACCCGTTCAGAAACATGTAGGCTACCGTTGCCATGTTGCAAAATCACTTTGTTATCTTGTTATGGTTTATAAAATGGCGAGCGTTCTAAAAATAGAAAAAGATAGACACACTTACGCCAAGAATTCAAGATTGGCCGGCAAAATAAGGAACCGTCTCTTTTGGTAGCAGTAGGAATAAGAGTAGGAGTAAGAAGTAGGAGTTAAGGACAGTAGTTTTGTGTAGGAGATTTGAAAAGAGGAGGACGCTAGTCAGTTGACCACTAGAGTCCAGAAGGGATAGGCTCGTTTACTACTAGCATCCCACAATGAAGAGAATTTAGCTAGTCTGCTCATGTATCCACACAAAATGTAAAGGTTGTAACTTGATGTAAAACATAAAGTTTTATACCAAAAATAAACATCATTAATTCAAGTTTGTGTTTTTATCTACTAATTATACCAAAACAACGCAACAATGTCTTCACTATTATAGCGGTCGTTTTTCTTCAATGTCCGGCTTAATCGCTTTAATTTTAGTAGATAGCAATCTTCCGTGATGGTTTCAGTCGGTTTGAGCAACACATAAAACCTACCCCCAGCTGATAACATTAAATGCAGAGAAGAACCTTCGAACTATAGATATTAGTCTTTACCGACGATGTTGAGGCCGGACTTGCCAAAGATCTTCTCCGCTTAGTGTTATCAAAGTTTATACATTTGTATCGTCGGTCATAATAAGATGCATCAATGCTCCTCTTTCTCGGGTTGCAGCTGTTCACACGTGACAAGACGCCGTTCGATGTGTCTTAGCTTCAACTCGGACGACACTCAATATTCTTGCTATTGAGTTATTTCTAATGCTTTCAAAAATTTTGAAACTGTTGTGTGATCAAGTCCTAATGATTCTACGTCTTCAGCTGGCGCCTGACATGATTCTTCATGAAGTAATGTCTACGAATCTTTGTCGTCAAACGTTTTTGGTGCGTTAGAGCGTTCGCTATCTTCAACATTAAAATCATTAATTTTGAAGCGTCTAAATACATCGCTGCTTGTTGTTTCCGACAGATCATGGTCCCGTAAGTCCCAATAAAAATTCGATGTGCTTCATTTGCAGGTCACTTATAAATAAAGTAGTGCTGTAATACTCCCTGCAAATATACTTTCTTTGGCACAAAATCCGACATGTTTTATCATCTGAAAAAACAAAAATTAACAAGTTGGCGAAATGACATACACTGAATTTCAAACTTATCGTATTTTCTTTAAGATTTGTTACCACCTGAAACAACAAGTACTCAGTTCTGGCAATGCCACCTGTTGGAAAACAGCAAGAACTTACTCAAGGTCTTTATGTTTGCAAATGAATATATTAGATAAATTATTTAAAGTAAAGCTCCTCCATCCTAAAAGACCGGGTTTTATTATAAAGGCATGAAAACTATAATTGTTAGGCGCTGCATGAGAATTTATACATGACCGCTATTTCAAGAATATTATGTGTAATTTTATAGTGTTACCGAGCTGTAGATATGTTAATATCGCTTTTCAATAATTTGAAAAGTTTATATTTCATTTCTAAATATTTTTGCAGTACTGTTGTTATTTGAACATTAAACGCCATAAAATTTTCAGGAATAGTATTTATATTTTCTAAAATATTTGGTTATCATACTATAAATACAGTACACGTAATTTTAACATTTACTCTTTCTATTTTTATTCAAATATTTATAGAAAACTGAACGCATAGATACATTTGTTATTAAACTTTATAGCTACTTTTTAATTTAAAGTATTTTAATGAGAAGCAGTGGTATATGTTTAAATTTACATTTTGATAACACTATATATCAAAATGTATTATATTTCAATGAGGTAAGTTTGATTAAAGCTGTGTCAGGTTTTGCAATAGTATGTGCAAAACGATTTGTTTTGTACAGTCAGAAAAAAATTGTCTTGATTAAAAAAATATTTGCATTATGAAAAAGTATTTGCTCTAACAAAAAAGTACACGTTGTTTTTGTATATATATTTTTTAATAAAAAGTTTTTGCAAATATACATATAAGTCGTCTGATTCCTCGAAGCAAATCTATTTTTCTGACGGGTCTAGCAGCTGCACTTGAAAGAAATAAAATCATAGAAGCCAGTTAGATTTCATACACATGTTCATTCTTGTAAATATTAAACGTAGTTGCCCTCACTTGTGTTAACTTATAATGAAACGTTAGAGGTTGCATAGAGTCTCTTTATGGCATTATAGTTATTATATTTATTTAAATGTAGTTGAGACGATATTAGCATCTAATATATATATATATATATATATATATATATATATATATATATATAATGTCATTCACATACAAGTCTGTTTCGCTGTATCACAGCTGACTACTGTGACTAGACATTCGCTTCTTCTGGCCGGATTAGTCGGAGACTGTGCTCTCTAAATCATATGTGCATGGAATAAAAGAGGGTATATTTTAGCGTGTTATATATAAGCGGAGTATACACACGGCAGTCACAGGAAGAATTCAGTTCATTACTATATATAAATTGTGTGTATATTGGCAGCATATTTTCATTAATGCAGGTTTCGTTGAATAATGTAGACAAGTTTTGTCTATTTATTTTGTGTAGGATCCTTTCGTATAATCTGATAAGCTTGATAGTGCTATCATTAAAAGACGACAGACGAAATTGCAGTAATTGTTGATTTTTTATCGGATCTGAGCTTTCGGATTACATTAGCCATTATCAAAGAATGAACATTTAATATATAGTGAACATAGAACATATAAACTATTAACAAAGTGGATTTAAACAAAGAAAATTAAGCCAAAGAGGCAAGTCCATTTCTAACGTAGCGGATTCTAATCTGTATTAATATATATATATATATATATATATATATATATATATATATATATATATATATTAATTGATTGATTGATTGATTATTTCGGTTTTGGTCATAATAAAATTTTACCCCTGCATTAAAAAGTGTTAAATACAATATTTGAATATTTTACATTTGTGAACGAATTATTACGTGACCAAGGTTTCTACCATTAGTGAAGTCTTCAGGCGATTTGCAATCACTGATCTTCCTTTAACATTTGTTTAAAAACGCTCACGTAACTTTTTTTTTTGACATTCACCTGTCAGAGAATTTTCGAACGTGCAATTTTAAAATAACAAGAAATTATAAAGTTTTTATCCATGGTTGTATAAAGCTATTAGGTATGTTTTAGTATGGTTATGCTTAGTCATAAGTTATTAAAATCGCCTGAAGACACCACTAATGGTAGAAACATAGATCGCGTTCTAAGTCGTTTAAAATTCAATATATATATATATATATATATATATATATATATATATATATGTGTGTGTGTGTGTGTGTGTTTGTGTGTATGTGTGTGTGGTTATATACAAGACGCGATCCGTAAATTGTCACCATACTATAGTTGTAATTTAGCGCATGCGCATTGTCTGGAGTTGATTTTGTCAACTGCAATGTATAGTAGGCCAGTTGAGCGCAATCTGATTGAAAAAAATCACAATGACGCAGAAAACTTCGCTAAAAGATTAGAACCTACAAACTGTACTGCCCGGGATTTGTACTGCAAGCTACAGAATTTCAGAATATTTGGGTGACAATCAGAGTACAGGACAGATGATCCAGGAACCTCTGGTTGAATCTAATTGTGATTATGAAGGTTTTTGGGGAAATCACTTGTGATTTCGAAGTGATGTCTCCATTCATTTTCTCACAGTGCCTCAGACAGAAAATGGTGTTCTACAACAAGAACCTTGAGGAGTTAGCGTTGCTCTGTCTCAAGAGTATAGCTGCTGGAATAACTTTTATCTGACAACAGTACTCTGCCTCATAGGACTTCAACCAGTAGAACCTAGTAATAGCCGTCAATTTCAGCAACCACATCAACTCTTGCATATAGCCACTTAAATTGCCTTAATTATTATGGATTCATAAAAAACAAGTATAAATAATATTAGATAATGAGAGTTTTCAAAAAAAGTCTCCACCTAAGTTGAAATATGTTTAACGGTTTAGATATTATGAATATTTGTAAAATTTCGTTAGGAAAATATCTAACTTCCAGCAGAATTCGAATAGTAATTATCATATAACGGGTAGATAACGACATTAGATTTGACTTGTCATACTACTGCGAATCAAAGAAATCATGAAAATGTACATTTATATGGCTTAATTCAACTGTGTGTAACAACAATGGACGAGTGGTAAAACAGGACAGATGAAATGGCGGTTTCTTTCTTCTATGGTATATGACAGTTTCAGTTTCGGATCCTACCGGAATATAGATATTTTCCTAGCAAGATTTCTTGAATATTTAGTCTGGTTTATACATATAAATATACAGTTTTTTTTTATAGAATAACAGGCTATACACCAAAATACGAATGTTCATTAAAAATATTGTGCCAACAAAGAAATTTGAATATGTCATATGTATGTATAAAGAGAAAGGAATTGACCGGTGAATAAAAATTTGCAAAACTCTTTATAATTTTATTTTATCGGTTTTTAACCCAGTTCAAAGTAGTTCCACGAAAATCTATGAAACGAAATCGTATGCAAAGATAGAAACTAAATAGAACAGTGTGTGCAGAGCAACGTAAGCGTTACATTTTAATGGAGAATATATGCTACGATTTTAAACGATGAATGTAAATAGTTTACACATAGGTGAATTCTGACTCATATCTCTTGCACATCTGAAACAAACGTTAAAGTGATAATTAGGAGTCGTGAACATTTATTAATATTTAATCTTGAGGATTTATAATAATCATATTCCTAAAGTGTCATTGTTACAATTGTAGAACACTAATTCGGTTAGCCACAGATAAATATATCAGTGACTTAGTATGGATTGATTTCACTTTTAAATTATTCTTGTAAGACTACAATATGGTGGATTTAAATTTCCTGCTGTGAGCCAAAGAAATTTTATAGAATTTGGAATAGATTACTCTTACACATAATTTTCAGATACTGCTCCAAAATTATTTCATTGTTTATTCATGTGAACACCTAAAACAGAATAGTCACGAATAATTAACATAGATGTGTACACATCATTATAATTTTGTTTTCCATTTTAAAGAACACCGTATATTCAAACCGTAAATAATTTATCTATAGATCTGTTGTTTTGTAACTTATTAACATTGTGTTTGTTTAAACTGGCGAAATATACATTTGATTGAAACAATAATAATATTTTTGCGAGTGAATATTGCAGTGAATATAATTGAGAATAACGATGATTTTTTCCCATGTACAAGTCGAAGTATTATGAAACCTATTTATACAGACAAATTTGTGTTGTATGATGGAAAGATGTTTTAAAACCGTTTGAAAATTAGGCCTCGTCAGGAATAGATTTAGAGCAGATAACCTTATCAACCATATTGCAGTATTTTAATTTTTTATTATATTTCGTTTGATATCTAGTATAGACTCATTTTTTCAGGTTCCAACCAACGGTCAGAAATCGTATCATCACATATTTTACTAAGCATTGTTTTTTAAACCGAAGGTCACACATATTTTACATAGATATATTTTTTATAATGTGTGAGCTGTACTTGTGAGTACAATATTTCTGTTACGTTTAGCCTACCAGGCATCACTTCGATCAATTTATCCCCCATTTACCACGCGTCAATAACTGTTACGCTTCTTGTATTTGTGTAAGAGTAATAGTCATGCTAATAAGAATAGCCACAATGCAGATCCTCTGAAAAATATCCAGAAACAATTGAATATCTTGTATTAGGTTTCAGAGTATTGATTCTCACCGAATATAAAATCCGGCATGACAGATTTTATCAATACCTACATTGCAAAATATGTAACTTTTACGGAAAAGAAACGGAAATAAATTGGTATGAAGACTACACAAACCTGGTTACAGACACATGGCTATGTAAAAACTGAACATGCTTTTTTATTAACCTGACAGTGACTGCAGAATTTAATCTGTCTTTGAAGATCTTCAAAAAGCTATTAAAATACTAGGACTTTGAAATCGGAATCTCAAAAATGTGGTATTCGATAACTTCAATAGTTGCACTTGTAGTTAGATCTTTCAGTTTTGAATAGAAAAGGTACCGATAAACTCACTGAATGGATTTCGGGTAATCCAAGGCTTAAAGTAAGTGTGAGCTGTATTTTGAGTACAATATTATATTGTACTCAAAATATTAGATTGTATTCAAAATACAGCTGACACCGTGCTAAAGGCTTTATTTATGTAAAATATGTGCGGCTTCGTTTTTTTCAAAAGGATTTTCAGGGGAAAAAGATATTGCAATTTCTGAACTTATGTCTCTATCTGAGATCCGAAAGAAAGAAATATCCAGCAGAAATCAAAGGAATACTACTACTACTACTACTACTAATAATAATAATAATAATAATAATAAAGTGTGGAACTGCTTCAATGCAAGGAAAAATCTTAGTACTGCTTAGATAGATTATCGTAATGCATTCGATAGTTTACCACATTCTTGGATCTTAAAGATTTAAATATATGCATAGTATTACCCGTCAACTTCAATTTCATCAAACAATGTATGTCATTATGTATAACAACACTTCACTGCAATCATATTAATGAAAATTGGAAGCTCTTTGCTGTTAGTGAGTGTGGTGGCAATGTCTCTCCATTCTGAGGTTACCGGGTGGCCAGTTTCCTGGTTGCTGCTTCCGACTGGTAGTTAGGAGCCCGAAATCTTGCGTAGCATCTTGAGAGGCTGCTCTGATCAACAGTTGAATAATATCAGGGTTCCTGTAGTGCCATATCGCGCAAGTACGGGCGTCCCTACATGAACCTCCGGTGGGCAACCCCGAGGCCACATTATGCTGCAGGCTGCGCCAGTCTCCATTCCTCACATGCTGCAAATAGTAACCAACTGATTCTACCCTAGTCCTCTTTCCTCAACCAAAACACCATGAAAAAGAACAAACAAAATACCAAAATTAAACCAGCTACTAGGAAAACGCCCAAACATCTCTGTGTCTCTTTCATTAACATACGCGGTATCCGCACTAACTTTTATAGTGTAGAAGCATTCCTCCAAACTAACTCCCCTGATATCTTAGCCCTATGTGAAACTAACCTTGACCCGTCTATCCCCTCCTCTGAGTTCTATGTTCCTGGTTACCTTCCCCACTTCAGGAAGGACTCCAACGTCCATATACATGGGCTTGGTGTATATGTCAGTGAACACCTCCCCCTACCTAGAGTAACATCTCTCGAATCCCTGGACCAGTCTTTCATGTGCTTCCGTCTCTCACTTCTAAGCTCGGTTAGCTATCTATTCTTCCTCTACCTCTCCCCCTCCTCCTTTGACTTTTCGGTACTTGACAGCATCTATGACAATATCGACGAGGCCATTTCTTCGCACCCATCTGCCCATATTTTTGTGTTTGGCGACTTTAACGCCCACCACACTAAGTGGCTGGAAACCTCTGTAACCGACTCTGCTGGTCTCCACACCTTTAATTTTTCGATCTCCCATTCACTTACGGTGGACTTCTCCACGCGTTTCTCCAATAGATCTAACGGAAGGGACTCGCTACTAAACCTCTGCTTCACTTTCACCCCAAATACTTGCTCCACCAGACAGCTCTGCCCTCTCGGAGATTCTGACCTCGCCGTAGTTTCTGTCAACATCTCGTTCCACTCCACCCCTACACACGAAACCCAGACCAACAGAATATCCTACTGCGATCAAAGAGCAGACTGGGATTCGTTCCGTGACGTCCCGTGAAACAATGTTTTTAGTCTTCACATCGAAGACTGTGCATCAGAGGTCTCCTCCTGGGTTAAGGCTGGCCTCGATGCATTCATCCCTGCCAGGAAATTTCAGCTTCAATCCCATTCGTCTCCCTGGTTCTCGCCCGCTTGCTCGGCCGCCATTGCCCACCGGAATCACTTCTTCCAGCTTTATCGTGGCCACGTGTCGGACCAAAACAGACGTCTTTTCGCCTCAGCTCGTAATAAGTGTAATAAGTGTAAAAAGATACTTAACGAAGCTAAGATGCTGTTTGCTGCTAGGATGAAGCAGCGTATAGCATCCTCCAAGTTCGGTACCAAAGAATACTGGCGCCTTTGCAAACGCGTGCTTGGCAACAGTAGGTCCTCAATACCCCCACTAATAAACGAGTTTGAGGTCCTCACCTACTCAGCAGACAAGGCTGAATGCTTTGCCCATAGATTCTCTACCAATTCGACTCTGGATTCGTCTGGAATATATACACCCGATTTCACATCTAGAACTGAGACCCAATTGTATGACATTTGCATCACGCCCTCGCTGATTTCTAGCATAATCTCAAAACTGGACCCTCACAAAGCGAGTGGTGGGGATGGAATCCCAATCATAGTTTTGAAGAATTGTGCCCCTGAACTCTCCTCTATCCTTTCTAAGCTCTACAACCACTGCCTATCTTCCTCCTGCTTCCCTGCCTGTTGTAAGTCTTCTTCTGTGGTTCCAGTATTCAAGAACACTGGTGAACCATCGGACCCCGCAAATTACCGCCCCATCAGCCTTCTTCCCATCTTCGGCAAAGTGTTCGAAGCCATTATCAATGCCCAGGTCGTTCAGTATCTCACAGCCCACGGGCTTCTCTCGGACAAACAGTATGGCTTCCGCTTCACCAGGTCCAGTGCTGATATTCTAACAACCATCACCGAGTACATATACCAGGCGCTCGACAAGAATGGTGAAGCCTGAACCGTCGCCTTGGATATCTCTAAAGCATTCGACAGAGTATGGCATGCCGGCCTTCTACGGAAACTGCGAAGCTATGGCATAACTGGACTTTTGTTGGACTTAATCCGGTCATTCCTGTCTAACCGCACACTTAAGGTGGTATTAAACGGACATGCCTCCCAGAACTACCCTACAAATCATAGTTCCTACGCTCTTTCTAATCTATATCAATGAAATCCTCGATGCCATAACATCACAAGTAGGCATGTACGCTAATGATACCACAGTTTACACCCGCCTCGATCAAAAATCTGGTGTTTGTGAAAAGGCGAGCTTGTGAAGGACCTCCAATCCGTGGTAGATTGGGGTAAGAAATGTCTCGTAAAATTCAATTCTTCCAAAACGATACTGCTGTCAATTAACCACCACAGATAACCGCACCTCCCGCCCATTAGCATGGAACAGACTTAACTCCCAGAGAGTAAATCACTACGCCTGCTTGGCCTGACACTCTCAGCGGATCTGAAGTAGAATGACTACGTCTAATCCATTGCTAAATCCGCAGCTATGAAAGTCGGCTCGCTGTGCAGGGCCCGGAAATTCTTTCCCCCTGAATCTATCCTGCAATTATATAAATCCACCATCCGCCCGTGTATTAAGTACTGCTGCAACATCTGGTCGGGTGCCCCTTCTATTCTCCTCGGGGTTCTTGACAAAATACAGCGAGGGATCTGTAATGTGATTGATACCGACTTGGCTGACCGCCTGCAGTACCTCTCTCACCGAGTGACGTGGCTTATCTGTGCCTCTTCTATAAATACTTTCATGGCTTCTGCTCTGACGAACTTAAGTCACTGGTGCCCCCTAGATGTGAATTTGCACAAGATACTAGATTGGCAACTAGGTCGCACCCTTTTACAGCGAAACCGATGAAATGTAACCACATTTTCTACTCCAACATCTTCATTCCTCGCACTTACGCCAGGTGAATTCCCTACCGCATGCTTGCTTACCTGACGGCTACAACCTCCAGGGGTTTAAATGTAAGGTCAATAGACACCTCCTAATACACTAACTCACACCCACTCTCTCCAACTCTCTCCCTATGTACATCCTAAGTCGTCTATCACCCTCATTCTGACATTTCCCATACACAATCCCTCTATGTAACCCCCTGCGCTATAGCGACAGTGGAATGCCTTTCTCGGGGTGACACGATTAAAAATAAAAAGAATCTATAAGTCTGGTGAAATAAACATCAAAGAAGTATATTTCAAGGTGATTCTTTGTTTCAATTACTACTTTGCATATCATAAATAGCATTATCCAGTAAACTTAACAAGACAGAATATGGTTATAAAATAGGCCAAAAGAAAATAAGCAAACTATTTTACATGGAGTATTTAAAGTTGTATGCTAAGAATGATAACGAGCTGGAAGGTCTTCTGCAAACTGCAAAATGCTCCAGTAAAGACACTGTAATGAAATTCAATTTGAATAAATGCGCTAAAGCTACAGTTTTACGGATTGCTACAACAAATATCCTCAATTACCTTAGACCCTGATGTAAGAATAAAAGATTTAATGCCAGAAGAAGCTTATAAATACCTAGGTGTAAATGAGATTAAAAAGATTTACCATAAATAATGAAAGAGATAGTGAGTAAAGTGTACTAGAGAAGGGTACGACCGATATTTAAAACTGAAATTAATTCTCAGAACAGAATTATGGCAATTAATAGCCTTGCCATCCCAGTGGTCCAATATAGTCAACATCTGGAACTGGAATCTAAACGACAATTTGACGAATGGATTTTAAGACTAGAAAGCTTCTTTGTCAGCATAAGATGCATCATCTAAAAGCTTCTGTAGACGGTCTATACATACCCCGTAAAGAAGGTGGAATAGGTCCTTTTCAGCTAGAATGGTCATACAAGACAACAACTATTGGCTTAATAACGTACATAGATACAAGAAAGGACTGGATGATAGAATTAGTTACACAACATAAAAACAGAAAGAAAAAATATGCTGTAATGAAAGAAGGAAGTAAATACGAGCAATATTTAAATTTAGTAAATTCTATAGAAAAGCAAAAGAAAAGTCAAGAATAAATTATTGCGGCGAAAATATATGAAAAATAAAGCCAAGGTTTAATGTTCTTGAACAGATGAAACAACGCTAGCAAGACAAACCTTTGCATGGCCAATATCCAGAACGTGCTAATAAATCCAGTGTTGTTAAAGTTAATACTCATCGATAGTTACGTGCATCTGGATTAAAATATGAGATAAATTTCTGTGTTATTTCACAGCCACCAAATGGTAACCTCTAGAAAGAAAACCAATACTAAATATATTGTTTGTAGTTAAGTTTTGACGCCAATGATTTTAACAGAAAAAGATAAATATATGCATGGATATAAAGTACATCTCTACTATTATTCGTTAGAAATTACTGCTAAAATTTTGCTTTTATGTACATTATATATAATTGTTTACTCTGCGGAGTCACGAACTGACTGCTGTATATTATTGCAGTGTTTACAATTGGAAGTCAGCGATAACGAAACCTGTCTGCATCCTTTAGATATGGTTTATCTCTTAATTTCTATTTGTAAACATATGCGTCTTTTATTTGGGTCAATTGTCTGTATCTCCATCAAAAACAAATAAATAATACCATTCTTCCACAAATGCTTTCTTTCACTCCTTATTTCTTTATCGTTCACCCACTATTTCTCACTATATAAAAATACCCTCTCTCTCTCTCTTACACACACACACATACTCACACATTCTTTGTTCTCTCAATCTCTCTTTCACTGTCTATTTTTCCTCTATAAAAACAGAATTTAATTTTCAAAACACATATCTGAGTTGTTCAGAGAAAAAAATTAAAATACATATCTATCTTCTCTCGCACCCACAAACACATTCACAAACACACAAACACAGACTTTGTTTCTCTCTCTCTCTATCTCTCTCTCTCTATCTCTCTCTCTCTCTCTCTCTCTCTCTCTCTTTCTCTTTTCAATAAGAAGAAATTATTTTTCCATACACACTTCTGAATTGTACTTTTTAAACTGTCAGGTCAGAGAAAAAAGAAATTAAGACTCTCCTGAAGTAAACAATATCAGATATGATCGAAATATAATTTTGATTTTTTAATAAATATCTGAATGATTTTTTTTAAAATATTCATTCAAATAACTGAAATATTCAATTCGTTTGTTTGGTGATTTTTAATATATTCTTTTATATTTGCCTCACGAGATCTCTATTAAAAAAGTATTTAACAAATAAGTTTTAACCTTTGCTTTTGAATATTTCATTATATTTATTTAATTTTCCAGTATGTGTGGCGTTATATAAAATAACATATTTGTTTAATTCTTTTTTTTATCCAGAATTAAACGTAACCTCTTTTGCTCTACAGTATACACAAATGTATGAAAATAAACGAAATATAATAATGAAAAATAAGGTGTACTTATTAACATTAGTCAAGTAATAAGGGGGGCACAAATAAAGCTTTAATATATAAATATTTTGTCACATTTTAGCAATAATTCAAATATTTACAAAATATTTTCAGGACAATGTCCGTGTAATTTTCATATAGACATTTCGTATTATTTTCAGTAATATTTCGAAATTTTCAGAATGACAACAATATTTTACAGATATATTTCATATTGATATTTTGAAAATACAATTAAAATTTTCAGAAATATATTTCAAGGATTTCAGAATGTTTACAAATATATTTCAGTTTGATATTTTACAGATATACTTGATATCTTTAGATGATTTTTATGAATATGTTTCAATATTTTCATAATACTTGTATTTTGTGCTACTGATATATTTCATGATTTATTCTGGGGGATTTTTATGAATATTTCCAGTGTATTCCATTTTATATTTAACTGGAAATTTTAGTTGCTTACTGTTAAAATGCTTAACAAAAATTGACGTTGTCTTCAATGGAAACGTCCAGCATTTATTAACCAGACTGTCAATCACATTTTCGCCTAAGATCTATTTAATTTGCCAATTAAAATTACTCAGGAAATTAAATTTTGATATTTGTAAACTGGGAGTGACATTTGCAATATTAGTGTGAGCTGTTTGTTTAAAATTGTGATGACTTTCAGCATTATCATGATGTCATCGTTATTGTTTACATGTGTTAATCAGTTTTCTTTTTCATCTGTTGTTGAAAATAATCCCTATACTTTGTTTGTGATTCGGTAGTGCCGGTCTAACATATTCGAAATAGTATGCTAGTACCTACAGAAGCCATTTGTTTGAAGTCATTTTTAACCATTGATCTGGAGAAGCTATTATATACAGCGGTCATTTTATATATTTCTATATATTTCTAAATGTGGTTGGCCCGGTTTATATGAAAGTCTTGATTGTTTTCTCGAGTTTTTAAATCTTCTTCAACAAGTTTCTGTTTATATTCACAACCTTCACTCGATAAGACAATTGTTTCTTTGTATGACAGAAAAATAATCCATCACTGATAAATGTATATATTTTAAATATGAGACAGAATCTTCGTAATTGCAATTGGTCTGTTTTTGTAGGTGAACGGATATTAAGGTGTGGTTACCCATTATATTACTAAATGTAGTGAATGTTTCCAGGAAAAAAATGTTTTTCTTTTCTATCCACATTCATGTTCTGTTTTGCAAAAACGAGTTTGTATATGATTATAGTATTTGTGAAATAATAACAAATAATAATAAGCCTTACAAACTTTCTTTTTTATTTGCGTATTTTAATGGTGTAAATAGCAAAAGATGCTTTGCTAAATCAAACAAAAACAAATCAGAAATCTGTCAGCTTTGCTAAGTCCACGTCAAAGCAGCAAAGTGTTGACATTACACAGGCGTGTATGATTGACATTAATGTCATAACAAGACAATTTTTTGAGTACCTTTCTTGTGTTTACCAAATTATACGCTTGCACTAATGTTTTAAGTTTTACAGAGGAACTGTACGATTCATACATGGTGTGCTTCTGGTATGTTGCTTTGTATAAATGTTGTTTTTGTGAAGCCAAATATTGGATGTATGTGTTTTCTGGTAGTTATCCGCGTAAAGTAGCTTACTACGTATTCTTCTATGTAATGTGCCTATTCACAACTTTGGCGATCATGGTTGATTACAAATTTTTGTCGTTTGTATCCTTTAATCAATGTTAGAATTTCAAAAATCATGTAAATCTTCAACTGTAAATGAAAGACATAGCTTTGTCCTCTTTCATTTTCTACATTTTCCACTTTTCAGTTATCTAACTGTAGTGATGAGCTGTGGTACAGCGAAAAAGAAATGACCACGAATGACTATTTATGATCTTACCCGACGATTGAACATTCTGGGGAAATGGTAAACTGCAAAAATAGCAGCTATTCCTCGCTATTTATGCATCGTTTATTTAGTAATATGAATTTGAACACACTTAGCTGCTAGCGTGTATTTATATCGTGTATATAACACGCTAAAATCCACCTTCCTTCACGGTTTAAAGATAGAATCGCCGATCATATCAAAACTTTCAGTTTCAATCCTGGCTGTAAGCATTCGGATGTCTAATCGTAATTATGAGCGTTGATACAGAAAAACAAGACTGTTTACGGACAACTATATATATATATATATATATATATATATATGTAAGATTATACGCTGCATATATATAACTCGCTGAAATTTACCCTCTTTCAAAGACAATGAAACCAATTTATTTTAACACATTTTTCATTCATTCTACTAGGTTTCTCCAGCATAATCAAAACGTAGCATTTTGAAACCATAAATTTAATATCTGTAAAATAAAAATATTTCTCATGAAACAAAAATAATGTTTTTATACAGCGTACAAATATCGAAAGATTTATGTAGATGGCACCAAAAACGTTTAGAAATATCGAAACTCTCAGTTTTGTACTGCCCTCTGTATCATAGAAGGTCAAGAGTGCACATTAATATGACCCTGATGTTCTTGGCGAAGACGAGATTGTTGCAAAATTGTGGAGTATCACGGAAAAATCAACAATAAATAATTTTACCAAATAATTCATGTTATCTGATAAAACTATTTATGACTTGAGGTCATTCGGTAGAATCAACAGATAAAATGAATATCACATGTTAACGAAAAAAAGAAAATGTTTCCATTGATTGGGACCTTGTCGTCATCTTGTTGCCATATTCGCGACATGTCTACCTTTGTACGCTCCGTCATTTTTCTTGTGATGGAAAGTTTGAAGTGAACATATTATTTCGTTTACCTGAGTAGATTTTCTATTTCTCTGAGCAACACCTCTTCCAGACGTACCTTTTTTTTTAACTCAACACTTTAAGTTTTTCTTTAATTTGTAATGCAATTTCGAATGTGTCAAAAATCTTATTAGCATAATAATATAATCTCAGATGATACATCCGTGTTTTCAAATGTTCAAACGCATAATTTTGGCAGAGATTTTAAAACTCATTAGAAGTATTCTTATTTCCATAATCTGCTATCAGACTGTCAGGTACTCCAAACCATCCAAAAAGTTACCTTAAAATTTTAATCGTTACTGTTATAGACGGTTATTTAGACTTCATATCTTGAACCATTTTATAAAAATGCCGACGACATTTAAATAGTGCAAAACCAATCTGTAGTCTTCCCCATGGTTTTCAGTGCACGGCGAAGTCTCATAATTTATAGTTGTTCATGTTTACTGCATTACAGCCATTAAAATTTCTAAATGCTAACTAAATATTTATCTCCCGGTTTTCTAACCTATCAAGTTCAGTATTGATACAAACCAACGTAACAAAAGGTATCATTAATTTAGGTTTAAACACTAGAATCACATCTTTTACATTTAAAAATGCATATAACGTCGTAAATTTTCTCAACAACGTTGAAAAACTATTCAGGATTTTTTTTTTACATTTTTTAAATGGAAGATTTCTAATGATTTTTCCACATATTGGATTGATCCGCTAATCCTACAGTTCAAATAATTCTATCCAATCGCTGGCGAGTAATGTCAGTTGGAATTTTTTTAGTTTTACCCGCAATAGCGACGTTACATGTAATATTCTCAATAGAAATTATTCTTTTGCCAACATTGTTTTATTACGCTGCTCTCTGGACAACCTACGATCGTCTTGACAGACAACGAAGAACGCCTATATATAAAAATATCGACTTATATTTTTATTCTTTGACGGTGCGTTTGTTTAAAAGTGGGCAGTCGGAGAGAGATCGCTCATCAAAAAGGGAACTGTATGATGCTGCTAACCAGTCAAGTGTGAAGTTAATATCCATATCTCAATAAAAATTGAAAACCCGGTTCAATCCTTGTCGCTCAATAAATTGGTCCTGTGTTGAGTTCATGCAATTAGATAAACTTTAAAACAGTAAAAATTGAACCTTCTAACATCCAATGTGTTGTATTCTCTCTTTCTCTCTCTCTTTCTCTCTCTCTCTCTCTGAGAATTAATTTTTCTTAACTTTATACAGCATGCTCTTCCTCTTTTAATAAGGCTTCAAATATGTGTGTTTTTCCATTCATATATACACACATTTTCGCATACACAATCTAACACACAAGCAATCTCGCATCCACAAGCAAGCATGTGCACAATCAAAAACACTTATATGCACACATATTTATGGGAATATTCATATGTTTTTCGATTAAATAGCGTAATACGGCGGTGGTATTGTTCTTTAATAAGATGCGTTGATTATATATTAATACTTTCGTCAGTTTCTAAAGTAGTTCGGAATGTTTAATTTAATCAATAATATTAGAACTATGTAATTATTCATACTGAATCTTAAACGTCTTTGTACCTTTAAATAAGTCTAAATAATAAACGATATCTTGAAACAAATTTTAACATTTAATGTAATCTGAAATTTATGCTTATAATTAATCGATGGAAATAAGAAAGTGATATTCATTCATTCTATATCCCAAGCATATGGCGTTCAGATATTTTGAAGAGAGTGACTTTATACCTTGTGCATTCACAATTTACTGAATTTATCCTCATATGATAATTGTTAATTCTAGTTTACAAATGTTTGCCATCCCATTGCCGGTATAATATATCCAAAACAAATATTCGGTTAATGAAATAAGCGTATTTACATATCTTTAGACAATAAATCTGCATAGGAAACATTAAGCCTACGGGCACAAGTTTCTATAGTTAACATTTGGTCTTGCGTAATGAAAAACACAGGAACAAAAATTCGATGTGACTTCAAAAAACATATTTGGCTTTTCCGTAGCCAATCATTATTATTGATGCGGTATCTTCCCTTAAGACGGAGAGGATCAATTCCCTATACAACACCTTATCTTTTGCAGCTTTAAGCAATATTTGTCACATAATTATCAATCGACGTTATATTATATATCCCATAAATTTCTACGGATTGCAAAAAAAAAAAAATGCCCTTTCTTTTAATCTTTTTCTTAAATCTACTTTGTTTCTCACACGTTCCGTCCACGGGATTCTCAGTATCTGTACAAGAACAACTACGTTACCTCAATTCTCCTCTTTAATTGAGAGAAAAGTGTCTAACACTTACGGCAAATATAGTTAGATTTCACTTCCATAGCTTCATTTTATTTGTCTCTAATCAGATTTGTCTATCTCTTAAAACTTTGTTTAGCTTTTGGTGTCAGCCTTCTTTATTATTCATTCCAATAATTTTAAAATCATGTTTTATATTACTTTTGCTCAACGATCCTCAAATTGAGAAATGTTTGACTTTAACGCCTCAAATACATGATTAAGATCTTCATTTTTCAGTCCTGATAACTGAAATATGTTCTGTCAAATTATATAACGGACTTACCAGTTGAGATTATCTTACGCGAAAATACACTTCAGAAAGGATGGAATACATCTACAGCCCCAACTTAAATAGGGAAACATGCGTCTGGAAAAATAAATATATTTTAAAAATTAAAATGCTATGGCAATATTTCTCGCAAAAATAATTTTTTACAAATGTAAACAGATCTAGGATTTAAATGACAAAGAAAATTGCCTATAAACCTTTAGAAATAAATTAATCTATCTGTCAATCGATCCGTAAAATAATCAGTGTCACATTTAGTTTCATGGTTAAATCATTTGTTCTCTCTTTTCATTAACGTATTGTTTTATAACTGTCTATAATCAACATGTTGTGAGTCTCATATTTTATGTTCTTCAGAGGGTGTAACAGAGTAATATATCAGGATATTATTTCTAGTTTTTAGTAGAACTCTTCTTAAAAACACGTGATATTTTTGCGTAATTCTGAAATTGATTTATTTATATTTATTATAATTATCAAAATAATAATAATAATAATAATAATAATAATAATAATAATAATATACAATAATATCACCCGTCATCGTCAATTTCATCAAACAGTGCATGTCAAAATGGAAAAGCCATCTATTTTACATGGATGACTTAAAGTTATATGCTAAGAATGATAATGAGCTGGAAGGTCTTCTGCAAACTGTAAAATGCTTCAGCGAAGACAGTGGAATGAAATTTAATTTGAATAAATGTGCTAAAGCTACAGTTTTACGTGGATCAATACAAGAAACATCCTCAATTAGCTTAGACCTTGCTGTAACAATAAAAGAATTGAAACCAGAAGAAGCTTATAAATACCTAGGTGTAAATGAGAGCGAAAACATTCACCATAGAAAAATGAAAGAAATAGTGCGTAAAGAGTACTATAGAAGGCTACGAATGATATTAAAAACTGAATGAAATTCACAGAACAGAGTTATGGCCATTAATAGCCTTGCAATCCCAGTTGTCCAATATAGCTTTAACATCTTAAACTGGACTCTAAACGACATCAGGCGAATGGATGCTAAAACAAAAAAGCTTCTTTCTAAGCATAAGATGCATCATCCAAAGGCTGATGTAGACCGTCTTTACATACCCCGTAAAGAAGGTGGAAGAGGTCTTATTCAGCTGGAATTGTCATACAAGACAACAACTATTGGCTTAATAACATACATAGAAACAACAAAGGATTGGATGATACAATTAGTAAGACAACATGAAGAAAGAAAGAAAAAATATTCAATAATAAAAGAAGGCAGTAAATACAAACAAGATTTACAGTTAGTAGATTCTGTAGAAAAGCAAAACAGAAGCCAAGAATCAACTATTGCGGCAAAAATATGAAAATGAAAGCCAAAGATAAAGCTCTTGAACAGATGAAACAGCGCTGGCAAGACAAACCTCTGCATGGCCAATATCCAGAACGTGCCAATACATCCAATGTTGACAAAGTTAATACTCATCTATGGTTACGTGCATCGGGATTATAGTCTGAAACTGAAGGCTTTATTCTTGCAGCACAAGACCAAAGTCTTTTCACTAGAAACTTTCAGGCAAATATTATGCATAATAATATGGATCCAAAATGCAGGTTTTGTGATAAACACCAAGAAACAATGTGCAAACATTATGGAAAAGCTGTAAACAAACACTGGTATGAACATCACCCAGCACCGGTTACAGAAATAGAAGATGTAACCATTCTATGGGATTACACCATCTACACAGACAGAAAAATTGAAGCAAACAGGCCAGACATTATTGTTAAAAACCAGAAGGAGAAAACTTGTCTATTAATTGATATGGCTTGTTCAGCGGATTGTAACATAGCAATCAAGGAATTTGAAAAACTGTCAAAATATAAAGACCTGGAAATTGAAATAGAAAAAATGTGGAAATTGAAAACAAGAGTTGTGCCAGTGATAGTAGATGCACTTGGAATGATAAAAAATGGAACAAAATAACACATTGAAAGAATCCCTGGAAACCCCAGCTTAAGAGATATACAAAAAATTGTCTAATTAAGTACAGCCCACACACTAAGAAAAACTTTATCTATATAATGCTGGGGATGATAGGGAAGATAGAAAAACATGAAATGGAGCCATAACAACACGCCACTACCTGCCTTAGGTCTCCCCGCAGACTTGGTTGGTAGTGAGACCAAAGCAGAAATCGAAATATGATGAGAAATGACATAATAATAATAATAATAATAATAATAATATACAATAATATCACCCGTCATCGTCAATTTCATCAAACAGTGCATGTCGAAATGGAAAACCACACATTACCTCAATCATATAAATAGAACCTATAAGTCTGGTGAAATAAACATCAAAAGAGGTATATTTCAAGGTGATTCTTTGTCTCGCTTACTATTCAGCATATCATTAATATAACTAACCTGTCAACTTAATATGACAATATGTGGTTATAAAATAGGCCAAAAGAAAATAAGCTATCTATTTTACATGGCTGAATTAAAGTTGTATGCTAAGAATGATAATGAGCTGGAAGGTCTTTTGAAAATTGCAAAATGCTTCAACGAAGACATTGGAATGAAATTTAATTTGAATAAATGTGCTAAAGCTACAGTCTTACGTGGATCACTACAAGAAACATCCGCAATTAGCTTAGACACTGCTGGAATAATAAAAGAATTAAAGCCGAATGAAGCTCATGAATACCAATGTGTAAATGAGAGTGAAAAAAATCACCATAAAAAAATGAGAGAAATAGTGCGTAAAGAATACTATAGAAAACTACAAATAATATTAAAAAATGAATTGAATTCTCAGAACAGAATTATAGCCAATAATAGCCTTGCAATCCCAGTTGTCCAATATAATTTCAACATCTTAAACTGGACTCTAAACGACATCAGGCAAATTGATTCTAAATCAAGAAAACTTCTTTCTAAGCAATAAGATGCAACATCCAAAGGCTGATGTAGACCGTCTATACATACCCCGTAAAGAAGGTGGAAGAGGTCTTATTCAGCTAGAATTGTCATACAAGACAACACCTATTGGCTTATGAACCTACGCAGAAACAACAAAGGACTGGATGATACAATTAATAAGGTAACATGAAGAAAGAATGTAAAAATATTCAATAATAAATGCGGGCAGTAAATACAAACAAGATTTACAGTTAGTAGATTCTGTATAAAAGCAAAACGGAAGCCAAGAATCAACTATTGCGGCAAAAAATATGAAAATGAAAGCCAAAGATAAAGCAGTTGTACAGATAAAACAACGCTGGCAAGACAAACCTCTGCATGGCTAATATCCAGAACGTGCCAATAAAGCCAATGTTGACAAAGTTAATACTCATCGATGGTTACGTTCATCTGGATTAAAGTCTGAGACTGAAGGCTTTATTCCTACACCGCAAGACCAAAGTCTTTTCACCAGAAACTTTCAGGCAAATATTATACATAATAATATGGATTCAAAATGCACGTTTTGTGATAAACACCAAAAACAATAGACCATCTAATTCTGTTCTGTACTTGTCCCAAATGAATATAAAAATCGCCACGATAGAGTGGGGCAATATTTATATCTGGACAAGTTGTAAACACGATGGAAAATATGTAAAAAAACACAGGTATGAACATCACCCATCACCGGTTACTGAAATAGAAGATGTCATCATTCTATGGGAATATACCCTATACACAGACAGAAAAATTGAAGCAAATAGGCCGGACATTATTGTTAAAAACCAGAAAGAGAAAGCTTGTCTATTAATTGATATGGTTTGTCCAGCGGATTGTAACATAGCAACCAAAGAAGTTGAAAACTGTCAAAATATAAAGACATGGAAATTGAAATAGAAAAAATGTGAAAATTGAAAACAAGTGTTGTTCCAATGATAGTAGGTGCTCTTGGAATGATAAAAAATCGAACAAAACAACACATTGTAAGAATCCCAGGAAACCTACTAAACTATCGCCCGGTTCACACTACACCCACGTCTATTGAACAGGTGTAGAGGCTCATCTCTTGTTCCCTGTTTAGGATGTTGTTTCCAGCTTTCTCTTTTCCAATTTTTTCACTCTTTTCTTTCTCTTTTTTTTTCCTCAATTGGAGCAGATAGACTAAACTATCTCCCGGTTCACACTCCACCCACGTCTATTGAACAGGTGTAGATGCTCATTCCTTGTTCCCTGTTTAGGATGTGGTTTCCGGCTTTTTCTTTTCCAATTTGTTCACTCTTTTCTTTCTTTTTTTTCCTCAATTGGAGTAAATAGACTAAACTATCGCCCGATTCACACTTCACCCATGTCTACTGAACAGGTGTAGAGGCTCATCCCTTGTTCCCTGTTTAGGATGTGGTTTCCGGCTTTCTCTTTTCCAATTTGTTCATTCTTTTCTTTCTTTTTTTTTTTCTTAATTGGCGTAGATAGATTAAACTATCGCCCGGTTCACACTCTACCCACTCTGTTGAACAGGTGTAGAGGCTCATCCCTTGTTCCATGCTTAGGATGTAGTTTCCGGCTTTCTTTCTCTTTTCTAATCTTTTCACTCTTACGCAGCCACCTGCACATCAGTGGCGTTACCGCCTTGCTCGGGGTAATATGATTAAAAAAAAAGACAGCTTAAGAGATATACAAAAATTGTCTTATTAAGTACATCCCACACACTAATGAGAACTTTGTCTATATAACGCTGGTGATGATGGAGGAGGTGAAAAAAACATGAAATGGAGCATAACAACACGCCACGACCTGCCTTAGGTCTTCCTGCATACTTGGTTGATAGTGCGTCCATAGCAGAAATCGAAATCTGATGAAAAATGACATAATAATAATAATAATAATAATAATAATAATAATAATAATAATAATAATAATAACGTAATGTCTGTTGAGATGGGGAACGAAAATTGCTAGCCGATTTCAAATTTTAACTTTATCATTAGCTTTTTTTCTATGGGTTAAATTTACAGATAATGCCGTACGATGTAACTAGGAGTTTTCTGTCAGTCTGAGAAATTTCTTATTCCAAAACTGTTAAGAAACCAAAGATAATTCATTTTCCTTACTTTTCCAAGAAACCATTCAAATATGTCTGCCATGAAGGATGTGACATCAGTAGAAAATCAGAGATAAATTTTTGTGTTCTTTTTTTACCTAGCAATTAATATGGATCACAAATAGGATTATCTAAAACATGACAAATGTAAATCTGTTATGACATCTAATATATAATGAGAGCGGTCAACCTTATATTAAGACGGAATATTTTAACCGCTACTGATGAAAGAGATTCAGTTTAATTTTAATCGTTTTCCATACAAGGAAAGTTTATTTTGTCAGTGATTATTATTATGCGATTTTTCAAATGTTTCTTGGAATTTTCAGCCATCAAATTTTAATCTTTGCCGGAAAAAACATTACTGAATTGTATGTGAATAACTTTTGACGTCAATTATTCTAACAGAAATGGATAACTGTATACTTGAAGATGGTGAAGAATGTGTCATTAAGAGGAATAAGAGAGCATAGAGTTATTAATCTACCTTGTAATTACTATTGGTCACAACGAAGACCTCTTAACGAGGCTCGTTCCAGTCTATCATTAAATGTTAAGTTTTCAAGCCCTCTTTCTTCATTATCTGCCCTATGAATTATGTTTCTTCCAAAGAAAGTTTCTACTATTCGTCTCCATTTTCTTTTAATCGCCCGATTGAATCATTTGCACATTTCTGTATAACCACATTTCTGTTCTTTCAGCTCTCTTCTTCATCTTTCAGAAGATTTTCTATTTTTCACATCCGTAGAACCATATCATTTTAGTTAGTTGAACCAGGTACAAGATTCTCTCACAGCAATTTGCCATTATTTTCTGTGGCAGACTGTTTGCCAACCAAGGCTATATGTCCGGCTGTTCAACTCATAGATGGAACGAGAATAGACGGAGTAATACTTTCCCCATTGGTGTATGTGCGTAAGTGAATAAAATGAATTAAACTGGAATTCGAAATCGTTTTGCTGTTTTCTCATTCCGAGCCGATATCCAATACGCCAAACGCACATCCATATTTCGATACAAGCTCTAAATTTTTATATTTGCCATTTATCGGATAAATTTTCCGCTCAAAAATAACTATAATATTCAAAGTAAAAAAGTGAAAAAAAATATTTTTAGTAATTTCTTAATGTATTTCATGTGTTGTGGTGCAGTGGATATTGACTCGGAACAATACATCGGAGAGCCGAGTTCGAATTCCAGCTGAATTCTTCGCTTTTACTTGCGCGCAAATACCGTTGGAAAAGGTATTAATTCGTCCATTCTTTCCAGTTATGGGTTAAATAATATGACGGATTGGGTTCTATAGCTTTGGTTGGCTACCAGTCTACAGCAGAAAGCAATGGTAAATTACTGCAAGATAATCTTCTGCCAAGTCAGTCATGTCCGTTTCGAGACATGATCGCCCAAAGCATGTATCACGTATGCCACTTAACTGACTGACTGCTGAGAAATCTTTTGACGATTAGTTCTCCATTAGTAAACTTGTAACGGTTACAAGCTGCACAATAAACAACTTTCTCTACAGATAGATTAGTTGAATCGTCCTCATAATCAAATAGTAATTTTCATCTCTTACATTTCAGGAATCAACATCCGTCTCGGTTCTGTTATATCGATTCTGCTCCAGCTATGTCTACATTATATCACGCAGCAGGTGTTTGACTGTGTGTCCAGTGCAATATTTTTACCCACTGAATTGACATACATTAGTTCTAGTTTAGGTGTTTTAGACTTTTCATTATTTGTTTTATGTGTTTACATCTTATAATATGCCATTTCAAGATGGATTTGAGCATGGCTCTTCAGATCTTCCTTTCATTTATAGTATTAACATTCATATATATCAAACTATGACTTGCACTAGGGAAAAATGTCTAATTGGTTAAAATTACTATTTCCCCTAACATTTCATATTCGCTGTTCTTCTTTATATTATGGTTTAGGTATAAGCTATATTTTCTATTTTGAATATCACGGGTCGTTTCAATTGCATTTATCTAAAAAGGTAGTTGTTACTTACATATACCTAATTTTCAAGGTATATAAGTATAGATCTATCTATGTCTTTTGGATTTCCTCTAGATATGCAATTTTCTTGTCTAGTTTTTAGTCCCACCTAAGATAGCTGATATGATAGTCAGTCATATGCTATACACACATATGCTATACACCATATGCTATACACACATGCACACATGGGCGATCATATCTAGGATATATTCTGCCCAGTCTATCATGAAAGAGACATGATTGAATGGGCAGAATATTTTCCCGTACTAGTTTGACATTGATTTCTGCGGTAGACTGGCTGCCAACCAGGGCTAGAGAACACAACCTGTCCTGCTATTTAACATACAGATAGATTGTGAAGCGATGGATCAATAACTCCCGAAGTGTAGTTGCGCGTTAGTGAATTCAACGAATTTGCCTGAAATTTGAATTCGGCTCTGCGATTTCTCTTTTCTCTCTCTACTGCAACACCACGCAAATATGACAATGACACTGTTGATATTAGTCGATTCCCGATTAGATCAAATTAAAATTCATTAACCAAGTAGAAAATACTACTATCGGTTGACCTTCTTCTTCTTCTTCTTCTTCTTCTTCTTTGCGACGTGTCCCTTCACGGCGTAGGCAATCTTAGGTCTCTCTAAATTTCTGTTAATTGTAGCTCTCAATAAAATGTGTGTTTTTGTTATGTCTTCTATAAGTTGTTTCACCAACCATTTACTCAAACATTACGCAATAAGTCCCGGGCTTGACATTTAGATATCGCCAATAATAGAAAGCCCATATGTTTTTTCTGAAATACTAACCTTCATATGGCACATGACAAAATTTGGGCCCAATCAAATTATTAGATCACAATTACACTTATCTAAGTATAACCACTGTTGTAAAATTTCAAAACAATGAAATAATTTGAAATTCTTGTGTTCATAGTGCATTGCTTTTTGTTGGGAACATATACTGTTCTAGCATTGCAATGAACTCATATTCGGACTCTGCTCAGTCGGAAACAACAGTTAATACGTGGTATGCTGACTTTCAACGCGGTCGTGCAGAGACAAATGATGCTGAACGCTCAGGTCGGCCTTAAATCGGTATTTTCCCGGAAAACATTAAAACATTCACCAAATTTTCTCGGATCGTAAATTGAAGTTACCTGAGATATCACAAGCCAATCTATTCACTATTTAGCATGAACATTTGTCAATGAAAAAATTGTATTCAATGTGGGTGCCCGTTTGCTCACGGTCAATCAAAAACAACAACGGGCCGATGATTCAGAGCGTTGTTTGCAAATGTTTCAACGCAACAAGAAGCACTTCACTCCGGAGTCAAATCTTCAGTCAGTTGAGTGGACAGTAGCAGATGAAAGCCATCCAAAGCAACCAAAGCGAAAATATCAGCAGGCAAGGTTTTGGCTCCGTATTTTGAGATGCTCAATTATTTTGTTTTGTACATCGATTACGTTGAGAAAAGAAAAACCATCAACAGCGAATGTTATATATTATCATTGGAGCGTTTAAAGAGAAGAAATCGCCAAAAACGGCCACGAATGAAGAAGAAAAAGTGATCTTTCACCGAGAAAAAGCAACGTGTCACAAGTTGATCTCAAAGATAGCAAAACTAAAAGCAATAAAAACTAAAAGCAATAAAAGCTTATAACCATCATCATAAAAAAATCCAATTATTGAACAATTTTTGTCTTTATTTTCACTTGAAATTAAAGGCACAATACGATGTTTAAAACGTCTCATGATTAAACATGATATACATTCATTGTATGTTATATTTAACAATATACCCTTACAAAATTATGTGCTGCCTTCATACACTAAATAATCACAACTCTATATTGTACATCGAGCACTATTTAAATTAATGTTTTTTTTCGTTTCTTATTCACTCGGATATATATATATATATATATATATATATATATATATATATATATAATGGATAGTACAAGAAATATATATAAAAAGCCGTACAATGTACCCAAAATTGCGTGTCTGTAGACGAAATATGAATTCTTAGATGTTATTTATTTTTGCGACCAATGAGGATTTGGGGATACAAAACGTACTAATTACACATAGCACGAGGAAGTAGAAGATTTATACAGATTTTCCAAGGTTAATTTAATGAAACTAACTAGAAGCGGAATTCGGTTCTCCGATTAACAATTCCATGGCATTATTAATTAAACCGCACGCAGATCTAATATTTCATCGTCTGTATTCCCAGGAGTTTGCCCAGTTTAACAATGAACAAAATCTATGATGCTTAACTCCGTTTTTTTTTGTTTTTTGTATTTTGTACGGGGATTGGTGGTCCAGCGTGATGTGAACATAAGGAATTAAAATGAAAGACATATATATATATATATATATATATATATAGTCATCAGCAGACAGATCTGTTTCGATGTATCACAGCTCATAATTACGGTGAGACATCTGATTCCTTTTTACACAAGATTGAAACCCGACCAAATTGGTGACAGCCGGTGATTGTACTTCTGAGCGATGACCGCTCGGTAGAAGGAGACGCGCTTTTTTAGCGTGTATATGTTTGTGTATGTGTGTGTGTTTGTGACTGTAAGTATATATATATATATATATATATATATATATATATATATATATATATGTCTATAAGCATTTACAGTCACATATACGTACATTCACACACACACATACACACACACATTTATATTTATATATATATACATATATTACAAAAAGTGAAAGATCACTTAGATTAAAAACCCACTGTTCAAGCATTTATTTTTATAAAGAGTGCTCGATACAGAGTATTATGCATTTATAAACCATTTTAATAACAAAAGTATAATATATATATATATATATATATATATATATATATATATATATATATATAGATAGATAGATAGATAGATATTAGAAGTAGTACAATCTAATGGTTTGGCAGTCCACTAATATAATAATTTTCTTTATTAAGAGTGCTCGATATTTAATAGGGCATTATATATGCTCTACTAATATCTTAGTAATTTTCCAGAATAATTTTGACATTGTGTTTCAAGTCATTTGAAGCCCATAGACCACTTTACCTTTACAATCATAATTCTTTGCTCAATCATGACTTAATTTTCTAATAGTTCATTGAGAATATTCCCCCCGAAATCCTAATCATTCTATTGTTTGTATATAGTAAAAATTGTGTTGTTTTTAAGCTTTTTTATATCATGATTTCTAAAAGAATATATATATTTCACTGCCTGACGAGGTGGTAATAAGATAGTACTGAAACACAATAGCCCTTCTGTTGCAGTAATTTTTTATAAACTCATAATGAAAATGTTACCATACATATATGTGTGTTTGCATGTAATTATGTGTATGTGTATGTGTATGTGTGTGGCCGCGTGTCTGTGTATTATTTCCAACTTATTTGTCTCAATCTTTATAAATAAAAACATGGAAATAAGTGGCTGTCAGAAAAACTTGTTTCGTTGGAATTACAGTTTTGACATCCTTCACTGGCAGTGTCGTGAATGTTTATGATTGCGAATCAATGAATCTGAAATTCATTCTATTTTTCCGCCTGTAAAATACTCTGATACAGGAAAGCCGAAACTGATTGACACTGTCACTGTCACTGTCGGCCCAAACGGGACAGGAAATATTCTCGTTACCAGTCATTATTAAGCCCATTGCATTACTGTAGATCTATATTTCTCTCTCTCTTCAAAATCGATGTTTCTAAAAATTGGAGATTTAATAACAACAACAATAATATATATATATATATATATATATATATATATATATATATATATATGAAGAGTTCAAAAGTTAAGAGTTTAAAAGTTTAAAAAATAACCAAACCCCTCAATCTTCTTTTTTTAAATGTTATTAAATACATATTATTCTTTCTACTATTGAATTAAATACTCGTTTAAAATATTTTTTTTAATATGTAATTTTATTCCATCCATACATTCCCTATGCTTGGATATACTAGCAGCATGATACATCTAAAAAGAAATAATTCGATTTAAGTAAATTTCAGAAATTCATATATTTTACATTTCATAGAGGGGACGTGTAGATGGTTTTAAGTTTTTCCTCTATACACGTAGAAACTTCAGTCTGTTGCTTTGTTTGTTAGAATACTTATGAATTATGTTATTGAATAAATAATATTTCATATTTATATAACCTGAAATCTATATTACTCTACTGATCATATCAATGTACTAGAGTTTTGACTGTTACAGATTTGTATAGGGAAAATTACTGTAATTCTCTAAAAGGCTATAAATTCATCCACTGCCTCTATAGCTAAAACCTACCATACGACTAATTTAATATTACAGTATAGAAACTTTTCGACTTTAAAATATACGAACAAATGTTCATAAGCTGGAGGAAAATATAACAGTCAATAAATCCTTATTGCAGCCAAGACTTTAATAAAAAAAACATGTTTTCTTAGTTTTTCTAATCAGTATTTATAAAGATAAAGTCTTCCAAATAATTATTAAGGCTACATTGCGTGTATAAAAATGATTCAATATTAGCTGTTTCTTTTAAAATTTGGAGCAAAGATTGAGTAACATACCTTATGTGCATTTATCAGTAACAAATATTGATACTTTAATTACATTGTATTAAAAAAGCACAGAAGATTTTCGTTAGAAACAACAAAAATTACTGAAGAGTTACGTAACATTCTGTACAGCAGAAAATGCCTACCAATTACTGTGAGCGTTGCAGTAATATATACGCAGTTGCTGAAGGACGCCGACAATAACCTGGAGGTCACACAACTTTAATGAAGTAGTCTTACGAAAAATGGAATCACAAAGTACACATATATTTAGAATCAGAAAGAGAGAGAGAGAAAGAGAGAGAGAGAGAGAGAAAGAGTCAAAACCTCTGGGAGATGTAAAGAAGAACATATGCGTTGTTTTGCTGAGAATATCGGCTCGTAACGAAAAATTAGAGAGCCGGTTTCGTATTCCAGTTAAATTCTTTACAATCACATACCCTTGGAAAATGTATTAATCCGTCAGTTCTCTCTCCACCAGTGGGATAATTAGCAGAACTGTTAAGGATTTATAAACATGGTTGTTAACCGGATTACTGCAGATGGTAAAGGCTACATGCCGGGAAAAAATCTACTACCTAGTCAGTGATTTCTCTTCCGACACACGAACGCCCAATCGTGTATCACTATGGCACTTAACTGACAAATTGAGGAAGGCGTTCTCATAGAATTCCTATGCCTTTCCAAAATATCACTACCAAGATTGGTAGATCGATCATCTGAAACATCTTTAAACATCTTGTGTAAACAAATATGCAGAAAAGGAAAGATAGTGTGGCGGCCATTCTTGCTTAGTGCCGCAATTGATAGTACATTGTTGAAAATTACGATCAACCAGTTATTGAAGGCATTTTTTAAATCTGGTGTTTCCCCTTTACAAGGTATTAAAGCTTTAGGCGGATATGTGTAATATTTAACGGTTAACCCTATAATCCAACAAGTTATAACTGTAGAGATCAGGGAAGGTTCTCCTCAGGACCACAAGGCAGACGTTTGCTGGAAGAAGATGCTTGAGTTAAACATACATCTTTTCAGATGGAAAGGAAGGAAATAAGAAGGTTTGGTAAAATGTTTCTGGAATGGCGGGTCTTAGCTTTGAAGTTATAAACTGGTGGAACTAAGGAGTGTAGTTCATGTGATTACTCATCATTAAATAGTAATAGTACTTTGCAGAGTGGAAAAATTTCGTTACCTACAGGGACACCCACTTTCTTTTGGATTCTATCGAGAGTCAACAAGTGGATCAGGCAGATCGAAATCCATACTACTTGTCACTCAAGAGTTTATAACTCTTGAAGTGACCAACAAATTTCTTGTTGATTTTTCTCCAAATGTTGCTGGTGAGACTGTTGTCTATACCCTCTCAGGGGGTTGGACTGTCACTGGCAATCTAAAAAACCAGGTGTACACTTGACATCGTCCAGTCACTTGGGACGGATTTATTCTTTAGGCAGCGGTTAATTAGTTTTCCTAGAACTGGGAATAACTCTGAGTTAATATTCAACGACGACCACCAGAATGTTGTATACACCGGTGGCATTCTCATAGTAAAGTATTTTTCTAAGTGTGCCTACTTCCTTGGTTATGACAGGGACATTAAAGGGTCACAATTGCATTTGGTCCTGAAGTGAAAGTGCACATTAAAGAGAAAGAAGAATTTCAGTCTTAGGTGAAATCATAGTAAACTTGAATGCAGCATTCTAATAATTATGCTGGCTTTAGTCCACAACTAATATTAGTATTTTTGACAGATTCTCAATTCAGAGGGGCGTGAATTAATGCGTAACTGACTCCCAACATGCTAAGATAAAAAGATCAAAATTTCATATTGAATTATCAAAGTATCAGACCATCCCAAAAGTTCTATCCACTTTTTGGATAAAGAAAACAAGTGATCAAAACGTTATGTTTAATAAAAAAAAGTAAATAAACCATGATTTCCTATGATTCCTTTCATGAAAGTTTAAGCAAATTAATTCGATTAACGTAAAACTATTTTGGGTTTTTAAAGCGAAATTATCCGCATTGTCACTTTCGATCACCAACTAGCCTGTGAAAGGTATTTCATGCAAATGATTTTGTAGATTACGAAACATATGGTAGTGTGAAGAAACAAGGTCGGCAAAGTAACGTGGATCAGGAATATTTTTCAAACCAGCCTCTCTGATGTGATTTTTGCAGTGTGAGTTCGTGCATTGTCCTAATTAAACATCACTCCTTTTCAATCCACTAAAGCTGGATTATTTTCTTCATAGCTTAGTTCAAACGCTCTAATTGCTGACAGTATATTTGAGCATTGATTGTTGCATTACGTGGTAACTATTCAAAGTGAATTGCTTCTTTGCAATCCCACCAGATAGAGAGAAGAATCTTTTTCTCATAAAGTTTTTTTTCTCTGTTGCGGTTGAACCATTACCAAGCCACTGTTTACGATGTGTAAAGTTACGATAGAATATTCATTTTTATCAACTGTTACAATTTTATCCACAAAAGTTGAAAAGGTTCTGCGGGAATGGAGTGAAGAGCAGATGTCAACTCAGGATTTGCGGTTGCTTTCAGACAATTCATGAGGTACATATTTTCTATGTTTAGGAGTCTTTACAAGCTGCTAAAGATGACGATGAACACTTGTATGGTTTGAACTAAGCTTTATTGCCAATTCTGCAACTGATAATGCAGTATTTACTTTAAGCCATGCCTCAAGAAGTTTATCATCGAACTCAACTCTTCGATTTCCATCCACAAGGCTGGAATCTCCACTTCTGAAATTGTGTCTGCAATTCTTTCATTCCAGCATACATTTCAATGAACTGAGTGAATATTTTGAGTCGTTTCTGTTGCACAGTTTTTTGTATTCATAAATTATTACGTGCCTTAAATGCTCTTTGGATAACTCAATGTTAGAAGCGCTTTAATCAAATATTCGTTATTTCTATTAATCTGTAAAAAAAAGTTAGTTTAAATGTATCCCAATACATAAAAATGTTTTTTAATTTCATTTAACATTCTAAAATACTGTTAAAATTTATTCAAATTTAATGAAGTTTAATTCGGACAGAACTTATGGGGTGATCTGATAACATGGGTTCAACAGACAACATGATGTTGTGTTAGATGTATGTAAACCGATAAGTAAGTTCTGAGATATATTCTTAATTTGTTATTATTAATATATGTGCAATATGCTTCTTCAGAGCACAGGGAAAGTGGTTCTTCTGAACTCCCAACCCCTTTGTAGAATTTACTAACTTTTTTATTATCATTAATCAATGCCTGTTCTACGATACATCTATCAATATCGCCATACCAGTTTCAGATTCCCTAGATCTACTTTCCTCCTGATGAGTCCAAGAAGAATGTCCTATCTGATTCTAAGTACAAGAATACTACTTTTACCATTTCATTAATGTTCTCCGTTGCTCACCTTTTCAGTCAATGAGGGGCAAAATATCCTACTGTAATTGTATATTCCTGTTATTTCCCGTCTATTCTTCTTATTTGTGTGAATATTGGTTAGCATTCACTGTCATAAAAGATGACTCATATATAAAATAGCTTAATAATTATTTTTCTGTTTCTCGCTATTTTTGTACGTTTCTTAATACTTCACTTAGCGTTTGAAAAGGATAATTCGCTAGTCCAATTGATCTTCAGATCTCGGTATCACACATTGCTTCCTCTGTTAGAAATCTTTTTTCAAAAATATAACATTTTTAATTGCTCAGTTTTGGTATTTCAAATTATGAGGTTTCCTTCTTGGTTTTTCTATTTTTGACAAGCATATTCTTGGGGAATAGCCACTTTTTGTATACAAGAATGGACATATAATCCTGCCAATACATAGAACGGCGGTAATTGCAACGCAGCTGGCTATATGGAACGAAAAACACACATAAAATAGATCTTATGTTACATTTCCCCTTAAGTGGGAAGGCCGACTAAGTACTGTAATTACAAAGCAGTTGTAGAATTATCAAGCAGTTGCTTAGTTGGTCAGTAAGTTGGTGCAGAGTTAGTTGGAGTTGTTGGATATAGACTCATTACCCGGATATACTATTTCATTTTAAGATTGTATATAATTACTTCTACTAATAGTATTCCTGAATTGACTAACACGTGTTCCAGCTTGTATATCTTGTTCAATATAACTTAGATTTTCTATCTCCATATCTGTTTTTGTTATTTATCATTTTGTGGGGTTTCTTACACGGAATCCCCAACACATATATTATTTTGAGAACATTTATTGGTGCTCACAGTTGTGAAGTATAGAAGTATATCTCGTCTTCCCACTGAGACACTATGTTATGTACGGTCGATTTTAGCGTGGGGAACGTGAATGTATAGGCACGGATCAAAGTCAAAAGTTTCCCAACCCCAGCAAATGTCGGTTGCGCTGAAATTGGTGACGACCACCGATCCACCCACTAGTTCAATGGGGGGGGGGGGTTCAAAACCAATCAATTCGTGCCCGAGACCAGGCATTGCACAGTATATATTTTTCTTAGAAGGGTTTCTTTTCTCTAACAGAGACACATCTGAGCCGAACTGTATAAGATGAAAGAGCAATTATCTGTTGCAGATATGTTATATTCGGTAAACCCTAATATGCATAAGATAAGGTTGTGTTTTCATAGTTCACATAACGTCAGTGTTTTTTTTAATTTCTGTGTATGTAAACATTGCCATAGATGAAGCTCTTAACATACATTATTAATATGTCCTGCATGTTATATGAAATGTCAGCTGTGAAAATAATTTTTTACTGATTCTATGATCTGGAAAAACAACCAAGAAACAAAAATAGTTGTATTTTATTCCTAGTTTTCTGATTGTGCAATTTAACTACAATGACTTCGATGTGGTTTTATACATTGTCTATTTTATCGTTCCCCAATATCAGTTATTTTATTTCCTTTGGAATCTTGTGTCAATAGAGGATTTGTTAATATTATGGATACATGATTTTAGCGTTTTTCTGTTTTAATTATTCATTTAATTTTGTTGTAATCCGTTGTTTTTTCTTTGTATAACAATCTGAATATACCATCAAAGAGGCAAATAACTTTTAGCTGGAACACATCAGTAATCTGATAGCCAATCTTTGATGAAGAAATTTGGTTACTCAAAAAGCAGAAACTTACACGATTCGAAACTAAATTTTAACTTTTTCACAGACGAACAGATGTTCCTTCTTTGGTTCCAAATTATTAAATCACCATTGAAGAGAAACTCGATATTGCTAGGAGCTGATTTTGAATTAAGATACGTCATCCATGTGTCTATAGACTATGCTATCATTTCGCACTGGAGCTGATAATTCTGTCTGGTGTCGGCTGGAGGAACATCTCTCTCGCTCTCTCTCTCCCTCTCTCTGTCTCTCTCTCTCTCTCTCTTACCGATTCCTTGGATTGATATTATCGAAAGAAAACTACAAATTCAAATAAATAAATACAAAATAGTTATAGTGTGTTTTTTAAATTCGGAAAAGTATAACAATATTTCTATCTAAAACTTTAGACAATGTTGTCTTTCAACAAAAAAGAACTATATATAAACTTGGATTAAAACTTATAGAAAAAGTTTCCTTTTCAGTAACCAATCAAAACAGTTGAAAATCTATCAGTTAACCACTCAGTTATCATTCCATTTAATCTCTTTAGTGAATATAACAGGCGTGGAAATATTAAAACATCAGTATTCAAAACAAGCAAGTAATTCATACAGAGTTTAAGTCCTGACTTATATTACAATGCTGTCACGAATTCCTGATTCTCGACATAACTAAGCATCCTTGACCGAACTAAAATTAGCCTCGCTCACAAAACAACAGACCGAGATAAACTGTCACGATTATAACATTAATAGTAACATTAAATCAACGACTCTTATTGGTATTAATAGCAAGAATATAAGAAGTACTATTATGTTTCACTTTCCATGTACTTATGTACATTGAATAAATACTTTAATTTACAATATTTAAACATATTTATTTTTTGATAGAATAATAAATAATAGACTGCAGACCATCCAAAATATTTTTGACATTTTCTTAAGAGGCAATGACAAAATTTTAATATAATGTAATTACTAGATAATGATTGAAAATCTTAAAAAGAAAATAAAGATGTATTAATGTTATTAAAAGTAAAAAAAATACTCTGCTGAAAATTGATTTGTGTGGTTATGAAATATTTTAATCCGCATGATAAATTCGAATTTTGGGGATTGTTTTGTAAATACATTCTGTAAGAAATCATTTGTCTTTGTATACAAAACGGCTTGTTATTTCCCCTAGAAAAATAATTGAAACAATAATTTGAAGTTATAAAATATGTGTACTTATTTGAGTGTTTTCATGAGTACTATGAGTTGTAAAATCGAGGTTAATATTAAAAGTTTTAAAAGCCGAGAATTTACAACTATGTAAGTGATTTTCAATATGAATAATTAGATGAAACTAGATAATTACTTAGAATTTCTACTCAGTATTAAAACAGTGAGAAATATGTTCTATTCAAATAGTTTCTTCCTGCGAAGAACAGTCTTCGAAGTGAATGTTACCTCGATCAAAACAATCTTAACCTGTTCAAATAAAGAGTTAACTATTATATTCTGTCCATATGCTATAAACTACACTTTAACGAAACCATATGTCTTGTGAGACCTCCGGCCTTTGTACAAAGAAAATTTATTTTTTTAAAAATACATAAAAATTTGTATGTAATTCTCAATTTTAGACTACAATAAGAAGAACCAAAAACGATTTAATTTTTCTCCTCTATTCATTTACGATTAATCAACACTTTACTCTGCTTCGAAATCGTGGTTGTTAAATATCAGAATATATTCTTGTAGGTCATGTACGTTAACTCCACAAACATTTTTAATTTGCATTTAAGGAACACAGGCAACATTTAAGTATTCCATATCTCTTTTAAACAAAAACTAACAATCGAGGTTTTTGAAAGAGATCATTCTTTAAATATTTAAAAAACTTTCATTATAAATTTGGCTTTTCCTAACATTCCGAAATAGGAAAAATGTATGTAAACTTATTTTCTTTGTATTGTATTTTTGTGTACGTCGAAATTTTTCCGTTTGTTTTTATAATGAAGCTCCTTGGTAGCAGGTTTTGCTGTGTATAATTCGCAAAATTCGTTCATTGAGAATGAAGTGTGAAACTGTTTTTGTTAATCAACTTATAAAATATCTCGTCGATTTTTGCTGAGTGAAACGCAAAAGGGTCGTAAAGTGCCTGCTCTACATTTTATTAATTCTCACTAAGGATTTTGCTTCGCGCCGCATGGAGAATCATGTGGACGGTGTTCTTCTGTCTGTTACATAGCGAATTGCGTAGACGTACGCTTTCTGTCCTGAAGACGAAATGAAACTGCTGATTCTCCTCGATCCACAAAATTTATATTTTGTCTTGGTCATAAGATAGGCTTAGAATGGTTAGGCGCAAACTCTTGTTTTCCTTCACGTGCAGGTGACCGTAAGTAATAAAAAAAGATTAGACAAGTGATCAACTTTTAATAGAAATAGAAAAAGAAAATATATCACCGTGATCCACTTTTTATTTTTAATAATAATCAATAGTGGTCTCTTCTTTTTATTTTCCTGTTCGAGAGAACGATATTTGTTTATTGAGACAATAAAAAGGGACTATACGATACTCTTGTATTCTCCGCTGAATATAGCACTCTTAAAACTTACAAATGGGTACTTTTGACATTACACGTATATCCCAATAATCAACGGTTCATAATGGCAAACGTTCATATACACACTTAAAGCAGTAAAAATCTTACTCCGACGTTACTATCTATTTCATTCTATTGGAGGGTAAGACAATTAAGACAGTCAAGCCATATTTTGCCTAAATTCCTTCCACTTTTTTTGACTAAGGTAATTTTGAACTAATTTAGAAAAATGTTTGGATCCTTGATTTGTGAGAATTTTTACAATTATGCGTAAACCAAATAGGACATCATACCTTTGTAAAATCGAATGCTATTTTACTTCTTTTCCTGATTACATTTCGACGATTAAAATTTCAATTCTTTTTAGTAATCTCAGTATATCTACTGAATGGTTAATAGTGAAAACAGTATATGACGTTTTTCAAATAAAATATTAATAATATATTCAATAGCTATGAACCATACAAATGTGAAGCGAATAATACAATGTCGAAGAATTTCTTATTAAATGTAGAGAATGGAAACACTGTAAAATAAAATAAAATGCTCAGTAGGTAGTGAAATTTTATATTTTACTTTAAAAAAAGTGAAAGGTTTTTAAACGTTGATTCGTGGATATGTTATTTTCTTTAGCTATCTCCCATATTTATAAAGTTAATTTTGCACAAGTGCATCTTCATCCGGTTTATACAAAACTCAGCAGGTGTACCTTTCGATTTGGCCTCATTGATTATATAAAAAATATTGGCATAGATAATCGTTCAACATAATTTCTTCTTAAAATAAAAGAATCGTTTATTTGGGGTTTGAGATGGATTTGGCATTTTGAAAAAATAAGAAAAATATTCCCCGAAAATTAATTTTCTTCTCCATTTACATCTATATGTTTGCCCAGTGCAAGGATAGTCTTCGCTATGTCCTACAGGATTCATTCGTAAGAGAAAATTATTAATCATTGATGTGAGAAACTATTTACATAACGCTAATAGTTTAGATTTATCCGAATGTGTCTTTCATCTTTTATGAGGCCCAGGTAAACGCATCGATCTGTCTCTGTTATTTAAGCTGATGTCAGGAATGTTTTAATTTTTATTGTGCAGCAATTTGCGGTGGTCTGCAAAACTACGTCTAGATCTGTCCACTCATTGTTCATTTTATTTATAGCTTGTATTAATTTCGGTACCACATCGTATTCGAGCATCAAAATCGTCATACTCTCTCCCTAATCAATTTCTCACTCTCTGTCGGTGGCCGTGGCGGAAATGGCTGTGAATAAACGAGAGTTTGTCGCGGGTATTCTGTGAACTTGATTGTGGTGGAAAACTCTTCGAGGCGGAGAGGCCTAAACACTTGATCATTTACACCTCAAAGGGGATTGTGACCAGAGAAACCAAGCTGCACTGGGTTGTCTGATGCTTGTTCTATCTAGATGGGCCTTGGTTAAGCCAGCGCGACATGCGCTGCTATCTTGAATCGGTTTAGTCTTTATGACATTGTAGATAATTGCTTATCTGCCGATGGTGTCAGTGGTGATTGGTAACGTTCACATTTCTGCTTTCTTTTCCACATAACAGCCATAGACTACCATTCAATACAGTATTAAAATCATATATATCAGAAATGTCGACACACTTTTTGAATGTTAATTTCTTTGTTCAGCCTATATTACTTAATTGTTGATAGGTCGAATTTGCTGATTATGGAATCCTTATAATTACTCGGTAGAAACAAATAACTGCCTACGGTTTGTTTTTAAGACTGAAAGAAAAATCAATAGCTAAAAACCATTAAGTGGAGATAAGTTCTTTTCAGTTCAAACAATTTAAAATATAAAGAAGGATATTTATATCTGAATTCACTTTTCTGTATATTAAGAAAATAGCATTTCTCATGAGGAGTAATAAGTATATTTTGTTCTTACTAAATTCAGTACGCATTCACGTAATAGAGCCAGTCTTCGGTTAGGAGAAAGAGAAAGTTCTAAACAGGATAAGACCATGATGTTGGCGGAATTCTGTGGCTGACAGGCTAGAATCTATATTTGTGCTACAAAAGAAGACATTTATCTCTACCTGGCATATAATCTTAAGCCAGCGACTGTCACGGAGCCTAATGCATCTGAATAACCTGAGTTACATATCTATAATTTATATTGCTTATGTATTCCTGTAGAGTGAGTAGATAAGTTTTATTGTACAAGGTGCAGTCGACGAATATATGATGAGCGGATAAATATAGACAATAATTGAAGTGCAGAATTTTCACCTATTCACTGAAAGAGAGCACGATATGGATTCACTTTGGAATATGCCAATTACTGAACTTATTACTCTAGCGCTTTAGGGATATTATTAAGTAGAATTTACGAAAAAGTTGACTTCGATAGATTATTGTGATCAAGTAAACTGACACTTAAAACAACCCCAGAATAATTAGTTGTTCTATTTTAAATATATTTATATATTAATATATTTGTTTTTTGCATGTAATATATAAAATAAGATTGTATATATATATATATATATATATATATATATATATATTATTATTATTATTATTATTATTATTATTATTATATCATATTATATCATATTATATATAGATTATTATATATATATATATGTGTGTGTGTGGGTATTTTGTGTTTTGGTGGGGATGTGAATGTGTACGTATATAAACATAAATACGCATATATATATATATATATATATATAAATGTAATTTGTTATATATTATATTTTTTATATATTATATACGCGGTACTTATTTAAAAACGCTCACTGTCAGTGATAGTGCTAACATATTTAGTTAGATAGGTGTAAGTTTGTCTGATGATAGCAAAAGTGTGAAACCCAGGGTCACAATCGCATACCTATCTAACTATATATATATATATATATATATATATATATATATATATATATATTGTACTCATCTTGATTGCTATGTTTACGGCGTTTCGTTCGTTGTAAGTTCCGGCATTCTTGAGGTCATAGGAATTTTAAATCGCACGACTTGTTTCTATCACGTGGGTATATCTTTCTCATTCCATCAGCGATGATATTTACAGATTCCGTGTAGTTATCTCTCTTTAATTCAAGCATTAAAGTTATTTCTTCACTACTGCTGTAGCGAGGTTTTCAACTCACCACTCATTGGATCAAGTCACTGGATCTAGCACTCTTATAACTTATTCCTATATTGCATTTATTTCTATGATTGACCTGATTAGAAAATTTGTGTGACTTAGCATAATCGCAGATTCTTTATAGTTTACGTAGTTTCTAGTGGTGTTCTTTATCTATTATTTCAACTTCATTCCAGAGAGAACGGTGATCCACTTTCTTCTTCTATATGTTGTCAGCCAGGACCGATTTTCCTATTTCTACTTGGATTATCCTTATCCTGAAAGGGCGGCCCTCCCATAGAATAGCGTATACTTATGTTATCATTTTGAGAGGTATCTACGAAATGTAAACCTTCCAAAGTGACAGTCGTTTTCATGTTATATGGAACTCAGATTATTCATATTTTCGGCGATAATCTCTTCACTTAGGTTAAACAGACCCAGGAATTGTTCTAACTGTTGTTATTCCCAAGCACACTATATTCTAAGTGTGTTGAAGTTGTCATGTACCGTTGCTAGTTGTTACGTTGTAGGATACTGTATATACTTTTAATATATATTTGCGTCGTCGCTTTTGTCTTTTGCGAAACGTTGAAAGCAGCTGACCATTCCCTTCTTTATTTTGTATTGGTGATGGGAGTTGTAATTGAGGTATCGTCCAGTAAATGTTTGCTTGCAATAAGCAGATGTCTTGAAACCATTCTCTGTTCTAGGTATTGATATATCCAGTAATGCTTGTTTGTTGCTATTCTGTTTTTCTATTGTTTTAGAATCTTATTGAAAACACATATTTTAGTAGTGTCTTAGCATCTTTCTGGTGCGACCGTAGTATGGTATCATCAACGTAACTCAAGCATAGAATTGGCTTTAGTACTGTGTATGTTAATGCAATTTCTTCAAAGATATTTCATGTACGTTAGCGAGTGACGGGGATAATGATGATCCCATTCCTACGCTTTCATCCTGCTGATATTTGTTTGATCCTATTTCGAAGTGTGTTTATTTACAAAAAGTCAGAACCTCCATCACGTTATCTAGTGGTACGTCCTCCTAAAAGGTGTCCTTGACCAACGATAGTGTCTCCACCGTGGATAACTTGGTAAACAGACACGCCACATCCTGTCTCTCTATTAGGTTGCATTGGATGATGAAAACGTTTGAATAAAGTGCTAATTCATCTGTCGAAAACGTCGGATTGTTTTGGCGAGTTAAATATTTTCCCCCGTAAACTATCCGTTGTGGGGAGTTACCCACTTAATAATAGACTCTTCTTTGTCTTTATTAACAGAGAGATAATTACTCTCGAGACAGAGCTGGGGCGACAGAGACACTGGTTTCAAGTACGAATTCAGTTCAGCTCAGCCTAGTCCGTCTGTCTGTCCGTCACTTCTAACCAAGCTATTATTACTCTTTCTCTTTGTATCTATTTGTATCTCTTTTTGACGTAATATATGTTCTTGACCTACCACCGTGTTGACTCATTACTTTATGGCCCCATACCGGGTCCATATCAAATAGCGATGAATATATAAAATTTCACGTAGAGAATGAAAAACTCTCTTTGACCACTGTCGATATATCAACAAGCGACGAAGTTATATGAATTCACGCAAGAAAAGAAAATATTTTTCTTTGACCACTATTGCCACATATTAACTAGCAAGATCGGATTACGGAAATTGCGAACATTAACGGTCGAACGTGGATTTCAAGTAGCAAAGGATAGCCCCATTCACATATAATCGGTAAAGAAAACAGAAGTATCAAGAAAGGAAAAATTTATACCCCATCTAAACAAGCCTGCAACTAATAAAAAGAAAATAGAAAGAAAAAATTCATAGTCAAATGAGAAAGTTCCCTACAAGCCCGGAACGTCATTACAGAAAAATCTGTCAGTAGATTTGAGCCTATCTTTTTCTCTTTGACGTACGTATTACGAAAGAAACTGTAACTACAGTTAGGTTTTTTCCTCGAGTGTTTAAGGAAGGAAAATTGGTCGTGTTGAGTTTGAAAAAAAAATGGAAGGCTTACAGAAAGTGATAATTCAATTAATGAAAACTCAGTTGGATCGACAACAAAAAAGCGACGAGCAGTTACAACAACAACAACAATTACTTATGGAGATGCATAAACAACAGAGTGAATTTCAAGAACAAGTTTTTAAAAGGATCGAGGAACGAAAAGAACAAATTGAAGAGTTACTTTTTAAATCATTAAATGGCAAACAAACTGGGAACGATACTGCTTTTTCCCAAGGTACTATCTGGAGTATTATGGAAACTTTTGAGTATGTACCTGAAAACGAAAAAACTTTGATGCTTTTTATAGGTGGTACGAGGATTTATTTAACCTCGACTGTAATAACTGGCCGAATTCCAAGAAAGTGCGCTTATTACGAAGGAGATTCGGTACAGCAGAGCACAACAGGTTTGTTGATTTTACCATAACCAAAATGACAACAGACCTGGGATTCTCAGAAACAGTCAAGCTACTCTCGGAATTATTGGGCCGAACACATCACTTTTCATAAAAGATGGAAGTGCTTAAATGTATTAAAAAGAGGATCAGCATGACTATTAAACATTTGTCACTACGGTAAATAGATACTGTAACGATTTCAAATAAGCGGAATTATCTGCTGACAGATTTAAATGCTTAATTTTTGCTCAAGGTCTGGTCTCAGAAGTTAGACGTCGAGTGCTAACAAAACTAGAAAATGACCCAGGATTAACCCTCCAAAACTTAGTAGAAGACTTCCAGATGGTTGTATCCGTAGAAAGTGACTCTAGGAATATCGAGGAGTCAGGAGTCACTGATATAAAAAAAATGATGAACAGATCAAAACGCCACTCCCCGGAAAGAGAGAAAAAATGTGACAAGCATACTAGAATACAAGAACATTCACCATTAGGTCCATGTTACATTTGCAGAAAATTAGACTGGATGAGGTTCTGCCCTTCAAGAAATAAAAAAATCTGTCAGAATTGCGGTAAAGCTGGCTATATATCATCAAGTTGCTTGTATGTGAAAAAATCCAGAAGAACAAAAAATACAATACGGCAGGCGCAGTCAAGCGATAAGGAAGATGGAAATTTGCACAAATATGTAATCGTGCAAATATTAAATAAAACAATTAAATTTCAGCTATACGGTGGATTTGACCTGACAATCATAAATTTGCATACGTGGAGACAATATAAAAAGCCAACTTTATTGAGAAGTAACAAAACGGCACGCTCTGTGAAAGGTGAAAAATAAACATTTAAGAGAAGTATTTTTCGAGGTAACATTAAATAGAACAACTAAAAGATTAAGATCTTGTGTGATGAAAAATACTGAAAATTTGTTCCGTACAGATTTGATTGAAAGATTCAAGTTGTGGGACTGACCAATGAGTATGTTCTGTCGTAAAATAGAAACTACAACGTCCAACATTGATGAACTGAAACATGAACTAAGTGAAAAATTCGAGGAGGTGCTTTCAGGCGGCTTAGGAAAATGCACTAAAATAAAAGCTCAATTCAAGTTAAAGGATAATGCACAGCCCTTGTTCAAAAAAAGAGGAACGTTCCGTTCGCAGCAGTAAACCAAATAGACAAAGAATTAGACAGATTAGTAAATGCAGGTATCCTGTCTAAAATTGATTTTTCGGAATGGGCTGCTCCAGTGGTATACGATAAGAAGTCAAATCAAATGAGAGCATGCTTAGATTTTTCGACCGTTGACCATCATTATCTTCTACCTAGCCCCGAAGTAATATTCAACAAACTAAAACGGGCCAATTTTTTTTCAAAAATCGATTTATCAGACGCTTACTTACAAATCCAGTTTGAAGAAGAATGCTCCAAACTGCTGTGTATAAATACACATAGCGGTATTTATAAATTTAATAGATTGCGCCTGCTATTTTGCAACAGGTCATGGACACAATGCTGGGTAACCTTGATTTCGCAACTGCCTATCTTGACGACATTCTAGTTACGAGTGAAGCGATGAAAGACCATAGAGAGCATATAAAAATCTTATTCAAGAAAATCTAGCAATATGGGTTGAAAGTTTAAGAAGCTAAGTGAGAATTCTATTTAAAAAATGAAATATTTAGGACACATTTTTGATAAAGATGGCCAAGGACCAGATCCTGATAGGGCTACGGCTATTAAGAACATGCCATCCCCGGATAATGTACAAGCACTTCAAAATATCTAACATGCATAAGATGAGAGCTCCTTTGAATGATCTTTCAAAGAATGATAAAATCTGGAACTGGAAAACAGAATGTCAATCAGCATTCGAGAAAATAAAATATACACTTACGTCACCCACTATAACCCAAAATTGGATATTATAGTAGCGAGCGATGCCAGCTCTTATGGCATTGGCGCCTGTATATTGCTTAGACTTCTAGACGGAATGAGGAATCAGATAGCGCATGTTTCCCGAGCTTTGTTGCCGGCGGAAATGTAGTATTCACAGATCGAAAAAGAAGCCTTACGTATAATATTTGCTGTGACCAAATGCTACAGGTATCAATGTGGCAGATATTTTACTCTACAAACCCCTGACAAGCCGCTGCTGACGATATATGGAAGTGAAAAAGGATTGCAGGTGTACACCCCTAACAGACTCATTCGATGGGGAACAATATTGTTGAAATACAATTTAAAAATCGAGCATTTGTCTTCCAAGTATATTTGCCACACTGACGGATTATCCAAAGTCGTTCCTAAAAATAAAGAGTTTTTCGAAGACTCAATATTCGCAACATTGAGAACGTGTTGCGAAATAAAAAAACATGATCGCCAACCCCATAAGAGAACTCCCAGTTACATTATCCGACATTAAAAGAGTCGAGTTCATTACGTCTACTAAGAATAAAATTTACAAAAATGACTCAGGTGTGCCTAAGGTTTTTTTCTTTGTGATGAGGTAATATTAAACAACGAAAGAGTGATACTAAGAAGTTTACAAAAGAAAATTCTTCGGGGATTTCATACATGACATCCTGGAAAAAAAACCGAACTAAAAGCCTCAGTAAAAGTTATGTCTACTGGCTTAGCATGGACAGAAATATCACAGATTTGATTGACGCATGCAAAGGGTGCTCGTTTGCTGCTAAAGCTCGAGCAGTTACGTACAAGCCTTGACCGAAGACGGACTAGTCATGGCAGAGGATACATATCGATATTGCGGGGCCATTAGAGGATCACTATTACTTCATAGTCGTAGACAGCCACACTAAATGGCCGGAAGTCCTCAGATGTGAAAGTCCAACCACAAGATACACAATAGCTTTTCTGTATGAATTGTTTGCACGTTTCGGCATTGTTGATTGCGTAGTAACTGATAACGGAACGTAGTTCACATCTTGCGAATTCAAACAATTATGCGAAACCTTTCAAGTAAGCCATATCACGATTCCACAATATCAACCTAGGTCCAATGCGCAAGCGGAACGTGTCGTCGACACATTGAAACGAGCACTTAAGAAAACACAAGGCAGACCTACTGAGAAGCCACTGCAACAGTCTTTGCAGGTGTATAGAATTACTCCAAATCCCAATACACTTGCGGGACTTTCGCAGGCAGAAACAATGTTTGCGAGGAAAATCAGATGGGTTTTTGACAAGCTTAACCCAAGTAATTAAATTCAAAAAGATAATAACCCTTTACAGAAAACGTTACACTTTTGGCGAAAAAGTACTGTTTCAAGGATACAAAAATAACATGACGTTTTGGGAAATGGGTACTATAAAACAAAGAGTGGGAGACCTGGTCTACATGATACAAGGTCCTAAGAATATACATAAGCGCCACCAAAATCAAATAAGAAAATATCGGACAACTGACATAAATGATTCACCACCGTGAAACGAAGACCCGATAAATATCACCTTCGAGAATTTCGATCTCGAAGTACCCCAAGTTTCACCCGAAAGAAGGCGATCTAGTAGAAAAAGGAAGTTCACGGAACTTTTGATGGTAGACCATAAACGAAAAAATATTAAACATCATTTCGGGGGTAAAAGCTCTTGGAAGTGAGTTGTTGTGGGGAGGTACCCACTAAATAATGGACGGTTTTTTGCCTATATTAACCGAGAGTTAATTAATCTCGAGACAGAACCGGGGCAACAGAGATACTGTTTTTCACAACGATTTCAGTTCTGCTCAGCCTAGTCTGTCTGTTTGTCGTTCACTTGTAGCAAATCTATTAGTACTCTTTCTCTTTGTATCCCTTTGTATCTCTTTGTATCTTTTGTGGAGGTAAAAAATGTTCTTGACCTACCAGCGTGTTGATTATTTTATGGTCCTATACCGGGTCCATATCACTATCATACATTTATGCTCACTATAAGTCCTTGCTTCGAATGTTGTTAATACATATGTTTCCAATATTTTGTTACATATTTAGAGACACTTGATAAAATCTCAAAAAGAATCATTGTTATTAATTGTCCTGACCTGGCGTCTTCGATTCAGTCACATTTGCACCTCCGTGATTTTCCTTCATTTTCATGATAATTATGCGAATGATCCTTTCGCTAAGTTATCTAGGATTTATAACTTTAAGCGCACATCTAAGTTATCAATAAGGTTTAATCAATCTACAGTTGAATTGCTTAGATCTAAATCTAATTTCTGTGTTAACATTTTTGTTGTACGTCACCCTCATGGAAACTATCCCAACTCTATGATTTACAGACAACTTTGATTTAAAATCTTTTAATCAAATGGCTATTGTTATCTAACTTTTCTTGAATATTCTTCTATTTTTTAGCTCGTTAACAATGTTTCTTTTTTCTCAATCGTTCCTACCCAGTGATCTCATGTGTCTTAGTGGATTTTCATCCTTGCATGGGATGAATTCGATTATAAAGTTTAGAAAAGACTGACAACAAATTTCTGTGATGCGTTTTTTGCTTCGAAAAATAAAATATAATTCAACTAAAGATCCAGTTTATGCCGTAACCAATATATGTTAGTTCAATATTTTATAAAAATCTACTTAACGTACCAAACAGTGAATACCAGTATACAACATTGATTTTAATGTAGTGTTGTTAGTAAATACGCGGATTTAATATGTATTTTCTGCCAACATTATGCAAGTGACCATTAGTGTTCTATCACTTGATTTAGTATTTTATTGATTTTTATTCATGACTTTTAAGATATACTACGTTATGAACACAGTAGCTATGCCGAAAGACCTAATCAGTTTTAGTATTAAGTTTGATAGACTCGGCATCTAATGACATTACTGATTAAATGAATAAATATCAACATACGTTCTTTTCAAATGGTTTAACATTCCATTTAATTTTCTTGCTTTTCCCTTAATTACTATCTTTGAAAACATAAATGAATTTTAGTCGTCATTATCTGCCTCCTTCTATCTTGTTCGTTTTCTTTCTTTTTCTCCCTATCAACGTTGTCATAGTTTCTTTCACTCTTAGTAAACAATTGTTTTTTGTCAATTTATCGATTGCTTTGGTTGAAATTATAAAAAAAGCATCATCTCGAAATATTTTAATATATATTTCAAAATGAACAATATGTTTTTTAAGCATGCATCGATCAAAAATCTATTCGTTAAGGGAGAATAGAAAAATTCATGACTGAATTGTGCAAAAATATCCCCAAAATGGAAAGCTGAACTTGAAGATACTGAAGTCACATTTTAAATTGTACAATACGACGTAATTAATATTAGAAATTATTTTTAATTAAATACAAAATAGAAACACATTTTTTTAAAAGAATAAGACAAAATCTGAGGTTTAAGTTTGCTAATCATTAATCATTCAAACAAAAATTCTTCCCAGCAAATGTTCTGGTGACAGAAAATAAGAGATAAAAAAGGGGTTTTGTCAATGCACATTTACATATCTGTATCCCAGAAAACGATGATATTTTAATATTTAATTTCAAAATGAACAATATTTTTTGAGCATACATACATTAAAAATCGACTCCTTGTGAGAAAATATGAAAATTCATGACTCAGTTATGCGAAACGGTCCCCGATATGGAAAGATGATAATGAAGATAGTAAAGCCACGTTTTAAATCATACCATAAAACGTAAATAAAACGTGGAAATTAATCATACGTGAATAACAGATATGACCACATTTAAAAAAATATACAGACAAAAACTGATATTTCAGTTTGTTAACCATTACTCATTCAAAGAAACGTCCTTCCCAGCAAATATTATGGTAACAAACAATAAAAGAACTAAAGATCTTTACATTTACATGTCTGTATCCCACGAAATCTCTTACTTAAACGAAGCTTATAAGAAAAACAGCTTATGTGAAACCTCCGTACCCCCATTTCAGGTTGGAGAAAACTATATTATGTTTTGTTGCTCCTGGTTATATGCATCTTGTCTGTATCGAAGAAAAATAGATTTCGTCCATTATTAATATAGTTCATTGCAAATATAGAATAATTCCAATTAATACTTTATATCTCTAATAATCTCAAATTAATACTTTATATCTCGAATAAATTATGTTGTATGAATTTCGACATTTGCAGCCTCATTGTTTTAGTCGGCGCTGTATAATACATTTCTCTTTGCTATAGTTTAGAGATATAAAGCCATACCCTTGTGCAAAGATTTTTCCTCATAATATGAAAAAGCATTTGATATGAAGATCGAAAAGTAAATAACCAGTAAAGAAGCACACAATAATCTAATCGGATGTCTTTTTTACGCATAAATACCAAAAATACTCAAGAAAGAGTGACAGTGTGTGTGCTTGTGCTTGCGAGTGTGTATGTCAGTGTGTGCGTGCGTGTGTTTGTGCGTGTGTATGTGAGAGTCCGCGTGTGTCCTTGCTACCATTATAAAGTGCTCTATCATGAAGCTAAAAATAAATGGCCTCTTTTTCTTCATAAATTAGATATGTATGTATTTTGATCTTTTGTTATTAAACTCTAAAGTTGCTAAGAAACAATTATGTAAATGATTTATTATCAAGTCTAACAGCTTTAACGTTCTTCATTTATATTATTTCTTCATGATCAGAATATATAATGAAAATATGGGTTTCGTTCTTTATAAATCTATGATAATATATTTTCGGTTGTTAAGCAATATCTCTTTGCTTAATATTTCTGCTTCTCTGAAGTTTCTTCTTATAAATTTAATTTCAAATTTATAAGCTTAATGGAAACATATTCTGAACCTCCGTTCTACTATTTATTATATGCATGACAGAAATCTGTGAGTTTGAAATCAGATGCATGAAAATATATCGCTCATTAAAAATGAATGATAATTATGAAGCTGTCAGTGATGGTGACGGTAATAAGCCCAGAACTTTGAGAACTGTAATATATTCTCAGAGACAGATAAATAACACACACACACACACACACACACACACACACACACACACACACATATATATATATATATATATATATAATTAATTTTTTGTCCTAATGAAATGATAGCAATACAGATTTGTATGAAAACGTGTTCAATAAAATTATATTGCAGAACTTTTTAATACTTTTAATTTGTAAACGAGTAATTTTACGCAATACATGTTCCTACCATCTGGAGTTTCAGAGAAATTAATATAACTGATTTTACGTGTTTGTTTAACGTTCATGTAACGGGTATTTTTTTTACGTACGCATTAAGTGAGCTTTCTTACAAATTATTATAATCAGTTATTGTAAATTGCCTCAAGACACCAGATGGTAGAGACCTAGGTTTTGTAATATAAATATGAAAGTCATATCGCCTCCTTTATCTGCTCTATATCTTTATTTCTATCATTTTTCTTTCCTTTCATCCTTCTTTCTTTCATCTCTCGTTAAAACCAAACAACGTGATTACTATGTCTTCTCCGAATTTCCTAATGATCCAAACATAACAGTGAGTTTTTAGCTTTGTGTATTGCATAATGTACGTGCTAACAAACGAAGAAACTCAGAAAAAGTAAGTCATGATGATTGTAAGAATAAGAAGAAAAAGAAAATGATTGAGAAGAGATTCATATTTTTAATTGTATTTTTGTATAAATGAAACACACCGCAATTTCTACACAAACCATCTTATAAAATCACCTGTTCACACACACACACACACACACACACACACGCACATATATATATATATATATATATATATATATATATATATATATAAATATTCATTCAGAATTCTGCCGATTGCATAACATTGGTTTAAAACTTTCAGCATTATCAGGTGTTTTAAATCAACTGATTTTTCAACGTTTTTTTTTAGAACGTATAACCGAATTGTTCTGAATGCATGAGTGGAATATTAAAAAAAGTTCCAATATTCTAAACATTTTCCTCGGGGTTTGTATGAACCTAAAATATATTTTCTGATGTGTTTACATTAAACATTATTTCGGCCCTTTCATTCAGTAACATATCTCGTTCTTGAAATGATATTGTGACTAAATTCGCATTTTGGAACAGATAAGAAGTTATTTACAAAGCAGAATTACAAAATACAAATGATACAGAAGAAAATATACACAAGATTTATGGAAAGGAATTAAAAAAAAAACTTCTTTTAATCGTATCACACCGAGTAAGTCGGTAACGCCACTGATGTGCAGGGGGCTACATAAGAGTAAAAGGATTAGGTAGAAGAGAGTCACGAGAAAGACGAACCAGTTAGAAAGGCGCAAGAGAATGATGGGAATACAGGTGTGATGACAGTTGCAAACGTTGAGAGAAAGGAAAGAATAGACAGTGGGGTGAAGAAAGAATTGGAGTCAAGTGATCAAGAGATGAGTATTGACATTGCATTTAAATTCTTGGAGGTTGTAGCCGTGACGAAAGCAAGAATGTGGAAGTGAGTTCCACAGGCGGGAAATGCGACAAAAGAAGCTGAAGGAGTAGAATTGTCATCTGCATTTGGTTGATTTCACTGTGAATGGGTGAGACCAAGTTGCCAGTCTGGTTACACGAGTAGACACCTGTTGCAGAGGCACCAGTGACTTCAGTTCGTTGGATAAGAAGCCATGAAATTATTTATAGAGTAGACGGGAAGCCACATCCCGTCGGTGGGGAAGTGGCCGGAATCGAGCAGCCAAGTCGGTACCTATCACATTTTCTTTTGGAGCCTGTCAAGAGCACTGAGATGAACAGCAGGAGCGCCTGACCATATATGACAGCAGTACTCTATGCACGGACGAATGGTTGATTTCTATATATGCAGGATGGATTCAGCCGAGAAAAACATCCTGGCCCGACACAGTAACCCAAACTTCAGCTGTGGATTTAGCTACTGACTCGATGTAGTGGTTCTATTTTAAATCAGAAGAGGTTAAGGTCGAGGACGCGGAGAGTATTGCTCTCAGGGAGACTCGCTTCATCCATGCTTATGGGAGACAGGAGAGGGTGCCTGTGATGATTGACAGACAGCAGCTTGGTCTTAGACTCATTGAAATTTAAAAGCCACTTCTTATCCCAGTTCAACAGAGAATGTAGATCCCTAACAAAATCAGCAGCGAGATAATGTTTATTCGCCACGCCGGTTTTTTTTTAACTGATGCGAGTGTAAATTGTGGTGTCATCTGCATAGATGCCTACTTGGCTCTTGATCTCGTCTGGGATATCATTTTTGAAAATTAGGAAGAGCGTTGGGCCTAGGATAGAGCCCTGAGGGACACCAGCGTTTGCACAGTAGGATTTGGAGTCATACCCATTCAAAACGACCTGCATTATGCGGTTATTTATAAAAGATTGGATCAGATCAAGCAAGCGTCTGGTAATACCGTAAACCCGTAGCTTGCATAGAAGGCCAGCGTGCCAAACCCTGTCAAAACGTTGGAGATGTCCAGAGCAACAGCACCAGCCTCGCCAATGGCCTGGAACATGTACTCTGTAATGGTCGTTAGCATGTAGGCCGTGGACCTGGCAAAGCGAAAGTCATACTGTCTGTCAGAAAAGTTTATGGGCAGTAAGATGTTGAACTATTTCAGCATTAATAATGGCCACGAACACTTCCAGGAAATTGATAGAAGGCTGGTAGGGCGATAGTTTGATGGGTCCGAGGTTTTACCAGAATTATATTCACAAATCTATATTCAGGCTAGAGAACCTTAAAAATTGTGCCAAACTAGGCCAATCACGTATGGAAATTAAAAGAGAAAATAGAAGAACCATATTTAACTTAGGGCATATTAATAAAGATTATACCTTGGAAATGGAAATATCTGCATATTATGCAGTTGATATAAAACACATAAAAATACTGAAAATTCGAAACCAAGTTTGCGTAATCTGCTGAATTCTGAATTAAAATATTTTTAATCTCTACATTATATATGTATTGAGCACTTTTTAATAATAATATGTACTCGTTTATTTTATTTCCGACAAATGACTTGTTAATAATTATATATATATATATATATATATATATATATACACACACACACGCAGGCACACACAGACAATTACACAAGTGCATTCACTCATGGACGCACACGCACACACACACACACGCACACACACGCACACATATATATATATATATATATATATATATATATATATATATATATATATATATAATCATATAATTAGGAAATAAATGTACTTTGACTCGGATGTTTCTATGTTTCGAGATAAAATCTCGTCATCAGGCAATGTTGAATGTTAGTTGTATATATATATATATATATATATGTTGAACGGCAATTTAAATTGCTCACATATTTTATTTCAAATACCAAACACTGTCGGAAACTGTTATTTATGGTGTCTAAATTTTGATGCCGAGATTTGAACTGTTTCTCTCTCATGAATACATAGTGAAACTTTTCGCTACCCTAGGTTAATATTCATGAGCAAATGTCACTCTCTGCTATGATAATAGAATATTCTCTCTCAAAATCGTGGACAATAAAGCATTACCCCTTTAGATGGACAATATGATACTGGGTCGTTAACCATGGTCCTATTCATGGACCTTAACCGTTCTATGTCTTGACATTTTATCAGACTTTATTGGCTTTTAAATTCATGTGTGATTATATTCACTGAAATTTCAGCATATTTTCTCACACTGTGTACCATATGATTTAACATCCGTGAGTTTGCGTAGAGAAATGGAGACATATATGGAGATCCTTTTGAGATATTGCTCTTAATTTAATTCAAATACAGTTTCCAAAATTATTGCCGTCGGAGTTAATAGAGCGGGGCTGCCCACTTTATGCGATGGTTTTCTATTTAATCAAATCTTCCATTTCCCAATATATATTTGAAACTTGCCTGGGGTCAGATGTAAGTGCAAAGTTGGATTTTCTGCTTCTCTACAAATAATCAATGTTGATTAAATATCCTTTTCACCGGATAATGCAGCTGCCATTTTGAAGATTTTCACCGATGAACATTTAAAGGGACTGTTTGGCAGCTCATGTGCATATTGACTGAGGTTAGCAAATAAATCGGGACTTATTTTTAAATAAAAGTTAAATTATTAGTTATTCGTTTCGACCATCATTTTAGCGTTCTTGCAAACTAAGTTTATCAAACCTTTTTTAACCAGAATAAATGTATCCAAAAGGAATATACAGATAACTTTGAACATTTATAATAATTTTTTGCTTTTCTTTTCAGTGACTATGCTGTAGTTAAATAAAACCGGTATAAATATCTTCTTGATTATTTCTGAAAATGTTCATGAATATTTTTCAATGTTTATTTTTTTCAATTTTACAGTAAACTATGAGGGGGCAATTTAATAGGTTTTAACGAAAAATGATGTTTTCTGTTCCAAATATACAGGCATACACACAGACACATATATGTCTTAAATAATTTATGCATATGTATGTTCTTGCAGAAAAAGAGAATGCAAAGAGGTCATTTTATACAATATATTCAATATGACATACATATATTCAGCGGCAGACAGATTTGTTTCGCTGTCTGACAGCTCATCAGTACGATTAGACAGCCCATTTGTTTTTTACCCATGATTGAAACCCGACCGAAGTGGCGTCAGTCGGCGATTCTCCCTCTGAGCTATGGGCGCTCAGTAGAAGGAGGTAGACTTTTTAGCCAGTATATTATCATTATACGCGCCCAATAGCTGAGAGTGTTCTAATTCATTGATGAATGGACTATGCGTATATGCTAGAGTAGCTACTGTTTTTCAAAGTCTACCATTTTTCCAGAGTGCTCACTCAGCAAGTGAGAGCGTATATATATATATGTTTAATTTTGTGTATTTAAGCAGCAAATTTTATTTTAAACATGCCACATATATATATATATATATATATATATATATATATATATATATGTGTGTGTGTGTGTGTGTGTGTGTGGCATGTTTAAAATAAAATTATAAAATAAAATATATATATAGTCATCCGCAGACAGATCTGTTTCGCTGTATTACAGCTCATCAGTACGGTTAGACTCCGATTGCTTTTAACCAAGGATTGAAACCCGACCGAAGTGGTGTCAGTCAGCGATTCTACCTCTGGGCTATGGGCGCTCGGTAGAAGAATGCAGACTATCATACTATCATTATACACGCCCAATAGCCAGAGTGCTGAGGGGGGTTTATTTCCAGTAAATTTCCATTTAATTTTCCGATGAGATAAGTAATTTGTTTACTTGAACCATTTTTTAGTTTTTTATGTAGTTATCTATCATACTAAAAATACAGTGCTACATCACTGCGTATACACACATCTTCTAACCACCCGCCATTAATAATCAAATACAACAGTCACTTAACTGCAGGCTTTCTAATAACTCTTGCAGAAAAAGCATCTTCATTGAAGCCAAGTAAAAGTTATTGTATCCCGGGAAACATTTATGTACAAACCACACGCAATAAAAATGCCAAAAAGAAAAGAAATATCCTATTGTTTCAACTCACGACGCAAAATCAATTAAAAGGAAACGCAGGGTAAAGTTTCATTAGGCTCATACAGAAACGCTTCCCACATAAACCACTCTCTACAACCTATTTAAAACAATTAAAGTGAAAACAAAATACGCAAAATTTATAAAAAAAAGACAATGGAAAATAACCAACAAATTACATGAACATATTAAAACTACGTGTAACTGTAGAACAAGGAAAGAAATGACGCATAAATGTTAAATGCGTTCAAAACAACTTAATATACCATGCCACGGTAAAATCAGCATATAACGAAAGATAAATATACATACTGAAAAAGCTACAAATACAGAAACTACACACACTTCTTCTTCTTCTTCTATGTGCCCTGTCCCTTCAGGACGAAGGCGATCATGGATCTCCACGTCTCCCTATCCCTTGTGGCTCTTAGTATGTTTGTTCCTGTTGCTCCTGGCTATCCCCGTTCCGTCATCCACCTGATCAGACCCTGCAAATATGTTATCCGCTGCCTTCCTCTGTCTCTCCTTCCTTCTATCTTTCCAGTCAGTATCAGGTTCTCCAGGCTCTCCTTCCTCATTTCATGTCCCAGGAACTTTAGTTGTCTCTTCCTGATGCTCAGCATCAATTTCCTTTTTGTTGCCATTCTTTCTAATACTTCGTCGTTGCTTGTATGCTCAGTCCACGATATCCGTCGCATCCTTCTGTAGAACCACATTTCGGCCGCTTCCAGTTTTGTCCTCATTTTCGATGATATTGTCCAGCATTCACAGCCGTATTGAAGAACTGACATCACGTAGCAGTCTAGCACTCTTTTCTTCGTTTCTATTGAGATTTTCCTGTGTGTTAGTATTTTGCTCATCTTCTGGAACGCGTCCTTTGCCATGCCAATTCGCCTTCGGTTCTCCGTGTCGCACTTTCCATCTTCTGTTAGAACACTTCCTAGGTACTTAAATTCTTGGACTTGTTTGATTCTGTTATCCCCTACCTGTATTTGGCATTTTGGGTTGTATCTTTTGCTGATGACCATGCACTAAGTTTTCTTAAAGTTTATTTGTAGTCCCTTCTTGTCACTCTCCACTGCTACTTTCTGTATGAGATCTTGCAGTTTACTTTCCGTGTCCGCAATCAGTACTGTATCGTCCGCATATCTTATGTTGTTCAGGTTGTGGCCTCCAATAACAAATCCTGGTGTGTCATCTAGGGTCCTCAAAATATTCTCGCTGTATAGGTTGAAAAAATCCGGTGAAAAGACACATCCTTGTCTTACGCCTTTTTCTATCTTTGTGTATCTACTGAGGTCGTTACCTGTCCGTATGCAGGCCGTTTGCTGCCAGTAGAGATTCTTGATTATTCTTATGTCTTTGCCGAAAATGTCGAGGTTGCCTAGCATTTCCATCAATTCTTTGTGTCGTATTTTGTCGAATGCTTTCGCGTAATCAATGAAGCATAGGTACAAGTCTTTCTTCATTTTAATGCCCTTTCAGAGAGCATCCTAATCATGAATATGGCGTTGCTTGTTCCAGTTTCCTTGACGAACCCGCACTGTTCCTGCCCTATTTCTGGCCTGATTCTGCTTCTCGCTCTATTCATCAGGATTCTGACAATCAGTTTTGTAATGTGACTCATTAAGCTTATAGTTCTGTGTAGTTCGCACTCGTTTGCACCAGGTTTCTTCGGCAGCGCTATAAATATCGACTTGCATAGGTCTTCTGGTATTATTCCGCTGCTATAAATTTCGTTTATTATGTCGGTAACTTTTTCTATGCCATATTCTTCTAAGGCTGTCAGCAGCTCTATTACTATGCCATCTGGACCAGGTGCTTTGTTTCTGTTCATTTTGGTCATTGCAGCTTCCACTTCGGATTTTAGTTTTTCCGGTCCATCCATCTCCTTGTGTATTCTCGGTTGTTCTCTCTTGTCGCAAAATAGATCCTTTATGTATTCTTCACATCGCTGGAGTATTTCGTCTTTCTCTAATATGATTGTCCCTTCCTTGAATTTTATGCATCCTGTTGAGGAGCAGGTTTTTTGTCCCGTCAGTTCTCTTATCTCTTTATGCATCTCTGCTTTGTTGTTCCTGCTCAGTTTCTCTACTTCTGCACATTTGTTGTTGAGCCATTCCTCTTTGGCTTGTCTGCATTTGTTCCTTATCTCCTTGTGAAGTTTTTTGTACTCTGCTCCGTGTCTTGGCGATATTTTTTGTCTCCTTTGCATCATGTGGAGGATCTCTTCGGTCATCCACTCGTTTTTTCTTCTTCGTCTGATTTCCTTTGGGGCTATGTTGTTCGCTGGGGTCACCATTGCTTCTTTTATTGAATCCCATTTTGAGTATCCTTTTCCAATTTGTTCTTCATATTTCTTTCTCACGCTGTTATTATATTCTTTCTGCAGAGTGAGATCGTCCTCTCGTGTGTCGTATTGCAGTCTTGGTGATATGCTGGGCTTCTTCAGTCTTCGGAGTTTCACTTTTAGTTTGCAGATAACTGGGACGTGGTCACTTCCGCAGTCAGCACCTGGGTATGTTTTGCATTGGACTACTGCGTTCCTGAATCTCTTGTTTATATTTATATAATCTATTTGGTTCTTCATGTCACCTCCTGGGCTTCTCCATGTCCATAAACGTCGTGGGTTTTCTTGGAACCAGGTGTTAGTAATGACTTGGTCATTGGCTGAGCACCATTGGATCCATTTTTCTCCTCTTTCGTTGCGCTCTCCTAGTCCGAAGTTGCCGTTCGTGTCTCCTTCTCCATCTTTACCTACCTTTGCATTTAAGTCCCCCATTATTATCCTAACTTCTTGGCTTTTGCACTGTAGACACACTACATATCCTTTTCAAACAGAAATACGGGAAGAGCACAATGCTTTTCAAACACATCTGGGAAATTAAAATAAAATGTAAAAGAAAATCAGAACAAAATATATTGTAAAATAAAAAAATCGGATTGCAGCATTCTAGCCAAAAGATGTGAACTCTGCTGAAGGCAAAAATAGTTGTAATTATCATCACAGACCAACATATATTACTAATTAAACGCTTATATCTCATATCAAAATTCAGAAACGAAAACTAAATTTTACTACCTTATTTAAAATCGAAAACTACAAACAAACAAAAGGAAACGAAAATAAATAAATAAAATAAATAAATGCATGTAAACAAAATTAATAAAAGAAGTCATAAACAACTTTAAAAAAATGTACGCATAGATAAACAATAAAACGGACTAATAACAACAAACCATTAAATCAATAATAGATTAAAAAAAAATGTTAACCAAGAACCTTATAAAAAGACAAAAATGTCATTTGGATCCACATTTTTCCCCTTAATAATCCGGAATAATTCGAAAAACAAAATTACCGCCAAACAAAACAACCGAGAGAATGCGCAAGACTACCCAGAGTGCAATATAATAGGCTATACACAAGTAACTACTGGTCTGTGTGTATAAATATTCAATTGAACCACATCATAGTTGTCCTGACTTTTGCGTTTAACATGTAACAGACTGTTAACTCTGGAGGTTGCGATCAATGTCTACCAGAACAATTCCGACTGAGAAGTGAGTTCGAAGCTCCCTAGGTGGCTAAATCTTTCGGCCTTGTTTCCTATTTAAGCTACACATAGATAACTTCCAAAATACCTGTGTGTGTGTGTGTGTGTGTGTGTGTGTTTATCCTGATGGGATTATCATAACTGCCGCCACTTCGTATTTCAATATACCGACTCATATTTCAATATACCGATTTATGTGGCCAAACAAATAATGTGCATATTCAATATTTCTTTCTAATTTAATTTTTACTATTTGGGTGAGATCTTTTTTTTTATCTTTTACTTTCTCTAAATTGAAAGATAAATTGGCGTGCGGCATAATTATAAAAAACTAGCCTGAAAATCCGAGAAGTGAAAACTGCAGAAGCGTGTTGATTTAATTATATCTTTTTAAGCTAAATTTCTAAATATGATACTACGGCTAGAAATAATCAATTCAGTGTTTCATTTTGCCCTGTACTGTATTCCCTTGAATGATGTAGTATATATATATATATATATATATATATATATATATGTGTGTGTGTGTGTGTGTGTGTGTGTGTGTATATATATATATATAAATTTCAATTCATTATTTTCCCTCATGAAAAGCTGATAATTATAATGATAACATAATATTTTTCTTGCCCTTTGATCAATTTCTCCTCAGTGATAATGCTTTATAAATGGAGGTCCTTTGCATCTGACACTAACATTCTGCTATACACACACAATGCAAAAATGAATGCAACTGATTAAAACTATGCCTTGCATTTATTCTCAAAGCGATACGGAAAAGTTACTCTTATCATCAAACCCTGATGCAAAATTCATGATGGTAAATCCCTTTCCTTTCTGCAAGGATAATATATTCATAATTTTGTGACTTCAGCAGATCATTTTCTTAAGCCTCCCTGTGTATCACGCTGCCATTTTCTGGATGTTGAAACTTTCTTCTAAACCGTTTTGTTACCTACACAATAACCGGTAGTGCATTTCAAATTAGTTGATGTTGCTGCATTCTCCTTAGAATATAAAGGATAATCACCCAGAGACTGGAAGCAATGTGACAAGCAAAGCACGATTCAACATTAAAAAGCTGTTCAAATTCTGCACTTGACAGTAAATTAAATACATGTCTTATTTTAAGCGAGGTTAATTGAGTCTCTCACAATGAGCAGCTGAGAAGTGCTATTCTTTCTTGCAGGATTTTCTTTTGTTTAAAAACCTGTTTGTGTTTGCAATTTAAAGATTTAAGACAAGCATATCTTTCATTGATACATTTTTATATTTTTTTTATTTCCCGCATCATTCACTTCAGTTACGCCAACCATAGATGTCATTAAACAATACAGATTAATTTTTCCTTCCTATTCAATAAACAAATTTTATTTATTTAAAGTAGTATTCAGTGTAAAAAGTTTCGATACATATAAACAATCAGCATTATTATTGTTCTATTTACTGTATTTAGTTTTTCACTTATCATTTATGAAACAAAAATTACATTGAATAAGTTCTCGTTGTTTTTCAACCGATGGGTTCTTAGGACTTGGTGCGTGGAGTTAGAGTGGGTAACGCATCTATAAGGAAGTACTGTAAACAAACTGGAAATTCTCTGTATGCCATTTCGCTGAGAGTGTAAACAACTTTGTTTTTTATAGCGGTAAACAAGGCGGGTTTCGGTGCCAAAGAAAGTTCATTTGTGGATAATTTTATTGCAGTACATTTTTTCAAAACAATTCTGCAGATGAAGCCCACAGAGTTCTTGTTGAAACTTACAGCGACAATACTCTGTCGGAAACAACATACAGATATTAATTCAGACACTCGAAAAATAAGCATTTGATGTTAAATATAAAGAACGCACTGACTGGCATTAAACGTTTTAAGACGAAGGTATAGAGGCATTACTTCATGAAAACTCATGTCAGTCAAAACTCGAACTTGCGGAATCATTAGGAGCTGATAATACAGCTGATAAAATGATTCAAATGCAAGGTCATTGGTAGACGAACGAGTTCAAACCGGGGTGTCGAACGGCGTCTTATCACGTGTGAACAGCTTCTTCAACGAGAAAGAAAAAGAAATGTTTTTGCATCATATCTTAATCGGCGATGAAATATAATAAAATACGACAAATTTAAGCATAGAAGATTGTGTGCTGAGCATGGCTATCTGTCAACATCGGCTGCAATGCCGAATGACCAAGGTTAGAAGATACTGTTCTGAATTTTGGTAGGTGCAGCTGGGTAGAGATTAGAATGAGATGCTCAAAGCGACAGGAACTATCACGGGAGTTCTTTATCGTCTAAGGTTGATACGTTTGATCTAAGAATTGAATAGAAAATGCATCTATAAGGGGAGAGACATAACAAATAGATTTTTCAAAGTTACAACCCTAGGCCGCGTTACAAAACTGGCAAAAATCTACTTAACAATATATATATATATATATATATATATATATATATATATATATGCCGTACACACAAAGATAAAGTATATATGAAAGTAAAGACCGATGTTTGTATCTAGCACATATTTAATGACGTGAAATTTGTGCACAGTTGAAATTCCGGATAATGTCTTTGTATTACTTTTGCCATTAATAATCAGCTGTGTATAGTATGCAAATAGATAAGTAGCTCTGTTTTTTAGTTGCTAGCCACTCTAACAGAATAATGATCCTGTAATAAAATTGTTCTTGATACTCTAATGGGAGGACATGTTTGCCCAGCCAGTCAGTTGCAATTAACAGGTAAATCATCGAAAATGTTTCACTTTTGCATTGAACTGTCACTTGTAAGTTGATTGACAAGTTGATATGAACAGGCAAGACGATTTCGCATTGAAAACCGATGTAATTTCTGAAATTCATTGGATTTTGCACATATCGCTGTAAAAGTCATTATATATCCCCTCAATTTGATGCTATTACATTTTCATTTTTCTTATAAATGTATCATCATTTTTCTCGTGTAGCTTTATATATTTCATACTCTATGAGGCTCATACTTTTGTTGAGGTATATGGCTCCATCCTAACATGCTTTGTGACGTATCTAGCAATTATTATTTCATGCCGTTTCATTCAATAGATGAAGAAATCTTTCGTGACACATCAGACAAACCCATTTGCCCAAGAAGATGCAACTTGTATTTTGTATTATCTTGTAGTTTCATTTTCTCTTGGGTGAACATTGGGGAATTATAAGCAGCAATATAAGATTTCAACAATGTCCCTGGACTTAGATAATGGATGTATTTCATTTCTTGTGTTTTTTCTGCAAATATTCTTCGAAACATTTACGTATTTATGTTCTAATAATATTATATATATATATATATATATATATATATATATATAACATTATATTAATAATAATATAATAATATTATATATATATATATATATATATTACACAGTATGAAGCCATTTATATATATATATATATATATATATATATATATATATATAAATGGCTTCATATTGTGTTATTACTGTTATTTTTCTTTTTCGCTCATAAACTCTTTTCTGTTAAACCCGCCTTAATTTCAATTCCTTCGTTGTCTGCCATTTTCCATATTGCTGGTCTGGCAAAAGTACATAAACTTACTAAAATGTATTTTTTTCTTGACAAAATTGAAATTTTCTGCTAGTTTTCATATATTATGTTTTGCTGTGTTCTATGTTTTTTCTTCACTGCTCACACAAAATTATCACTACCAAGCGACTAAAAGATAACTGATATCTAGGTGCCACAACTCTTTTGTTATCTGTCATCCACTTCAGCGATATAAACGCTTTTTTTAAATTTTTTCCCCGTTTAATTTAGCTTCACTATTCACATGCCCACAATACAACCATTGTTTTTATATCCCCGCTATGCATCTCTCAGTTGATTTATTGAGGAATTCTTTATTTATTGTTCTTATGAAATTTCTCAGTGTTATCGATAAATTTATACATAAAATTTAAGCACTCTTTGAAATTAGCTGACTTAACTTGCAGTGACTTGTCTGGAATATCTTTTTAGCATTGCATTATTTTAATGAAAGACGTCGTGTTATTTAGTCAATAAATAAAATGTTGTAAAACTAAAATGCTACTGCGTGAGTAATCACTAAAATTGAGGTTCAGAATAATAGTATATGAACCAGTACAAAACTTTCACCATGCGTGTAGCAGATATTCTTCTAGTCAGTATAATCACTCACCTCTACTCTACCTTAATAGTGTCCATATATTAAATGGATAGAAACATACCTTTACTACATATAGGAAAGTATAAAACATTAACTTAGATATAGTTTTTTATTATAAAATATATTGGTACTGGGACAACATAGGAACATTTATACAATGAAATGCTAGACGGAACTTTTAGAATTAGGTTTATATAATTTTGTACTAACAATGAAAACCTGAGGAGAATTTACAAGGTAATAATGATTTAAACAAATATTTAAATAATCTAGCGTATTAACACATTAGAGAAAGACTGCAGAATGACTACACTATTTAAGGAAATAATTAGAGCTTAAGAACTGGAAAATATTGACAATATCTAAATAATATATATGTTTTTTATATTTTAATGAAGCATTTTGATGTTTTCGGAAGGGTTTAGAAAATAAAATGTTTGAATATTCAGAAATGCAGCAGTTGACTATTGTTATATCTTTTCAAGTAACGTTTTTATGAATGTTATTATTATATAGAATACACGTTAAATAATACCATCCATTATGATTGTTAGGTTTGTCATTCCATCAAAGCTGTTCAATAATAAACTGCTAAAATGTTAATTTGTGATTAATTGTTTTACTTTTATGCTACGCTTTAAATATTATCTTTATCATTAAGTATTATTGATACTGTTAACGTGATGTTTTCGTTTGCAATAAAATAATTATCATCACAAATGATGGCTCCAACAAACGGTACAATATTTTGAATAACCTAATATATGATGGTACATTTCGAAATATATCAGTTTATAATGATTATGTCGCGTCATCTTTATAATGACGATCATACTGAAGGAGAAATGAAACAAGATGCTATCTCTAACGTAACAATTAACGCATACACATGGAATTAAATAAAATCACTTTTCAGCTACGATGAATGCAGCCCTTATTTATTAAGCATAGATTATACCGATATAAAGTTGTCGAAAATTCATTCAAAAAGAAGTTGCAAATTACACATTCAACGAAACGTAATTGATTCGAAATAAGACACGGTCGTTGTTCGCTAATAGCTTAGCCAATATGTAGCATTTCGAAAGTTTGATTCGCGTTGCTAGGTAAGAGTGTGTTAAATAAGATTTATTCTTTAAATCCCCTACCTATCTTCATTCAAGTTAAGATTTTATCATCTGCTGTTAGAATTTTACTAGTTAATTCTCAAGCAATTCTACTCTCAACACAGCAGGATATCATTGATCGAGTTTTACCTCCTCAGGTTTTACTCTGCAAAAAGCATATACTCCAGTTCATATCTCCAACTGTCATCGCCAAACATGACACACACAAAGTTACTATGGTACCCCTGTAATTTCCTTTAAAGTGAGTGCCTCCGGTTCTCTATAAGCCCTTAGGTATATAACATTTCTTTCTTTTCTTTTCTTTTCATTATAACATTTCTTTCTTTTTTTCCGGATTGTTGAAAGTCAACTTCTTTAGCTCCTAATATTAACAACATTTTAAGAATCGTCTGTTCTTTTAAACAATCTCTTTTTGGTTAACTATAGGTGATTTCTAATTGGTAAAACATCTCTTATCACAAGTTTTTTTTTTCATAAAAAAAAACCTAATGTAACCCTATTTCGGCATATAAAAATATGTAATCCTAAGTTCAATACAACGGAGCGTAAGAAATTAATATTAGTGGTATTTTTATATTAAAATTTATTGTAAATCGCAATATGAGCTCGAGTTAGAAATATTTAATACTAGTATGAAAAATAAACACATGAGCTGACATTTGAAGAGAATAGAAAGGAAAAAATTAGAATTTTCTGCATTGTTATTCAGAAGCTTGGGTTTTCGGCCGGTGGCAGTGAGAAATAGTGATAGCCAAAACATATAGTCAAAAACCTTTGATGATATTAAGAAGATTAAAAGTTTTACCTATGAGAATAAAACGAATTATAAATCTCACTGGCATTAAAGTTATCAAGCTAAAGAGTGGATTTGCTGACGTAAACTGTTGAATTAAGAAGAATATGACGAAGAGAGATTGTCAGAGGAAATATTACTGTTCATTGGTTGAACCAAAACTCCACCTCGAAATGTGTAGGTGGAATGAATCTCATTGGTCAAGGATTTGATTTGCATAGATACCCAGAGTTCAGCCAGAACCTCCCAACAGAATTTGGGACAATCATAAAAATCGGGACCCTGAGTAGCGAAGTCAGTTGCAGTCAACGTTCAGTCGGTTCTCAGTCCAGATATGTAACGACGGAGAGATAGTGTTCCAAACCGGGACACTATCTCTCTGGCTGAACGTATAAAGATTCGTAGAAAAGCCTGCCGCTGATCAACTTAAAAGAGTTAAAGTACAATAATGCGCCTCCGATAGAGTACTGGAAAATGTGCATAGAAACAGAATGAACCGAGAAAGAGTTAAACTAGCTAAAAGGAGATTTTTGTTTTGTTGGCGAAAAGAAACTACTATCATCACCAATCTACCGCCCCATTTCGGCCGTTTCCGTAAAGGTTCGGTACAGAGCTCCCTCCCAAAAAAATTCATTTTTAAAAAAGTTATTTGGAAAAGTGAAATCTCTGCTTATTCTAAACGAAAACTTTCGCCCCATTGTGAAAATTGAATTTGACTATTGTACATTCTGTATTTGTTACTAATTATTTTTTTATATATAAAGAATTTTTCTGGAACTTATCCAGGCGTCTTCGAAATTATTCATTCATTTTTTTTTTATTTTGATGCCGTGTTTGACGTGGTAGAGAAACGGCTACCGGGTTTTCAACGTGTCTTTCCTGAGATCACAATACACAGCGTGGGCGGGAAGGTTCACCGTTGTAATAGACGTCTTGAGGACCAGCTACTGTGACGAGGCCATCATCACGATTAGCGACCCAAGCGTGTCGTCATAACTTGTTACTTGTTCGACAGCATCAAACCTGACTCAGGTTCCGTCATCATCAACATCATTGGAGTCCGTGTCGTTTAGGGTTCAACCAGCTAGCCAACCGGGCCAGGTGTCACAACGTACTTTTCTGGGTTAACCACTGATTTGTTAATGTTTCTTACTGAAAGAGAGTTTCAAGCGATAAACTGAAATGACGAATATCAGGCCGTTAGTTCAGATACCGAGAATGCATTTGAAATGGGATTTTCTTTAGATACCGAATCATTCGATGTTTCAGACCATTTTTATTTAACTCAAAATATCCGATAAATAATGTTATCTTGACTAGCCACTCTTCTAGATCATTTTCTACTAATACTCGTGCTCGCATGGTCTGCATTCTTGAATGTATTTTTCCTTATTTTCATCAATGTTATTTCCGATTTAACCACTTCACAACTCAGTATCTATGCTTGTGATTAAACTATTTACTTCTGTCTTGATAGGACAATTGGTAGCTGATTTGAAGATGGCCAACAATCTGCTCTTAATTGGCTAGAATATTTCTTGGCTAAAAAAAGGATTTGCGCCTTCCTGTGCCCAAACTCTATCGAACAGTAATATTAAATAAGATGCTAATCTGATGCTAGGACATTAGGTTAACTGAACGAAGAAAATTGTTCTCAACATAACATAACTTGAACATTTATAAATGCACTATTTGTTGTCACATCATTTTTATGCATTTCCAATATGTATAAAAATTCATGAAACATCGAATGAAGAGTTTCGGATAACATATTGGTGTGTCTTCCTCTTTAGCACATTGATAACACAAATTTAAGTGCAATGGTATATTGTCAACGTTCTTCTTCTTCTATGTGCTCTATCCCTTCAGGACGTAGGCGATTCTGGCTTTCCACGTTTCCCTATCCCTGGTGGCTCTGAGCACGCTCTTTTCCTGTTGCAACATGCAACTCTCGTTCCGTCATCCACCTGTTTAGGTCCTTCAAATATGTTATCCGTTGCTCTCCTTTGTCCCTTTTCCTTTATCTGGCCTGTTAGTATCAGGTTCTCCAAGCCATCCTTCCTTACTGCATGTCTCAGGAAATTCAGATGCCTCTTCTGATGCTCAGTATTAATTTCGTTTTTGCTTCTATCATAGGTAAGGCCTCATCATTGCTCACATGCTCGGTCCATGATATTCGCAGCATCCTTCTGTAGAAACACATTTCAGTTACTTCAAGTTTTTCCTTCATCTTTGATGATATTGTCCAGTATTTACTGCCATATTGAAAAACGGACATCACGTAGCGATCCAGTACTCTCTTCTTTGTTTCTAGCGAACTTGTCCTGTTTCTTAATACCTTAATCAACTTCTGGAATGATTCCATCGCCATGCCAATTCCTCGTCGGATCTCTGTGTCGCACTTTCCGTCTTCTGTTATAACACTTTCCAGATATTTAAATTTTTGTACCTGCTTGATTCTAGTATCCACAACCTGTATTTGGCATATTGGGCTGCCCTTTTTACTCATGATCATGCATTCTGTTTTCTTGCAGTTTATTTCAAGACCTTTCTTGTTACTTTCTTCAGCTACCTTCTGTAGGAGGTCTTGTAGTTTCCTTTCTGTGTCTGCTATCAGCACTGTATTATATGCGTATCTCAGGTTGTTTAAAATGTGGCCTCCGATTACGAATCCAGGCATAACTTCTAGGGTCCCCAAAATATTCTCGCTGTACAAGTTGAATAGATCTGGTGAAAAGACACATCCATGTAATACACCCCTTTCTATCTTTGTATATCTACTCAATTCATTACCTGTCCGTATGCAAGTGGATTGCTGCCAGTAAAGATTATTGGCTACTCTCAAGTTTTTTTCAAAATATTTCCAGGCTGCCGAGCATCTCCCTCAATTCTTTGTGGCGTATTTTGTCAAATGCCTTCGCATAATCAATAAAGCACAGGTATATGTCCTTCTTTACTCTTTCAGAGTGCATCTTAATCATAAATATGGCATTCCTTGTTCCTGTGTTGCTAACGATACCGTCTGTTTATGTCCTATCTCTGACCTGAGTCTGCTTCTCGCTCTATTCATCAGGATTCGGACGATCAGTTTTGTTATAAACTGATGGTTCTGTGGAGTTCACACTCGTTTGCTCCTTGCTTCTTAGGTAGATCTATGAAGATAGACTTGCTGATGTCATCTGGTATTACCCCACTATTATAAATTTCTTTTATTATTTCAGTAATTTTCTTCAAAGGCTATCAGCAGCTTTATGACTATGCTGTCTGGTCCAGCTGCTTTGTTTCTATTCAGTTTGGCTACTGCAGATTCCACTTCAGACGTTAATATTTCCGTTCCGTCCTCATCTTTGCGTATTATTCGTTGCTCTCTCTTGTGGAAAAGATCTTTGATATATTCTTACCATCGTTGGAGTATTTTCTCTTTCTCCAAAATAATTGTTCCATCCTTAGATTTTATACATCCTGTTGAAGAGCAGGTTTTTTATCCTGTCAGTTCTTTTATTTCCTTATGCATGTCTGCTTTTTTTATTCCTGCTCAATCTCTCTACATCTGCACATTTGTCATTGAGCCATTCCTCTTTAGCCTGTCTACATTTTCTTCTTATTTCCTTGTGTAGTTCCCTGTAATCGATTCCATGTCTTGATATCATTTTCTACCTTCTTTGCATTATGTCCAGAATCTCTTCTGTCATCCACTAGTTTTTCTTTTTGTGCCTAATTTCCTTTGGGGAAATGTTCTTTGCTGATGTCGCTATTGCTTCCTTTAGCGAATCTCATTTCGAGTGTCCTTTTCCAGTTGGTTTATCGCCTTTGGTTTTCACGCTGTTAGTGTAATCTTTCTGTAGATTGAGATCATTCACGAGTGCCTTGTATATCAGTTTTGGTGCTGCACTAAACTTGTTCAATCTCCGGAGTTTCGCTTTTAAATTGCAGATGACAGGGACGTGGTTGCTCTCACAGACAGTTCCTGGAAAAAGAGAGAAAAAAAATTATTCGTTTCACTTTTTTATGCTTTGTTTTCAATATTGTTTTTCAGAATAATTGAAATTTTTATTTATTTATTTATTTTGTATTCTGTATATGAATATATTAATGTTTAATATAAAATTGATTTTTGTATTACAAAATAGTTCATAGAATAATACGTCTAGCTGTGCACCCCCCCCCCCGCGCTTAGACCACGTGCTATTGCAGCATTTTGAGGAAGGACGAAATTTCAAAGAAAATCTCTTCTGTTAACTGGATATGTAATGCTTTGTCAAGATTAACTGATCCTTTTATTGCTGACATTGGCAAATGTAACCGATAGGATTATGCTGGTAGTTTCTTCTCAGGAAAGTCACGCTAGCGGACATCTCGACAATTTTTCAGCTTCCTATATTTTTAATATCTTAAAATAAAATTAAATGCAACATTAATTAGGCATTTTTGTCTGTTTGAATCCTGTTCTGTATGGTCATCTTTGTTTCATTCGCAGTAACCAAATGCATCTTAATTTTCTTTCGTTTTGCTTTGTGATTAAATTACCGAAAAATAAAAATATTTATGTACTTCTTAAACTGATAAAATCAATGCATAAATATGAAATAATTGTACTTGTGATATTCATTGTTTCAACAGAACAATCGACAGAAAAATTAAATTATGAAATTTACAAATTCACTGAGAGTCACACATATTAATATTTTTATTAGTACACGCATACACACACATTGAATACACACACATATATATATATATATATATATATATATATATATATATATATATAGTGAGAGAGAGAGAGAGATTATTCATTTGTGAAAAATCTTCAGTGGATTACAAATAATGAACTTATTTTGACAAGTATGTCTTCTGCAATAAATAACTCGATGTCGCGTTAATATCATTAATGCTGAAAAGTTTGTCACTTAATTGTGTAGAATCATGCTGACTTCGAAGTTTCACTACGCAATTAACAACAAAAACAAACACACAAAACGCAAACCGTATTCTAACACATAAAATAAGAAAATACTTATATAAACACTCAAGTTCAACTTAAAAACAGAAATTACTATAAAAACTACCAAAGAGAAAACACATAAATCCCAGAAACATAACTACACAAAAGAACACAAGCACTTAAGAATGATCTAAAGATAATCCTTTAACTGGTGACACGATATAACACATTAAGCATTTTTATGTAGTTTTCATGTGATTTTAAAATTTCTTATTTCTTTTGAGAGCATTAATATCAACCAAACATTATCAGCGTAAATGAGAAGGAAACAGCTCATTGTGAAGTATTTAAGTGGATAAAACAATTATGCACATCACAGAAAGCAATTAAAAAATATCATCCACCTACAAAATACAAGAGTAATACAACATTAAAAAAAAGAGGTCAACGCAACAAAAGCCCTTAAACGAAACCGACATGAGTGGAATATATAGCGATGACGAGTGAAGACAATATCACCATGTATTCACGAAATTTCGAATTTGACATGATTCTCTTCAGTTAACTGAAAAGCTTCTCTGCATATATATATATATATATATATATATATATATATATATACTCCCTATCAAAAATTTAAGACCACTTAATAATCTTTAAATGTAATTTTTTTTTTTACGGATAGATTTTAAACTCATCCCACTTAAGGTTACCAATACTACAATCTAAAATGTTATGGAAACAAAAATCTATATTTCAAACATTTTATTTGGAAATCTACATTTTTATAAAATGACGCGATTTACACATGATCAAAATTATAAGATTAGAGACATTGTAAGAAATTGTACAAAAAGTGTATGAAAAGCGAATGAAAACATTCAACAAGCAAATTTAATAACGATTTCTTCCTCCACTGCTTTTGATGACTTCAAAAATTCTGTCGGGCATGCTAGAAATAAGCGTTTCCATTAAGGTGCGGGGGATGTCGCTCCAGCTTCTGAAGATGACTTCACGAAGTTCATTTTTTTAAAATATTGTTTGCCATTTCGATAAACATCTATTGTCATCCATCCTCAAACATGTTTTCAATTGGGTTCAAGTCTGGTGAGCATGCAGGATGTCCCAAGAGATGGATACCATTTTCTTGTAGAAAGGTCAAGGTCCGTCTTGCAGCGTGGATTACAGCATTATCCTGTTGGAATAACCATCCACCCCCACACAAACGATGGCCTTCCATCATCAAAGATGCTTTTTGTATCATGCTAACATAAACAGCCACTGTCTGACGACCCTGCACCACCTGGAGCTCCATCGTCCCTCTGTCAGAAAAGGCACTCCATACCATTAGGGACACTCCACCAATATGACGTGTGGAAAAAATTTCAGGAGACATGTTTTTGTTATGCTAATATCGTTGTAAGCCATCAGGACCATCTAGATTGAATTTTTTCTCATCAGAAAACAAGACTTTCTTTCACTTCTCAACGTCCCATGTTTGATTTTTACGACCAAACATTAAGCATGCACCTTGTGACGTGGAAGCAGCCGAGGAATTTGTTTACGCTTTTTATTTACCATGCCTTTTTGTCGTAAGTGTTGTCTGATGGTATACGGGACTTTTTTTTAATCATATCACCCTGGGCAAGGTTGTAAGGCCACTTGTGTGCAGGGGGCTACGTAAGAGTGAAAAGATTGGAAAAGAGAAAGCCGGAAACCACATCCTAAACAGGGAACAAGGGATGAGCTCTACACCTGTTCAATAGACGTGGGTGGAGTATGAACCGGGCGATAGTTCAGTCTATCTACTCCAATTGAAAAAAAAATAAGGAAAAGTGAAAGGATTGGAAAAGAGAAAGCCGGAAACCACATCCTAGATAGGGAACAAGGGATGAGCCTCTACACCTGTTCAATAGACGTGGTTGGAGTGTGAACCGGGCGATAGTTTCGTCTATCTACTCCAATTGAAAAAAAATAAGGAAAAGTGGACTGCAATCAGCTTCTGTGACTAGAAGAATGTCCCTCGTCTTTCATAACAACCCGTCTTATTGGCCTACTCAATGCAGGAGAAATTTTTGGGGGCCTACCAGAGGATTTTGCTTTTCCATAATTCTCACTGTTCTTTAGAAAGTTGCAAATCACAGATTTACAGCAATTTACCTTAGCTGCGATCGTCCGCTGTGACAAACCTTGCTTATGGAATTCTAGAATTCGAGAACGCGCAACTTCGGTAAATTTGCTTGCTTTAAGCATGGTAACACCTTTATGCAGTGATTGCTAATTTCTAAATGAACTAAAAGCATTGAAATTACCATAGATCTAATAATTTATACCCCTGGTCTTATAATTTTGATCATGTGTAAATTGCCTCATTTTATAAAAATGTAAATTTCTAATTTAGATGTTTGGAATGTAGCTTTTTGTTTCCATAACCTTTTAGATTATAGTATTGGTAACCTTAAGTGGGAGAAGTTTAAAATCTATCCGTAAAAACATTTCTTTTTAAAGATTTTTAAGTGGTCTTAAATCTTTGATCGGTAGTGTATATATAGGTGGATATATTGTTACGTATTCTGTGATGACAAATCAAAGTACGAGTAAATGCTAATTTGAAATACATGTATCCAAAATCTAAAAACAATTTATTGGTGCATTAATACTAATGTTTGATTAGACTAGTTTATATTTCAAAATGTTTTCATTTTAAATTTATATCTTTTTCAAACTCGGCTGGAAGTAATTCCATGTCTAGCCGTTCTGGTGAGATGTAATGCAGCTAATCAAGATTTTTTCAGTTGGTTTCTTTGCATTTGAAGTTATTATATCTCAAAACCAGTTCTAATGATACATTTGCAATAGAAAAAACAAAGCAAATGACATGAAAAGAAGGACAGAAATCTCTTTTGAAAGGAATCGGAAAATAAAAAATATAAAATATGATAATACCTTGATAATTTAGAAAGTTATAATCATTGAACAATATTTTACTTGCGCATTTATAAATGAGGATAAGATATATAGGCTGAAATATTTTAAAGAGAGGTAAGAACAAAATATTTAAAACTATGATTTTCGTGTATGTAAAAAATGAATTTTGAAATGAGGTAAAGATTTTTGGCAATTTGAAAAATTTTAATCAATAATGAACGTTCTTCGACTGTGTAAAATAGGGGTCCATTTGTGTAGAAATATTCTATACAGACAATATATATATATATATATATATATATATATATATATATATATATCCCATAGGATTCATTTGTTTTCAGTTTACCATTTCTCTTCTGGTTATTTTCCTGTCAAAAATTTAATACTGTTTTACTTATATTTTCCAGTGTATTTCTTATCTATTTTTAATAATTTCAACTTTCCTTCTTTAGATTATCTCTGATTTTTATCGATTCGTATACTTTATTACTGTCGCCTTTTTTTAATTTTTCATATTTTTTTTGTGTGCTCCGTCTCTGTTTCTTTTCTATTCCTGTTGTTCATCCTGTTCTTATCTTTCTCACTCTTTCTTAAACTCAGGAAATCACAGAAGATTAATTAAAAGGAGGCCCGTTGGTCGAATGCTATATCTGTCCAAATTTCTCGCACTTCGTTCCTGAGCAAAATTTAGATCTCCCTGTGCCATAGCGTTTTCTGATGTTTTAATGCAAACGCAACATAGCATTAAAATTTGCGATCTTTTAAAAGAGTTACTCGAGACAATAATAATACAACCATTTTAAATTGCAGCAATATTTTAGGAAACAGCTCGTTAGATTTTCTTCCTTTCTTTTCATATTATTAATGGATGGAGAATTATTATTATTACTATATATTATTTTTGGTATTACTACGTAGAAAATCCGTATTGATATTGTTGTTTTTGAATATTTTGAATTGATATTTTGTATCTAACCGTCTTAATACATTATTTTTCCTTAAAATAAAATAATAAAGTTAATTGAGTCTCCGCTACAATTAGTTTGCTTAATTCTACTTCCAATTTTAGCATTTATCAATTGTCATGATTTCTCTCAGCATCCTTTAGTCTGGTACAAGACAATAGTGGCAAAACAGTTTAGGTTATCAGCGGAAAGAATGAAATTGTTGGGCCGAGTTCAAATTCTAACCGAAAACGATGCTGAAAATATTATGGATCTTGTTCTTCCACAACACTAGATCTGGGTTAATTAGGAATGGCAGACAACCTTGATGAATAACAGTCATGAATTCAATTCCCTGATGAATGAAAAAGGAAAACTCTCCAGAAACTTAAACTATTTGTAGACATGATTGTTTAAGTTTGGAAACTACATGGCATTAACACACACACACACACACACACACACACACACACACACACACACATATATATATATATATATATATATATATATATATATGCTGTTAAATATAAGAGACATTGCATTTGACTACATGGTTTTGTTGTCATTTTGCGGTATCACGCGGTGTGACGTCATAAAACCGCATCGCAAATTTAAGAACTGCGTTTATTATTTTTGGTAACTATTGACGTTGCCAAGCGGAGTTTTATGTCAACACAAAATAAAATTGTCAGTGATTGTAGATGTTATAATATTTCAGTCCAAACAACCTCTCTGAAGTTGGCTCATGTGAGGCGAAAGCTTAGAAGTAAATCAATAAATAATTATCCAAATGTTGGAGAATTTTTGTCTTTATTTTCCACTGAAATTAAAGCAAAAATACCACGTTTAGAACGGCTCATGATTAAACATAATAGACATTCATTGTCTCTTATATTTAACAGCATATGTTTAGAAAATTACTTGCTGTCTCGATACACTATATATATATATATATATATATATATATATATATATATAGTCCTTAATGGTGAGCCGGAAAAAAATTGATAGGTGTTAGTGGGAATATCGTTTACAATAATTCTCTCGTAAAATATTACATGTTTCACGATGGAATTCACAAATCCTAAACGACAGGTCTCGTTTATGCTAGCTCAACAATATAAATATTTTGCCAATATGTTGACCTGTTATTAAAGAAAAAAAACTTTAAAAAATCAGTTGAAACTTCCTCTCAACTAGATCCACCAGGAATGAATCACCTAAAAATAAACGAATACCTTTACGAATTATATGTTTACTGAAACATTTTCACATCAACACAATGTTTTAAAATGTAATCTTCAATTAAATATGTTGATGCATTTACAATATCTCTTGAACAACGGTCTAAATAAGATGTTCTATTTAGTTAATATTGTAAATTTGGCGAAATTATTACGATCCTAATGTAATGGAAAATTGGTGCGGAATAATATCTAAACTCATTTATAAATGGAACTTTGTCTTTGTGTGTGTGTATGTTTCTCTGTGTGTGTACATTACCTATAGACTCAGAAACGGCTGAACCGATTTTCTTGAAAATTTACAGAGTTGTACTATAAGCGTCTGCGTGTGGTCTTAGCTAGGTTTTGTGTTGGACTCCCCTCGACAAATACCGAAAATTGATAATCGAAAAAAATTATAGAAAGTTATAATAATTATAAAAAGTTATAGAAGGAGTGATCCGATTTTACGCAAATTAGATACACTCATAGACACAGACATAAGAAACGATATTCAACGAAGTTTCAAGTTTGTAGTTCTTTTATTTCAGTTTTTGCTTCGGGTTTGGCTCCAAATAGGGATACTTGTAGTTCTTAGTCTCATTTTGATACCATTTACTCAGAGGTCTTATTTAGCTTTCAAAATTCAATTTACGACAAAATGAAATTATTTGATATCGATACCAGGAAATCAAAATTTGACTTACATCCATTCATTTTTCTTTCAGTCTACGGCTTCGCTTTAACTTTTCAGTCTTTCGTACCAACGGCCAAAGAGTCTGAGCTCCAGGACCATGGATTAGTTTTAAAGATTTAATTATACCCGAGCAACCCCAGGGTATACTGCTGGTATAAAAACATGTAGAAAAAACTTTAGCGTTTAATCAAAAGCATGGAAATTTTCTTCATATCTTCCAAAACATCATTAATTTTAGAGGGACAAAGTTCTTCTTAGTGTGTGCACTGTTCTTATCAAGCCAATGTGTGTCTATATCTAAAGCTGAGATTTCCAGGAATTTTTTCAATTTGTTGTTTTGTCATTTTTTTTAGCATTGTAAGTGCACCTAATATTAAAGCTAATGTTCTTGTTTTCAAATTCCACATTTTTTCTATTTCAATTTCCAAGTGTTTATATCTTGATAGTTTTTCGAAATCCGCGGTTGCTGTGTTACAATCCGCTGTACAACAGTATCAATTAGTAGGCAAGGTCTTTTTTTCGTTTTTGTCAATATTATCCGGCCAGTTTTTTTTCAATTTTCCTGTCTGTGTAGATAATGTAATTTCATTGAATGGTGACATCTTTTATTTCTGGAACTGATGCTAGAAGATACATTTTACCAGTGTTCATTTACATCTTTTCCAAAGTGTTAGCATATTACATAGTACAAATATAGCCCAATTTTATTGCAGCTCTTTTTTATATTCTTTTGGGACAAGTACAGAACCCCCTGAGATGAGCTGGTCTGTTATTTCCAGGTATTTATCATAGAAATTTCATTTTAAAGTATTATTATTATTATTATTATTATTCCTTTTGATCTCTGCTACAGACTCATTTCTTTCAGAGTCCTAACCAGATACCTGAGGTCAGAAATGCTATTATGATATTTACACAGATTATTATGTCATTTTCAACGATACAACTCATATGTTACATTAATTAGGTATGCCGTAAAGGGTGAGTTCTACTTCTATGTACAATTGTTATATTTGTATCTCTTGTTAGGTATCCCATCAATAAGTCTGTCGGAATAATTTTATATCAAACTAACTACAACTGGAAGTAATTATATCCTCATGTGCCGCTGCACTATATGTATTAGAATTAAAATTCCATTCTAAATAAAGTTACTTATTTCTTTTATTTCCTTTGACACAGATCATCGTCCTGAGTTCTGTAGCTTCCAGGTGTGTGCAGTCGTCGAATTTTGTAGTTTGCTAAGACAGTTCTAGTGGAACTAATCCTCTGTCATCTTTGGATCTGGACAAATAGAGACCATCAATAAAAAACTTTAGTTTTTACCTCTCTGACTTTAATTGAAGTTTCTGTTTAAGTACTGCCTTAATTATTTATAGTCTAGGTAGATATGACGTATCTACGCGACTATATTTTGACTTAGTATATTGTTTAATGGCATTAATTTTCTGTAATGAAAAAATATGTCTGTAAACTGAGCAACCGGTCTGCGAAATACAGGGTTTTTAACCTAACCAAAAACATAATTACCTGTATATATTGCGACACCCTTTCTTTGCTTAAAATAATGATGCTAAAATCTCACACTATACTCTAGTATATAGGGTAATCGTCAAGAACTTGTGCAGTCAGTGCCAAACGGAAATAAGAAGTATAAGACATATGTAGTAAGAACAGAGTAATAACACAAGTAGTCTAAGAAAAAAATGTGTTAAAGCTAAAGGATACAAATCCTCTATTACCCAACAATAAAGTAAAATAACGAAGTAAATTTGCACACACGCAAAAGTGGATCAAAACGACTAAAAACATTTTAGAAAAACCAAGACCAAGGCAAATTTTACAAGTCAGTGTAAAAAGCAAAATTTTGAATCTTATTTAGATAGGAAATCGAAAATTCATATATGAGGTTAGTCAAAGTTTTTTTCACACCCAAAGAACAAAATGCCTGCTGGAGACGGTAACATGAAATACTAAACTATCTAAACCATGTTCGCTGACCGGTCAAATAAAGTATGACATGGAAGTTGTTAGCTGACGGACATTATGGAAATATAACACAATAAATTTCAAGAAACGGACCCGGACGTAGAGGCACGTTACATATTGTTAATTTTCACTCCACGCTGCCAAAGAAATCAACAACAACAACAACAACAACAACAACAACAACAGAACACTAACTACAATGTCTTTATTTGTTTTACCTTCTTCCTCACCCTGGTACCATCTTACCAAAAAGGAGGAAAGATATAAGTCATCACATTCTGCTACTATCAGTATAAGACTGGGACACTGAGCTACTTACTACTGTCGACCATGAAAACTAAACTTCTGTGGGACATTTTAAATATTTACATTTCTTACTAACTAATTTTAACTACAAAATTGCATGCATTTTCTTATTTTTCCTCTCATAATCATACTAATATTTTTCTTCTTACAATGTTGTTATTCTTCTATGACGTCTTTACTTTAATGTACTAACGAAAAAATTTATCAACCTCAGTAGCTTTCAGCCTTCTGATATTTAATTTGTGGGGATTTGAGCATGTTTGGCACGAGGACAATTTACCAAGCATCATTCAACGAGGCCCCTACAAATCTCTCTCTCTCTCTCTCTCTCTATATATATATATATATATATATATATTCATATATATATATATTCATACGAAATTAGTTAACTCTTGAATAATTTAATCATTTTGTTTAAGCAATAATTTTAATGAATACTAACATTTGAGTACATAGTCTATTTTTTAAAAATAAAAAGTATATTCATTTATATCTACCCACAAGAATAATCGAGAAACTAATAGAAACACTACGCACCCCAAGGCACAATTTGGACATACCTCTCTTAATGGTAAATGCCTATTTATATGACCTGTCTTAGACCGCTCGAACACGTACAGACTGACAAAATCCGAATAATGATTTAAACATTCATTTCTTTCTGACTATACCATCCTTACTCTACCATTAGTCCATGCATTACGTATATACAATATCTGGTCTTGTTCTTCTCATGTATATATCGAAAATCTTGATAAATTCCAGAGGTAGATTTTTAATGTATCTCTACTTCAGTCAGCTTAATAGCGAATTGGCTAAACTCATATTTTCTCTAAATATTTTAATTGCAAATGCTTATCGAGCTTATTACTTCTGTGCCCCGACTACATGAATTTAAGCGTGTTACTATATTGGCGGACGTATGATGTGGTGCAGTAGATATCGATTCGGAACGACAAATCGGGGAGCCGATTTCGAATTCTAGTTGAATTCCTTTCATTCACTTAGGCACAAATACCCCTGGGAAAGGTATTAATGCGTCACTTCACTCCAGTTATGGTTTAAATAACAGGACAGATTGGGTTCTATACCCTTGGCTGACAAGCAGTCTACCGCAGAAATCAATGTCAACATATTGAGGAATAATCTTCTGCCTTGTCAGTCATGTCTTTTTGGGCCAAATCGTGTATCAAATATGACATTTAACGGATTGGCTAGATTGGCAAATACCTTTCAACATTTTGCTGTTAGACTTGCTAGATGAAATATCCCTTTCTATTTTATCAGTTCTTTTCTCGCACTTCCTACATATGAAACTGACTTCCGATTTCTTGCTTCTCTGATAACTACAATCATCAAAAATATAAATATATCTCTCGTATTGAACCCTGTTATTTTTTCTCCATTCCTCATTCCTCTCTATACGCAATATTATCAATCTCTTTGACTTTTTGTAACTCTGTGTATTTTAGTGTCATTTCTGCTTTGCTAGGTGTGAAATGACTAAACAACTATTACTGTTTCTTATGCGCTCCGTTATATGTTATTTACCAAATCATTCCAGAAGGATCAATCAATGTTGCCTTGAATCATGTCTTCATCTGTGAGGATAATTTCTACTTTTAACACTTATATAGATGCTTAATATGTAATACTGTCATCCCAAATAAGTTCAGCAGATTATTTTCTACGTAAATTTTCTTTTTGCAGCTTTCTAGTTTATTGAATTATTATTCGCATTTACTAATAAAATAATATACCTAAATTGTTTTGTAATTTTCTTGAAGCATTGCGTAAAATAGTTGTATGTGTTATGTCTTGAACGCTGTCACAATGCGCATTGTGACAGCCTTCAAGAGATAACACATATAAATATACCTAAAGATAGCAAAATTTCCAGTCATGAAGTATATATACTTTTATGTTTTCTTCTCGATAAACACTTTCCAAAATCCTAAGAATTAAACAATCTTTTAAATAGGAAAACAATCATACTGAGTTATAGCTGTATTAGTAATTAAGGAAATTACATAAAGAAACAAAACGCCAGGAAATTAATAGCTATTTACAAAACAACATCATTAAAAATGAATCGAACTAGGGACACAAATAAATTCCCACTTCAATAACTTTTCTCATACAGAAGAGGTTATCTCCAAAGCAAAATTACATGATGCAATGTTCAAAAATGTATTTGGGCCTACCAAAGATATTTTAATGCGAAACGGAATAACCATAAAAATATATTTTATCAAGAAAACTTAAAAAACTTGTACAAAATTGGTCAGTCATGTGTAGAAATTAAAATTAAAGTATAGAAAATAATTTGTAATACAAAACGGGTTATTTTCAAAAAAAAAGTATATCATTTAAAGGGTCACAACAAAATATATTTTGCATCTACCAAAGACATTTTAAGGCTACATGGGGTTACTATAAATATATATTTTAACAAGAAAACTAAAAACTTGAATAAAATTGGCAAGTAATGTGTTGAAATTGAAATTAAATTATGGAAATGACACAGATATAACGAAAAGTATCATAAAGTCAGCCAAGCCTTACAGCCGCGGTAAAATATGTAAACTGTACCAGGAATAAAAGTTGCCTCTTAAATTATTCCCAAACAAAAACTAATTACTAAATGAACAAACAGAAATTATGTCAAAGTGTAGCTATACCAACAAATACTTATTTGGATCATACCATTATGGAATAAACAGTTCTAAGAACTTTAAGAAATTTCTACTTTTAAAAACTGCGCGTTTAGTATCACTGTTATGCGAGAGGTAAACAAAAACAGTAAAATGAGTTATGGTAAATCGCGTGAAGACACGGAAAGGTAGAAACTTGAGTCGCGAAATAACTCGTTTACAAATAATATATATATATATATATATATATATATATATATATATATATTGAACATAAGTAGATTGCGATGAATATTTATTGTAATACTAGCAGTATAGCCCCGGCGTTGCTCGGATGTAATGAAAACTAATCTATGGTCCTGGAACTCAGAATCTTTGGACGTGAGCACGAAAGACTAAAAAGCAATAGTTGTTTCTATTCAAAGCGAAACCGTACATTGAAAGAAAATGAATGGATATAAGTCAAATTTTGGATTCCGTTATCGATGTCAAATACGTTTTCCGTCTCAAACTGAATTTTTAAAGGCTAAATAAGTACTCTGATTAAATGGTATCATGACTGAGACTGAGAGCTACAATTATACCTACTTAGAGCAAAACCCGAAGCAAAAATAAAAATAAAAGCACTGAAAACCTGATTTTCACCAGACCCGGTAGCATATCGGTGTATCGAATTCCAATATCGGAGTCAAAAAAGCCGTCTAAGTAAGTTCATGAAAGCCTATCGTAACCATCGAGACCACAATTGAAGAAAATGAGCCATATTGATGGATGAATATCGATTTTAGATCATATTTGATAAAATACCGTTATAGGGAAAATCATTCATCTGAGAAGATCTACTAACGCTTATATATATAAAACTTATAATTTTACCGAGTTAGAGCAAATTCTGCAGCAAGTACCATGATAAATGGGCTGAAATCCTGATCTTGATCAGAACTGATCGGATATCGGGGTATCGATTTCCGAGAACGGAGGGAAATCGAAAGAAAAATAGTAACCGTTGACCTGACCGAAAGAATAAAGAATATTTGTGTGAAGTTTGGTGAGAATCGAATAAAAACTGTCTTTTATACATATAGATACTTAACAGCTCTCTTATATTACTTTATTTTATTATATTAACTGCAGCAATTAGGCGATTATACTATATATATATATATATATATATATATATATATATATATATATATATGGATATCATACAAAAATCTAGAATTAATCCAACACCTACCGCGGTTTCACACAAACGGTTCTTCAGGGCGAGAGGCTCTCGCCCTGAAGAACTGTGTGAAACCGACGTAGGTGGTGGCTCAATTCTAGATTTTTGTATTGTATTCTACTCTACTTTCGAACTTTCGTATCGAGCACTTTGCTGTTAAGGCTTTGAATTGGATTTTTTTCTTCCAAACGATCACTAGACGTATTGTTCTTGTGCGCTGTTTGTTTATTTTGTTTCTCCCTCTTTATTTAACACACGAGGTAGTTCTCACCGGTTTATATTACTGTTAGCATCATTTTCGAATATTTAGTCTGTTAAAATTAGTGTTAATTTACTGTGATTAAGTTCATTATATATATATATATATATATATATATATATATAAGAATATATTCAAAGACAATAATAGAAATATTCATATACGAAAAATTACGATTAAACATCATTTATCGTATAATATCTGCTGAATCTTTTGGCAGAAATGGAATTTATACGCGCTTACTTAAAGGGAATAACTTGCGAAGCGAAGGTCTTTAAAATGGGAATTCAACGCGCAGATTATATAATTAACGAACATTGCTCAGTCTTCCCCAATTCATTTTCTTTTGGGATCCCACATGCATCAGTGATCAACTTTGTCCAACCAAATTTAAGTGAAATGGGAGCTATACTGTACGGCCGTTTTGCCCACAAGAACCGAGCAAATTACATTTCTTTTTACCTCCGACCGATATTCTGGAAATGAAATTAGGTTTTGTTCAGAAAACATTCGAACTGAATATGACACAACGCCTTATATCAAGGCGGAAACCCGCTAGTACAAGCAATCTGTAACGTAAATTGTTCATTTCAATTTCGATATTTCCTATTTCTGACGCTTCAGTCATCAGGAATCAATGCTGAGCTAGCTAAGTACAGTTGGAGATAAAGTTGTCTAGGATTATGTCTATCTTTGTTGGCGACCGTATTACATTCATTTCTAACCTGGTCAAAAGATGAAAATTGAGTTTTAACAAAGCAGTTTCTTTTTTTATATCTCTTTTCAAGAGTTAAGTATTTTTACAGACATTTGTTCCTCAGCAATAATTTAACTGCAAGAGAAAATAAAGTTTCTTTCGCAACTAAGATAGCTATGACTTATTATTTTTACAGAGCTACAATACCAATCAATTTTGTTTAGTGATTACATATACTTTTTATCAAGTTTTTAATCGAATATTTGAAAGAAGAGTTTAATTGAAAGTTTAACTGGGTCATACCGCATTAAGTAATGGCTTGAAAAGAAAATGTCGTATACACATCTATTTAGAAAACAACGGCAAAACACTTTATCATTTCATTACAACTCGGAGATAATAAACTGGGAAGAGTTGACGGATCGTGTCATTATATATATATATATATATATATATATATATATATATATATATATATATATATGTATGTATGTATATATTAAATTGGTTTTCTCACGATATGAAGTGCGGAATAATGTTTCTTTTTTCTCCAAATACCAACCTTTTTTTTAACCACCATACATGTTTATACCAACAGTATATATCGTTACTGAAGATATTCCTTTCACTTACGCGTGGAGTCTATCAAAGTTATCGATGTTTTCTTGATTCTTAATATGTTACATTCAAAATTTAAAAAAAAAACGTGTTCATCAATTTTATTTACATAAATTTTGATTGTCTTTTACTGAACTTTTAAAATTCAAATAACTTCACAAGTTGTCTGTTTTTATTACCATTTATTTTAAAATGTCCATTCTCCACACGTTATCTCTATGCCTATATTCTGAGATAAGGTAGTATTTACACTTTTTACATTTTTCGAACTACGGTCTTCGTGCTTAGTGCTTTCATTACGACATTTCGGCTTTTGTAACCTCCGGCCTTCTTCAGGTGCTAGGAATTTGGAACTGAACCTTTTATTAGTATCACTGGGGTATATCGTTCCCATTCCATATCCGATGCCACTTTTCGTAGCAACATAGTTATCTCCCTTTAACTTAATTCTCAAATTTATTTGTTCACCCCTGCTGTAGCTTGGTATTGAAATTACAAATCTTCGAATCAAGTCACTGGAATTCACCAACAATTATATTCGGTGGATTATGTAGCATTAGTGAACAAATAGCTTAGTGAATGAGTGAGTAAAGTTAAAAGGGAATAACTATATGGCTACCAGAAGTTGCACCGCACATAAATGATAATGATATATCCTAGTGATCATAAAAAACGTATTCGGTTCGAAATTCCTAGCACTTGAAGAGGGGCGGAGTGTACAACGGCCGACAGTAAAGATGAACACAATAGTTCGATTAGTATAAATAGTGTAAGTTTTTTGAATGTTTGTCAAAAGATTTTAATACGCCAGACTGTTTTAACACAACTATGATCATAATCTAAAGGAAAATTGTCCAGCATTTACTAACGAAATGATTAATCTATATTGAATAAATTGACTCATCGTTTTCAAATATTCAAAACGTTATTGAAAATTGAAGTTTGATTTCATGCCGAAAATTTACTGGTCAGGTATTTTCATCACCATAGAAATGTTAAGACACTTTCATAATTAAAAATGAAGAAAGTTTATCAAAGGAATTATATTAAATATGATCACCTTTTTAATGAGTTCTTGAAATGAACTTCGCGAACAAAGTTTGGATTTCAAAAGGAATATAATCAAAAATAAATATAAAAATCAAAACGTAATTAAATTAAAAATGTCTGCCGACAAATTATGCGTGCAGTGTTATTCGAAGTAAACATTTTACTGGGTTTTGTTTTATCATCTATAAAATACAGATACGTATGCAGATTCAAAACACATGTTTAGAACCAAATTAGTATTAGTTACTTTATTTATATGGCATGTCTGTCTCAGCAGGAAGATCAACATATCACGTTATCCTTAACTATATTCTACTTTTCAGCATGTTTTGACCTTTGATCATTTCTCATTATCTCCATTATACCATATAAGCACATAGAGCCATCAAATTATTTGATTGTTCTTGCTCTTTGTCGCTTAATTCTAAAATATACCCACAGAATATTAAGCTCCTCATGCCTACTACATTCATCATTGTCTGCATTATTATCAATCATACGCTAAATCAGAGTCAATTTTAAGTTCACCTGTTCAGTCCTTGGTATTTTTTCTATCTATCTATCTATCTATCTATCTATCTATCTATCTATCTATCTATCTATCTATCTGTTGTTTCTCTTCATCTGGATATATATATATATATATATATATATATATATATATATATATAGTTAGATCGCTGTAGGGTATATTTTTGAAAAAGAACAAACTCACACGTATCTAACTGAAAATGTTAGCTCTCACTGATTTGACCGCTTTCAAATAAGTATCGCCCATATATAATATTAACATAATATAATATATGGCATTGCAGAAAACGCAAGAATATATATAGCTTGTGAGGTGTAACTGCCTTCTCCGTCATTCTGAGGTAAATATAGAAAATTTGGTTACTGCGAAATAACGATAGGTTATATTTTTGAAAAAAAAAGTAAAACGGTTTAAATTCGAATCGTTTAACTGTCATTTTTTTTTGCATTCAGTATATTGGGAAAATTGTAAATCATACTGACATCCCATTTTAAGTTATATATTTACAATAAAAACATAATCATATTTTGAAATTTCTAAAGAGTAAATTCATTCAACAGAATTGCCATTGGTATTAATGACGGACTGCAGACGAATTCGGCAGATTAATTCGTAAGCCTTCTGATAGGTTCTTATTTGAGGTTGCCGCGAGAATGCCAAGCAGTGCTGCACGCCTTTTCTAAGTTTCTTACTGGTTGAATTCAGCATCACGGTGCTTTTTTTCTCACAGACGGTGAATAACTGACCATACTACATTTTTCAGTAAAACAAATCCATGCAAGCTAGTCGGATTTACTATTCTACACTGTACCTTCTCTCGAATTTAAACTTTTTTTCGTGACGTATTACTATTTGTATCCCTTAAAATTTGAAAGGTTTTTATTTAATAATTTGCTTCTCCCTCATTGTCGTTTGGACCCTAACATTATATATATATATATATATATATATATATATATATATATATATATATAATAGTTAAAATACGTTAAAATACGGTACAAGACATTAAAATTTCCCTTCTCAGATCCCATGCGCCGATGGCTTAGGGAGGAGAAACTCCAACTGACACGAAATCGGTCGAGTTTCGATCCCGGCCAGCAAATGGATTTGTCTAGCTATACTGATGAGCTGTTATACAGCGAAACGGGCTTGTATGTGGATGACTAATATATTATGCTCTCATTACGATTGAGCTCTCTGGAGAAGAAAATTTTAAAAACAGTTTCCACTTCGGCTACAATGCGTGACTCTTCAGAAATGAATTGAGTTCTCTCGGTGACTGGCGTCTGTATACACTGCTTACATACAAGACTTTAAAATTTCCCTTCTCTGACCCCATGCGCCGATGGCTTAGGGAGTAGAGACAACAACTGAAACCAAATCGGTCAAGTTTCGTTCCCGGTCAGAAGAAAGTGCATATGTCTAGCCACACTGATGAGCTGTGATACATCGAAACGGGCTTGTATGTGGATGAATAATATATATATATATATATATATATATATATATATATATGGAAAAAATTAAGTTTATCATATATTACACTAAATCCACTACATCCAATTCATTCGTCCGCAACGACTCCTCCCCCACCGTTAGCGAGTTGCAAAAAACCAATGTAGTTTCCCTTTCGAGAATGTATCTCTAACAAACTAAATAATATCTACATTGGCCATACTGCCAACTCGTTCTCACGGCGTCTTACGTTACACTTTAAATGACAATTCAAACATATTCCGACATTTAAAACAACACGGTTATGTACGCACACTTCTCAGAAAAACGCTCGTTGAAAATACATGTATACTTAGACAAGTAAATAATAAACGGAAACTCAAATCCTTACATCAAACAACTTAAACCTGGCTTGAATACGATAAATCCTGATATCTCAACTAACATACCTAAATGCCTGTAATCGGATCGAGAACCACACCACCACCATTTTGTCACTGTTTGCGGCCATTCACCACGGTAAAAATGGACTTGTCCCTTGATTTAATTTTCTTTATTAAATTCCACTTTGTTAATAGGTTAAATGTTCTATGTTCAATATATGTTAATGTTTATTCTCTGATAATGGCTTATGTAAGCCGAAAGCTTAGACCTGATATAAAAATCCACAATTATTGTGATTTCTTATTGTCTTTTAATGATAGCACCATCAAGCTTATCAGACGATACGACCGGATCCTACACAAAATAAATAGACAAAACTTGTCTACATTATTAAACGAAACATGTATTAATGAAAAGATATATATATATATATATTGCTAAGAATTCGTAAAAATATATTCTAAAGTTTAGCGCTTATAATTCTGTTATGTGACCCTAGCCTCTGTCAACAAATAACAACTGCGTCACTTCCGGAAATGTAGTCTAGAGGCAGTTAACCGTAGTCGCATGCCGTCTTGAGACATTCGAGACACAGTGCAACTGGAGATATCGGACGTACACATCTATCTGCTGACTACTAACACTCTTTTTATAGATTTTCTGTTATTCTAATACACAGGTAAAAAAAAACCACCTTCTTGTTTCCATATCTTTTCTTCCTAACAGGCCACAACAGACGCTTTAAAAAACGATACAAAAATCTCTGAATTCAATTTATTAAAATTACTACAAATATTACGATTTGATATTATTTCTATTACTTAAATGCTTGGACGGGAGGTAATGATAATGTCAACTTATCATTTCTCAGTACGTATGTTGTTTAAAATAACACTGCTGGCAGTACAATACTAATAAGTTTAGGTATCCACAGAACGTCCCGTGAGTCAGAAAGATTAGTGGAAACACTCTCGAATGTGACAAATACATTAAAGACAACATGAGTTTTTGCCTATTAGATTTGCCCAGCCAGATTCTAGTAGCATCTCTTCATGTTATTCAATCCCAAGGTTGTTCAAAGATGTTCTGAACCTATCAATGACTGCTCTGTTGCCCAAAAGGAATATTGTCATCCAAGCGCTTGTTTATCAAGATGGTAATTTTCAAAGTGAATTTCACTTGCTTGCTCTCTTCTGCCTACGGTGGCGAATTCTTGCAATTTATCTGTACATTTAAATTTTTAAAAAATAAGAATATAATATCATAAATATTATTTTATGGGATGACTACACAGAAGTAATTCTCCTATAATATTCTTGTATAATATTCGCTAATTAATTCTCTTGTCATTTTCTTGAACAATCACATTATTTTGTCTGGGTATTTTAAACAATTTCTTAGGTTATTAAAAAAATCAAACTTCATAAAATATATCAAACTACAAGCACTCACAACAACAAAAAAAAGTCTTTAATATTCTGAATACCAAGTCGGCAACGATCACATTACAGATTCTCTCCTGTATTTTGTCAAGAACTCCCAGGAGAATAGCAGAGGCATCTGAGCAGATGTGGCAACAGTATGCAATACACGTTGCTTCACAGTTTCCTAGTGGTCCATATCAACAAGTGCATTTGGTTGACTTTTGCCGTTACAAAATCCTATGTTAAGGTTTTTTTTTCTTTTCCTAGACATTTCCTAGATACCAAACAAGAACTAACTAGCTGATAATATAAAGCCAGCACGATAATGCCAAATTTTAATAATAAATCTTTCACCATTTAAGAAATTATTGTACATCCAGTGACTAGATGAGATAAAAAAGACAAATTTGAGGTTTGGGAAACTTTGGATTCATCACTGTAACCAGGCAGGTATACATATGTTGTCAGGGAAAATTAAAACAAGACAATATGTCATCCGATGAACAGAAAATGGCTGGAAGAAATACAGTGAACTGTGGAGAACTTTTTCTTTAACATTAATTTCAAACATATAGAAATATTTGTGGGATATTAGTTTGTCAATAGTTTTCTATTAATTAATTGAAATGGTAAAATTTCATGTCTAAAAATTCGAAGAATAATTAACATTTAACTATTCGCAAAAATTTAGTTTAGTTGTTTTCTGCTTAACGATCTATCAATTAATATAGGGTTTTTTAAGTCCAAGTAAATGTTTTAAATACTGGTAATTTTTTTTCATTATGTATATGTGCTGTTACAACAATTCACGGTCAGACTTTCGGCGACCAAATAGGATATTCCACTCCATGAACTTGTGTGTGAGGAGAGATATTAGTAACCCGGTGGAACGGAAAATAAGACCTAAAACGCTGGCATAACTAGATGTCTCGATAAAGCACTCACGAGAAGGAAACTGGAAACCACTACACCATTATTCCTAAGAATGATCATGGCTTTGAAAAATCAATATATAATATATAAAACCTAACCATGTGAAGGGGGTTCAGTCTAAAGGAATGAATTCCTTACTCAATGAAGTCTTACATGGGCAACAGGTGTCACCTGACAGTCATCCATTGATTGTAAGCGCAAACGGAGTAAAGCGGATAGAATTCCTCGGAGCTGATCTTTAGGCCGAAAAGACCAATGTGATCAGCAGATGTCACTAAACCGTTATCATATGATTGATCGCATAAAAAAATTACGTTATGAAACATGTAACGTTGAATATCGGTAAATATGTCAAGCAGGATATAAGGTAGTCAAACAACGAAGATTTCGTCAGTGACAAACACAGGATAATATACACAGGCAGTAAAAATAATGAATATGAAGACGACTTAATATGAAACCAATACATAAAGAAATGAGTTCTAGGGCACTGCCAATTATCCAAAAGGTTTCTCGTGGTAAAACTGAAAGGAAATCTTTTTAACATCGCTCTTGTTGTAGTGTATGCACCGACAACGCAAAGCCCTAAGGAGAATCTTTCTAGTCTATACTGGACAACGCCAAATTTCAATATAAAATATAAAAAATTGTCCTGGGAGACATGACTACCGAAGCAGCCAAACAGAGAGAAATATTGGCAACTCCGAAGAAGAAAAGCGCAATAATCGAGGAGAAAAATGCGTCGAATGGTGCACAGCAAATGACCAGGACATGTCAGACACCTGTATTAAAACATCTAAGACGATTATGGAATTGGAGAAAGCCAAATCAACTATATAACTACAAAAATGAGGTTCAGGAATCTAGTCGTTCATCGCAACAATTATCCAAGTGCTGACTGTGGAAGCGACCACATCCCGGTTATATGCAAACTAAGTGTGATACTTCGAGATTAAAGGAGTCTAGTGCAGTAGCCATACAACCCACTCTTGAACAACCTCAATAAGCTTGAAAAATACACGGATGGTGGATAAAAATGCGAGAGAAAAATTGGTAGCGTAAACTTCAAATGATATGCACTAAAGAAATAGTTCATGGAATAAACAACATCGTTTCAAAGCAAAACAAACGCAGGAAAAAAATGAATGCATCACATATGAGTTTCTTTGTTCTTTTCCTAAGGAGGCAAAAACAAAAGACAAAGAACGGAATACAGAAAACTACATGAGGAAATAAGGGGATAATAAATAAAGGGGAAATACAAATGGATCAACGACAAATGTGCAGAAAAAAGTGAGTGGGCATGAATAATAAAGGAGATATGTATAAAAAAGAGAAATAACATAACAAAAATATGCTCCTCAACAGGATGTATAATACCAAAGGTAAGCTCATATTACAGAAATAAAAATACTTCAATTATAGAAAGAGTATATAGGAGATCTCTTCCACGACATTAGACAGCAACCGATGATACGCATATATAGACGGACCGGAAATATTAAAATCTGAACTGAAAGTTGCACTGATCAAACTAAATAGAAACAAAGCAGCAGGACCAAGCGACATTGCAATATAGATGCTGACAGCCTTAGAAGTTTTAATCGTAGAACAATTTGCACAAAAATAAACGAAATCTACAACAATGGCGATATCCTGGAAGACTTTCTTAGCACTGTCAGGCCCAAGAAATGTGCAATCCACCAAGGAATCAGATTAATGAGTCAACAATATTCTGATGAATAGACATTAAATCAGAATTAGTCAAGAGAGAGGAAAGAACACTTCGGTGTCACAAAAACATTGGCACAAGGAGAGCGAAATTTATGCAATATATATGCACTTGTGCTTCATAGTCTACACAAAGGCAATCAACAAAATACGCGAGAAGGTTTTTATGGAGATGTACGGCAACATTGACTTATATGGGAAAGACATTAATATAATCAATAACCTATATTAACAGCAAACTTCTCACAAATGAACAGGAAATGTGTTCAGCTATAATACAAAGAAAGAAATGAGTGTCAAATATGAGTGCTTCTTCTCACCAGATCTATTGAAACGATGTAGCCAGACACTTATGAAAGCTCTTGAAGTCCTCCCAGGATTTGTCATTGGCGGACACAATCTGAACCATATAATATATACGGATGATACAGTGATGATATAAGATACGGAAAAGAAACTACATGATTACATATAAACTACAAGAAAACTGCATGAGCATCAATAAAAAGAGGAAACCAAAACCACAAGGCTGGCTTTACTAAGCACAGAAACTTAGATACCTGGGAAGCGTTTTAACAGAGGACTGCAAGTGTGGTACTCTGATTCCAAGCCATATTTTCATTCAAAGTGGCAGAGTAGAGTACTGTAAATTTCGCTGGAATCAAAGAAAAAATTAATAGATTGTTGTGTAATTCATGTCTTTCAATATAGCAACGAATGCTGGACAATTACACCAAAGACGAAGGAAAGACTTAAACCAACCTAAACATCGTTCTACAGAAGAATGCTGAGGATACCATGAGCTAAACATGTGATCGACGAAGAGATCTGGAAAGATTGAAAACGAAAAGTTAACTGATACTTAACAGCAAGAAAAATAGCTGCGGTTTCTGGGAGATGTAATGGAAAAGGAAGACACAGCGAATCTGATACTCACATGACAGATAGAGGGAAAGAGAAACAGGAGAAGAGAGACAAGGGAAAATAACACGTAACATCTTTTGGCTTGTGTAGATGGATGGCAGAAAAGGTCTTGTTAGGTATAGCAAGAGAAAGAGTCTTACAGCTACAAGGGATAGTAAGATGTGCTGAGCCATAATCGCCTACGTGATATGGGACACCACGCATTGAAGGATGAGAAGTAGAACGAGGAGAAGGTTAGTGATAATTTTGTGTAAAGTTTAGATGATGAAGTGTTTTTATCAGTTATTAAATATTCTGATTTCTAATATAAATTATTTTGTATTTCGTCTCCGATACAATTTATTAGAGTTTACTTTAACTTTTTAGTCTGGATCTTCATGAAGTATAACTCAATATAATTCATATATGTGGCTTCCCTGGGGCTCTTCTCTAAATACTTTCACGGCTTCTGCTCCGATGAACTTAAATCACTGGTGCCCTTAGACATGAATTTGCACGAGATACTAGATTAGCAACTAGGTTTCACTCTTTTACAGGGAAACAGATAAAATGTAACCGCAATTTCTACTCCAACAGCTTCTTTTTTTCGCAATTCCCGCCTGTGGAATTCCCTTCCATATACTTGCTTTCCCAACAACTAGTATCTCCACGAATTTAAATGTAAAGTCAATTAACACCTCTTATCACACTAACTCTCAAACACTCTTTCCAACTACCCAACCCTTATCCTCGGTATCCTCATCCGTCTATCACCCTCCTTCCGACATTTCCTATAACCAACCAGTCTTTCTCATCAGTTTCCCCTATGTAATCCCCTGCGCATTAGTGGCAGTGAAATGCATTGCTTGGGGTGAAATGATTAAAAAAACACTAAGTATTATAATGTAGTAGAGCAGTTTGCATATATTACTTATCTAGTGATTCAAAAAGACTGAAAGATTTTAACAAAGGTGGAACTGTTTAGATATGCAGTCATATTTTATGAATATTTGTATCTTATTCCTGTACTGAAAAATATCCAAGTTAGAGTGATGCTCACTTAAATATTTACCGATAAAACCAATACATTTTTGTATTTTAAACAAACATGAAATTCACTGCAAATTAGAGGCCATTCTGGATGATCACGACTCGAAGAAATTTATGCAAATTCTTCATTCCGTAAAAATTCACTACCAAATAATTGCATCTTTGGTTGTCCAAAATATATTTATCAATGTTTCCGTCCATGAAACGATTGGCATTATTATCCGTGATGTATACAATCATATTCCTGTCCAACCAATCAATTTTAAACTCATTTGTTTAAAAAAGATTATTATTAGCATGTACCACTGAAGTTCGCTTTCATGAGCCCCTAGGTAATATTAAGACTCTAATAGATGATATTGCAATGCGATATTCTTTAATTTATTTCCTTTTTAATTATTATATTGCACATTTAGTAAACAAAATAATTAATGGCACCAATAAACACCGTTTATAAGATTCATAGACGACATCTATACTTTAGCTAAAATCATTGATCAAATCACCAAACTTAAAAACAAATTTGAAAGTCACTGCGTCATCAAATTCACATTAGAACTAAATATTTCAAAATGAATGATATGCAACCAGTGATGGGAAAAATCTACGCAACGGGGAAATAAATAATCTCTCATAAACTAACAGGAAAAGTTGCATGCTACAACTTGTTTGACAATTTACCAAAAAATTTGACGCTACATAATATACACACAAAGAATGTTGGACCTATAAGATTCTGGTCTCAACACTTATCTATCTTATATAATCTCACAACCATAAGTTACTACCTCCTCTTAACGTTCATACAAAGTGTTGGTTATGCTAAATATGCTTATTATCATGGAGTTCATGTGTCGATAATTGTGTTTTGGGGAAACTAGGTCAGTCAGGTAAGTGCCATACGTGATACACGCTTGGGCGATCATGTCTCGAAAGAGACATGACTGACTGGGCAGAAGATTATCCCGCAGTAGGTTGCCATTGCTTTCTGCGGTAGACTGGTTGCCGACCAAGGCTATAGAACCCAATCTGTCCTGCTATTTAACCCATAACTGGAAGGAAGAGACGGATTAATACCTTTCCCAAGGGTATTTGCGCGTAAGTGAATACAATGGATTCACACTAGTGTTGCATGTATAAAGACCGGGATAGAATTTTCTGGCGATTCAGCCGTAACAGTGCCATAGATTGAATCCACTGGAATATACTGCATGGTTCCGAACCGATGTACAAATCTTCTGTGTAATATCACCGATAAAAATTTTATCTCGTTTTGTTAAGCAAACGTATATTTTAGCCTTTTTCTTTTATTAAATGTATCGATCTCAGAATCATATTAGGCTGACAAAACCTCTATTAAAAGTTTCTGTTGTTAAACTAGTTTTTAATATTAATCGTGGAAATTTACGAACTTACTACAGATGTTAATATTAGATTTAAATTTTACTGTATATTTCAACTTGCTAACTTCTAATAATCGGGAAGATGTTCCTGATATATTTGGTAGTCTATAGTATAACTTCATGCTAGAATACAAGCGTTCTTTCTTTTTAAAATTACGTATCCTGATGAAGTGGACGTTTCCTTTCAGGATATTTTTTAAGGCTTTTGTTCATATCTCTATGTTTATGTTCAATAATGCTTCTGTTCTTGTTTGTATTTGACAGCTGTATTTGCGTTTAATTGAACCATCAGAATTTATTGTTGTTGTGTCTCGGGCAAGGCCACATTATTCTTTCGCTTGTCCGGTTGGATTCTTTTACGAGATTTATTCACTTGAATGTTAAATTTTGCTGTGTGGTTGTTTGTTAAAGTTTGCATTCTTTTGTACCTGGTTTGAAGATATTTATATGAAGTGAGTTATACTGAGATATTCTGTTATTAAACATTTGACGTAGTTTTTAAGTATTAATTTCATGTAACATAAGGTCTTAATGAAAATTTCAACAACAAAACAACTATAATCATAGTCAGTAAGCCATAGCAACAATGAGTTAGACTCAAGTTGAGAAAGAAGGGTTTAGAAATACTAAGCCACATATTGCATATTGAGGACAAGATATACAAAAGAATGCAGCGAGCCACATACATGATGACCATGTATAAATAGATTGGGAAATAGGGTGCAGATACTTTTTAAAAAATTACTCAAAATGTGTGTTTAGATGAACTATACTATTTATTTACAGGAATTCCTAACCAATTTCGACACGCCATGATTATTGTGGTAAATTTACATCTCACCATATTCTCTTGGTGAGCCGTAAGTCTCACTCAAGTACCTACTTACTACGAATCATTTCTTTGTACAAGCGAGTCTTAAAAAATGGAATTCGCGATCAATTCAATCCTAACCTGTTCCTCTTTAAGGTTAACAATTAATGTTTACATATATCTGCATAAGTTTTGTCTTTTACACGCTTACCCTCTTCCATGATTGAAGTACACACACACACACACACACACACACACACACACACACACACATATATATACATATATATATTACATTATATATATATATATATTACATTATATATATATATATATATTACAATATATATATATACGTATGTGTGCGAGTCTGTGTGTGCGTGCGTGGTAACACATGTAATAACGCACTTTAAAGGAAACGAATGAAATGCTTCTAAAATATATAATTTACGAGGGTAAAATATGTACCGTATTGATGAATGACTACTGTCGAGCGTTCTTTTATATTTTCCCATTTTGAAAAGGTAATTATCCTTTGATGTGATCATCAGTTCTAATGCTTTAATCATATCTTCCTTATTGGAGATTGTTTTATTGCGTATGTAAGCTCACATTGCTTTAATGTGATAAACTGCAGGATAATTATCAAGGAAAAATGGTGAATGGGTCAAAATATGATAATTCAGGCTATGCAAGTTTTCGACATTCGATTAAGAAGTGTGCGGCCGTGAGATGTCCTGCAGTAAAACTGGGCCATCTGTATTCAGAATTCTAATTTTTGTATTTTTCATTTTCGTCAATACACTAAATTTCTCTACATTACGAAATCGTTTTTATTTTTTTCCATTGAGGCAGAAAGGAATAATGAAAAACTAACTGCTGTACATTAAGCCTTAACTTTTTTGAGCGACAATGGAGATCATTGGTATTATTTGGGCGATTCACTTGGATCTTAGAGTTCTTACTGTTGTTATTTTTCATCGCATTTCATGATTCATATAGAAATGGTATTTATTGCCAATTTTTACACATACTCTAAGAAAACTCGATATTGAGTTATTGGAACGTTTTTCATTGGATGTATGTAACCATTTTCATTTGATCTAATTCAATCTTTCATATCTAACCGCACAATGAAAATCGTCTCGAATGTACATGCCTCCACATTCTATTGCACAAACGCTGGTGTCCCCCAAGAATCTATCTTAGGCTCGAGGCTCTTCGTGATCTTCAGAAATGATCTCCCAGACGTAATTAAGTCCCAAGTAGGTATATACGTATATGACATTACAATTTACTCCCGCATCAGTAAGAAATCCGGCAAGGTGAACATAACCACGCTGCTGATCTTGAGAGGGATTTGCACTCATTGGTGGAGTAGGATAAGAACTGGCTTGTAAATTTCAAAACAAAACCGCTATCTGTCAGCCAGCACAGGAAACCTTTTCTGCCCCCATAAGCATAGACAGGGCAAATCTACCTCGGAGAAATATTCTGCGCCTCCTCGGTCTTAAACTATCTTCCCATATGAAGTAAAATCAATACATTGAGTCATAGCTAAATCCACTGATACGAAGTTTTGATCATTGTTTCGGGTCAAAAGATTTTTCCGCCTCAATACATCTTGCACATAACAAATAAACGTACCGTCCCTGCATAGAATCCTGCTGTCATGAATGGTCAGGCGCCCCTGCTGCTTCTTTCAGGGTTCTTGACAGGCGTCAAGCGAGAATGTGTAATGTGATAGCTCCTGATTTGCCGTTCGACTCGAGCCAGTTTCTCACCGGCGGGATGTGGGTTCCCTCTAATGTACAAATATTTTCATGACTTATGCTCTAACGAACTTAAGTCACTAATGCTCCTGCCACAAGTATTTACACCTGCAACCAGATGAGCAACAAGGTCCCACCCATTTACAGTTTGATCAGTTAAATGCAGCCGACAATTCTACTTCTCAGCTTCTTTTCTCGGATTTCCCGCCTGTGGAACTCCGTTCCATATACTTGCTCTCCTGACGGCTACAGCCTCTAGGAATTTAAATGCAATGTCAATACGCACCTCTTATCCACTCGACTTCAGTTCTTTCTACTTCAGCCTGTATATCTTGTTCTTCACACCTGTGTTCCCACCCTTCTCTTACCCTTTCTCTGACACCCCATGTAAGTAGTTTGTCTTTTTCTTACTCTACCACTATGTAAACTTTTACTCTTATGTAGCCCACGACGAATCAGTGGCAGTGTAGCCTTGCTTAGGGTGAACTGATAAAATAAATGTAATGTTCCGATGCATGAATGGTCCTTTCTTCCAGATTGTACTCATAGACTAAATCGTTTTTTTATAATAATTTTTTTAATGTTATGAGTTACAATATTTTGAAAGAAAATTATCTGGAAATAAAAGTTTCGTGAATGAATCAAGATCTTTTAAATCAGTCAGTTAAGTGCCATACGTGATACACGTCTGGGCGATCATGTCTCGAAAGACATGGCAGAAACTTTCACGCAGTAGGTTGCCATTACATTCTGCGGTCGACTGTTTGCCAAGCAAGTCTATAGAACACAATTTGTTCTGTTATTTGACCCATATCTGGAGGGAAGAGACGGATTAATACGCTTTTCAATTGTATTTGCGTGTAAGTGAATGCAAACTCATTCAAACGTTCTCTTTTTCTCGTTCCAAGCCGATATTCACTGCACCACAACGCAGGTTTTGTATATGACAAGGGTTACTATTAGACGACCGAACCAACAAAATCATGCACAATTTCATGCGTCACAACCTAATAGAAACAAAGTAACGTAATTTAAAAAAGGGCAGTCATATAATGTAATTATTAGATTTCCACTGCAAAAGAAATAATGGATTTTAAAAAGATACATTTTTTACATATAAAACTGTCAAGAGGGACAACGACAGTCATAAGAAATGATAGATTAACAAGCCAAATAATTCATATGAGTTAAATATACTATTAGTATAAATTATTTTCAAGTTAATTTAAAAATGCATGTTTCAGAGCTTACACCATTATTTATATTACATTATACAATATATTAACTGTATCTACAAAATCTGGTCAATTCCCTCGTAAAAATCATGAGCTTACACCACTTTCCTATTTATTCTGCTAATAAAAATATAACGATAAAATGTTTTTAAATTCCAGAATTATGTTTTATAAGCAAAATAATAAAATCCAACCTTGTTCTATTTGTATCTTATTCTGAAAATATTAATCTTGGCAGGGCCTAAAGGTATAGAATTAGGGAAAAGGAAGTGTTTGTTGCACTATTGAAGGCATTCTAATATAAAATATTACAAACATCTGGTATCTTATGATGCGTTTTCATTCGAACGATTTGTCATTCTGGTAATCGACCAATGATAAAGTTTAATATATCCACACATCCAATAATTTTGCGGAACGATGACACCAACCATGAAAACTCTCACAAAACATTACACAAATATATCACGATTCCCTTCATACCGCTAAATTTACTAAATATCTATTGTTTTGTAACGAAACTTATGACTTTTACTTAATTCCGTTTTCTTTTATTTTACTTTTTTTTTGTAAATTTCTCTCACGCTAATAGAAGCTTACTCATCAGTTACTTAATCTGAGATTCTTTTATGAGATATCTGTTCTATATCATATTACATTATAACGGATGGCACTGAATGTCATCTAAACATGCTCTGCACATTTTTCTAGCTGTGTAAATCAATTCACTTCAGCCTTTAATCAATGAATAGCATTACGTTATAATAAGAATTAAATAAACTCTAGATACAAGTTCTTGCTGTGTTATGTCTTTTGTCAATATACTATCTGAGAGATCAATGAACTAGCAGAACTTTCTATAATCACTGCCTATACCATTAGGTTATTTAGTTTTTCATTAGAATGTCGTCGGAAGTATTTTACAGCACGATGACACTATTTTGTAATCAACAATTTTACCTTATCTCACTTTTGGGGCATTATTGTAAAGTTAGTTGCTCTATCAAGAATGAGCGAATGAATATTTCATTTAACAGTGGTTTGTGATCAGTAGAAAGACACCATTTTGAAACAGACTCATGCTAATACACACACACACACACACACACACACACACACACACACACACACACACACACACATATATATATATATATATATATATATATATATACGAGATTAAATTTATAATCTTCTCGAAAACTATCGGACGAAGGAACAAATGGTTGCAAAAAATGAAAGAGTTTAGGGCATGAAAGACAGTCAAAAGTGTTCAGACCCAAATCAGCACGATGCCCAAAGAAAAAACCCGACACGAGCAATCATTTAACAGAAAGCGCTCAATACAAAGTTAGAGCAAACTAAATAAATAGCACCTAATGAGCCAGACGAACCTACTTAGGTTTCACCTAATCGGGTCGTCAGGGAAAGCTGACAAGTGTACAAGTGTTAATTTATGTCGTCGTGACGCCTTTTATGAAAACGCAGATATAAATTAACATTTGTACACTCATTGTCGTGTGCAGAGACACACACACACACGAGCGCTCGACCACTAGGGCTCACATAAGCATAACTGCATATGAACAATATGGGGCTTAGCATATATATGTATATGTATGACGTTTTGTAAATGCATACACATTTGATTGGTGTGTAGTGTATCTACCGAGTATGATGGCAGAGGTTCTGTGTATTTTCATCGATGTGGTTATATATTATTTTACGATCTGTGGAGTTTTAATCATGTACGTTTTATTTTTAGTGTGTGTATTTGCGTAATTATATGTCTGATTATGTATATTTGTCCATGCACTGAAATATGATCGTGTCTGCCATGACATCATTCAAGGCTAGTGATCTTACGAATCCTCTCTGACTGTATCCAATATTGTGGCAATTCAGTATAAATCCAAATAGAGCTTTAAAATTTAACAGACAAATTGACAAGTCGATAAAAACAAAATTTTGAAATTTGTACATGTATATATGCGTGCGTATATTAATCTTTATATGTGTCTGTTTGCCAGTGTATATGAATATACTCGTCTATTTTCCCATGTGTAGATGTTTGTAGGTTGATTTATGTGTGCGTTTTTTCTCTTCCTCGTCTAATATATGAATACCTTTCTAAATCTCATAAATTGTTAAACTTAGAAACTTTTTTATAATCATCGCAATAAATTGAGGTCAGCATTATTAATTGACTATTAGATCTATTTATATAGATTTAATAGTCAATTAATAACGCTGATCTCAATTTAATCAAATAGTAACACTAATGCCTCCCCAAAAAATACTCTGCTCACATATTCTCTAAATTAGAAGTTGCTTTATTTTGATTGGTCTACATTTTACATACAACAATGCCTCCCTGATTAAAGGGGTTTTGCTTGTTTTAACCTTTTAAAGCCCTTCAACTTGAAATAAACCTCATCACTTGATAAGACACAAGTGTCGAAACAAAATAGCTACTTTTGTAGTGATATTATAACATATTCATGTTATAATTTCTGAATATATATATATATATATATATATATATATATATATATATATATTAATTTACATTTATAAAGGATAGAATATCAGTAATTCAAAGTCGAACATGTTAGATGAAAACACATGCAATATCGCTAGTAATGAAAATAACAAATAAAGACAGACAAGAATAAAATACATAGGTAGCAGATGAAATTCTCATAACGGATGAAAAAAAGAAAAATACATTGACAAGAAATAACGAAGTATGTAGTATAGGACGGTAAAGATTAGACAGAAATGCAAACAGGCAAAAAATTAATGGATATGTCGATGACAGAAACATTACGTAACATATAGTATAGAGGCATAACAATTAAAGAAATAACGGGACACAAAACATGTTCTTGAGAAAAAATAAACCATACCTATAATAAAACTAATATATAGGTGTTCTCTTTCACGACAACGGAGAAAACAATACTATAATGCACATTAATTGATAAAACAAACAATATACAAAATTTAACTTATACCAGAAAGGACTATGATAAATTGAAAAAAGCAGCATGCCCAGGTACGAAGATAAGAAACACTTTCAATTTGAAAAATTTAGGGTTCTATGTGTGTCTTCTTCTTCTTCTTCTTCTTCTTCTTCTTCTTCTTCTTCTTCTTCTTCTTCTTCTTCTTCTTCTTCTTCTTCTCCTATCGTTACAGTTTAGGATACAGCCCTACCAGGATAAATTTTGAAGGTGAATCAAATAAGTTTTACGTAGTATATTTGCTCAGTTAACACCAGGACATATCATATTCTAAGGATACTTAACGACTAAAGATAGAGTCCCGGTATTCTCTGGTAATTAACTATAGCTTGGAAGAAAATGGTATAGATTTAAACTTTCTCACGTTTGTTTGTGCGTAAAAGAAATCAACTTCTTAACACATGTACTTTTGCAAATCAAATAAAAATGAAGCAAATTAGGAAAACGTTTTATTGCACGAATAAAGAGACATCCACAGGACAAAGGAAAAAAGAATAAGCATATTACACTGTGCATGATATATCATGGTCCAAATGTGTGCAACATAAGCTTTCAAAAACATAAAAACCACAAATTGAACAATAACATTAAAATACAAATATAAATCATGATTTTTTAACGCAACGTAAGACCAATATTTGCATGTAAGTCTCATACATGACACCAAATTTGTTCATAAATGAGACATATTCACTGTGTCGACAACTGATTTCTTATATTAGTAGTTAAATTGGCTACGAATGAATTAAACATGATTAGCTTTCATCGTTGATGTTGGACTGACGCAAAAAATTACAAACAAAGAATTGTACAAATTAGCAGATACTGCATTAGTTGATACTTTTTAACAGCAAAATTAAATTCAACGCGACGAAAACATTATGACACAATGAAATGAAGATTCTGATGCCTCATACTAGTTGAAAAAACAGGTAACAAAGAAAATTCTCACATATACCGGAAAAAAGAACTATCAATGAGCGGAATTCTTCTCTATGGAAAATTGTTATAACAAAAACATTGTTATAAACATAAGCTGAATCTATCACCAGTTGTTCGAGAAAAAATTCCGATTGTTCCTTTATGAAAAAACGGCTAATATTAGCATTACCATTTTGCAATGCTAAGCTTATTTATTACCTTCAAAATACGACATTCATGATTTCTACATAAAGTGAGTTTTGCATTTCCTTGGAAATTTTTTATTGAGTTATAAAAATATTCAACTAGTGGGAGGAAAATAAATGGACAGCTGCTTTATATTGAACAAGACAGGGCGAAAAATTAAACGAAAAATGTTGATTGCTGATTGAGATGCATCGGAATTATGAAACATCAAACGAAAGTTCGGATGAAGGAAAAATAGTATAAGAGTCGATATTACTCCAAATATAATTTAAAGGCAACAAATAAAACGTACAGGTCGTTTGCGTGAGGCGGCCAGTAGATCAGGCAAAATTATTCAGTAGAGAGATGAAAGGCTACCTACAAAACGAATTGAATATCGTCTGCAAATCATCCCAAAAGAAATACCCAAGAAGGCAATAAATATGCGAGCTAGAATGTTAATGTTTAAAATCTAGTCGGCTGAATAAGAAATAGGAAAAATTCACGTTGTTCAATTGATATATTCTGAAAGTTCACTTTGTTGTTGAAGGATGACCTCCCTCATAATGCAGATAATATACTTCCTTCACTGTGTATCAGGGCCTTAAATGCTAATTGTCAGATAGTTTTTTTCATAGCTAGAATGACTCTAAATGCTGGGACATTCTGTTAAAACATTACAGAATTTGATATATTTCCAATAACTTCATTATAGATATAAGGAAGCAAACTGGATTATGAATAAAGTGTTCTGTTGGATACATAAAGCCATGTAAATGTACAAATTTTACAGAGCCGACTTAAAGTAAAATATTTAACTAGATTTGTCGTTTCACTACAGAATATACTCGAAATTCATCGAAATTCATTCATATCTTTTACTTTGGTTGAAAATTATTAAATAAATATTTATATTTTAGTTTCCGATATTTGGCTTTTCAAGGTCACTAAAATTTAGTACTATTTCGTGTATTGTAAGATGTTTCTCTCTTAATATTTGATTAATCAGTGTGAACATTCAGCATCTACTTTGTCAAAATGCTTATGTGATATGGGTTCTAGTGACAGTAGTTGAAACATATTGTGAAGTCAGCTTTGTCAATTGGAAATGTTCTTTGTTTGTGCTTTTCTGTTATCATGCTAGAAGATCTGATGAAATAGAATATACCTTAAAATCTGAGGAGTATATACGCATATGAATTTAGATCAACCGAGGTTATTTAAGAAGAGATATATTAATCAAATTTCGTATTTTTATATTGTTACATTTTGGCGTAGAGAGGAAACAAGAACAGAGCTCATTCATGTTCATATATCGAATAATTTTAGAAAGTATGATTTGTTAATTTCACTTACTTATTTTTTCTTGGTTATATGCATGTGCCATCACTGGTTATATTTACATCAAGCATCAAGTTGTCAGTTTTTGTATGTCTTACTACTTGGATCACTTGGTAAAAAATAATTTCATGCAAATATCACTGTTGTAAAGCTAAACTGTAAATATCAAGATTTAGGACATTATATATATATATATATATATATATATATATATATATATATATATAAACCAGAGAGAGAGAGACGGAAAGAGACAATAACACCGATAGAAAATAATACGATATATATATTTTTTTTAATAGTTGAATTGTGGTGCGCTTCATAAAATCCAACGAAGTGTTTACACTTTGGCATTTTTACAGGATAACACCTATATTCCATATACGCATTCATGTACGTGTGTGTGTGTGTGTGTGTGTGTGTGTGTGTGTATGCGTGTTATTCAAGTTAAAATAAATTAATAAAATAAGTAACTTATTTTTCACGATTTAGAATTCGCGATACAATATCGTTTACTTCACACTTGTCACATATATATATATATATATATATATATATATATATATATATATTCATACATGTACGTAGACGTTTGTGTCTGTGAACCGTTATATTCCCATGTAATCGATTTTTCTTTGTCTCGTCTTTTAATGTAATTTTACATATTCATATTTAATTTTTCATTAATTCGATATTCGGAGCTAATTTTGTTTCAATACTTAAATTTATTTACAATGCTCTCTGTAATATTCCGATGATTTAATTGCTACGTAATTGAATTTCTGGATATGTTTGTTTTTACATGTTCTTACGCAACATACCAAATCTGATAAAAATGTCTTCACTACATTGAAATTATCTAACCAATATTATATAGTTCATTTTTAAAATGTCCTATGAATTATATATATGAAATCAAATATGGACAAAATTCACACACACGCACGCACACACACACATTATATATATATATATATATATATATATATATATATATATATATATATATATATATATAAAGTCATCGCAGACAGACCTGTTTCGCTGTATCACAGTTCATCAGTATGGTTAGACATCCTATTGCTTTCAGATGGGCTTGAAAATCGACCGAATTGACATCAGTTGGCGATTCTACTCCTACTATGGGCGCTCGAGAGAAGGAGGCAGATTTATAGCGTGTGAAATACCATCTAAACATACGCCAGTAGATAAGAGTGTTCTAATTCATTACTGAATGAATGATGTGTAGATGCTAGACTAGTTCCTGTAGAAATGCCTTTTTTATTTTTATATATATATATATATATATATATATATTTATATATGCATGTATACATATGGATAAACAGTAGAAAAAATCATATATATATATATATATATATATATATATATATATACAACATACATATATAAAAAGAGAGAGACAAAGCGAGACGGAGAATGGAAGAGAGAACGAAAAGAAGAATATTTTATAGTCTAATTAATAACTATTTTGAAAAATAAAAACCAACAGGTTAACAAATTTGGCAATACAATTATTAAATGACGTAGACAAATATTTTCACGCCGACATTTTCGGGTACGCCTGTGTCTTTGTTTTAACAAGACTAGAAAGAACCAATTAAGAATGACTTACTCTTCTGAAGAATGGTGTGTTTTATTTGTTAAAGGACTATCTGTATAAATTATATCCTCTTAATAAACCAATATCTCAGTTTAATTCCTCAATATATCATTTTACTTTGAACATATATTTCAACTCCGATTTGCATCTTTCTTGTCGGCTATTAAAAGAAAGTACTAAAAGCAATCATTTGATGTCATTATATTTATGCAATGTTAGGATAAAGTGTTTAGTGACAGAGAAATATTTGTTGTTATTATTTTTAAGGTTATTGAATCGAATATATTATATTAACCGTCCTATTAAATTTACAAGTTCACTATGTTTCATTTAAATTATTTATGCACACAAATATACATGTGTGTGTGCATGTGTGTGTGTGTGTGTACCTATTTGAGAACGTTTCAGAAGGCTGACATGTTACCGAATCCTTAAATGCTTTTCCAGCTAGTCTGGAGTAGAAGCAACATAACTGTCAAGCGAAAGAAAACATATGGGATGTTTGTTTTAGCTCTGCCGTAATGTGCTTAAAACCTAGTTTGGTTAGCAAGTATTCATAATGTGCACCATCTGCCTTAATACAAGCGTCACATCGACGTCTTATGGAATCGCGAACACGCTCTCAAATTGTTGGCGTGTTTCGTATTGTCTGTCACCCAACTACAGTTCGGTTGCTAAGATTGTTCGCATCATCAACCGGAGACGAATACACTAGTCTTTTGAAATGGTTACATGGGTAGAAATTAAAAGAATTTATGTCTGGTGAGCGTGGAGACCATTCAATTAGTCTACTTCTTGCTATCCCCCGACAAGGGGACATTTGATTTCAGTACCTGCTGTTTAGGTGACTGAAGTGTCCCGGATCACCATCATGCATGAAGTGCAGTTGTTGACAAGTAATCATTAGAACATTATCTATGTAATTAGACATTTTTTTAAGAAAAAATTTGTAAACATTACCTTTAAGCCTTTTCGGAGTTACATGAAGTTTAATAAAATAACACCATCAAAATCAGCCCAAATGTTGAATGAGAATCGCAGTTTGTGACGTGATAGAACTATTGCACATGTATTTCACATTGACATACATGCTGATTGTAGAGATTGACTTTTTTATCGAATGTAAACTGTGCTACATCTATGAATATAACGAAAACAGGAACGTTTGGAAAATAATTGCTGTAAGAACCGTTGAGAGAACAAAACTTGTGCAGAGTTATCTCCTGGTGACAATTTCTGTGAACGTTCTAGATGATATGTGTACACTTCATGCTCTCGCAATACTCTTCGCATGGAGAATAGCCACTTAACCAATGCAACTGTCGTGTGTTGATTTCAGGAGTATCATGAACAATATCCAATGTCTGATTTTTAAACAGGCGTCGAAGGCCTTGGTAATCCAGAGTACAAGGTTCGAAGATTCCTTTGTTCACAGAGATGGCAATGAATATTCACAAATTTTTCCATATCGGGACCTATACTCTTAGATTTGACGAGCTTTTACAGTGTTACTGTCTGCCAAACCACACAAGAAGTGGGTATCTGCTCTATTCTGATTTGAGAACATGTCTCATCAACATGCATTATTAACAGTCCTCCCGAAATATTTCTCACGGAAGAAACAAAGGGGAGGTCCTGTCGGATTGGAGGCAAAAAGCGATCTCACTAGATATCTATTCTGCTGATTAGAGAATTGTGTGCGACCTCGGAAAGATAATGGTATAATATTGGACACATATTGAAAAGCCTATCGGTCAGAAACAAATCGGTTCTGGGCATATATTCACAGGGAGATTTCCATTAATTACATATAAGGAACACAGTTCTGAAATTACATAATCTATTTTTGAAACACCCAATTTGTGTGTGTGTGTGTGTGTGTGTGTGTGTGTGTGTGTGTGTGTGTGTGTGTGTGTGTGTGTGTGTAAAAATTGGTGTTGTTCTTTTGTTTTAAAAGAAGACTTATATTAAAGAATTAAAAGCTCGGTAATTAATTTAGACGCAATTTTTATCGTTTTAAATTTCCGCTGTTGCCATTTTTAAAACTTTTAAAAATATTTACTTCATATTTTGTACAATACATTTCTCTGCGTCGAAAATTTCAAGATACAGTTGATTCGATAGTCTAACCCAAATCCAAAGCGGAAAAATTAGGGAATTTTCACTTTTGACATTTTACGATATTTATGCATCCTATCCGCTTTCATACACTCATCAATTCGACTATCTTTGCTTCCATCCTTCTACGAAAATGGGATGTGTATACTTTAATATGTGACTCTTTGGGCAAGACAGCCTAAACGTTATCGGTGTTTGGCACCTTCTGTCTTATAATGTTTCTTTTAATGTATTTTTTTAAATTGCTAGACTAACTATATAATTATTTTCCTGTTAAAATAACTTTTGTCAATATCGTCCACTTTTATGCTTGTCATCAACTTCTTTTTTTTAATTTAATTTTTTTAGAGTTATTATTATGCTGTCGGAGAGTACGCGCATACGACTCTGTATACATACTACAGATTAAGTGAAAAATTTATATTTATTTCATCAAAGGAGTATTTGATTTACATCGTGATGTTGAACGGATATTTTTTACTCTTATTTGAAAACGTAATTCTTCCTACCTTCTTGTCTTGCATTTGGTGCGTGTAACCACCTGTAGCTATAATCGGCCCTAATGTCACTATTAATCTGGATTATATCTTTAACTGTTTCAGGATGTGCAAATAGTTCCTCAGCTTTTTGCCATTTTAATGCTAACTTATTGTATCTTACGAAAGCAAATTACGTGTTTTTTTACTGTAATGAATATAATTTATCAGGGAACTCTCTTCAGCTTTTAGATACTTTCAATCAAATGCTGAATATCATATCCCATAACCAAAATTAAGGTTACAGAAACAAATTTGTCATAAGTATATAAGGTGTTTCACTCAAAGATTCAACCTGAGTTTTCCCAATGATGTCATTTAATTCTTTTGGCAAAGAGTGCCTGTTATTATTAAAATGATTCAACATTTGTAAAAACGGTTACTATAAACTAAAATGTAAAATTTGATTCCTGATAAATTGATTAACTTAAGTTTTGAACATTGAGCTCTTAAATAGTAGTCTACAAGCTGAAAACATTTTGAAAATGACATTCTAATTCAGACTGCTGTTGATAATACTTTAAAATAGAGTTCAATATTATAAATGCATTAACATGCCAATATTGCTGTCTTGGAAATTTAATTCCACTCAGATACACATCATTTGGTTCTATTTATGTTTCATGAATATCTGAATTTTCGCTGGAAACACATCGATAAAGAAGTGAAAATGTAATGGAATGGAAATAGTATCTTGTTTCTATTAGTAGTAGTACTATCTACATTTATTTTGTTGTAAACACTTTTCCTTTTGTGTCCCAACCAGAGACCTAAAGTGAGAAATGGCTTATTTGACATTTTAAATTGATTAACTTTGTAAAAATCAAATAAATAAAGAAAACTTTATCACACACATTTTTATATATTTGCAGTTATTTCTTAATGTGTTAACTTATTAAGAACATATTATGTATTTCTTTAAGAAATAGGCCACCACGAAAGAATTCAATGATTTTTCCCTTTTTCCATCAATCTGAGATCTCTAAATACGACTGAAAATATTTATGTCGCCCATATACGAGATTTATTAGACATACAATTCAAGATCCTAGGACATCGATAGTCTTTTTAAGATTTCAAAATACATTGCACTCTTTATAGATTGGTATGTCAATACAAAAAATACATTCTATTTTTGTGATCTTTGATTAATTTGTATGCGTATATTGAAGATACCATGATATTGTTTCAGGTGTTATGTCAGCAAGCGAGTCTAGGTGATGATCATATCAATTTCTTGCAGTTTTTAAAAGATCCATATTATTTAATACACTATTAGCCCACTTAGCCATGCAAGGTTTTTGTATGGAGTGAATGCTAATACCATTCAAATAGAGACAAAAGGGTCAATTTATTCTGGGTATTTATCAATGATTCTGCATTTTGAGTGTACGCAGTTTGTTGACTTACTAATTTTAAGTTTGCAAGCGTCAGTCTGAGGAGTAAGAATAAACACATCGGTTTATCTCTGAACTCCATAACTACTGAAGTGTGCTGACTTTTTTTACAACAGTTTTTTTTAAATTTTTTTGGTATGGGCAGCCTGTTTTCGCTTATCCTGCTATCATTTTTGCATTTGACACATTGAATTTGATTCATCTTTCTTTTTTAGCCGCTGTATCTGCATTGTGGTGCAGTGGATATCGGCTCGGAACGAGAGATCGGGGAGCCAATTTCGAATTCCAGTTGAATCCATTGCATTCACTTACGCACAAATACACTTGGGAAAGGTATTAATCCGTCTCTTCCCTCGAGTTATGTGTCAAATATCAGAAGAGGTTGGGTTCAATAGCCTTGGCTGGTAACCAATATACCGCAGAAAGCAATGGCAACCTAGTGCGGGATAATCGTCTGTCCAGTCAGTCATGTCTCGAAAGAGACATGATCACCCAATCGTGTTTCACGTATGACACTTAACTGACTCACTGAGTGGTTGTATTATGGCTTATTTGCAATTCTTTACCCATCTTAAATTCTCCCTTGAAACAATTAGGATTCCATTATTGCCTAAAGTTTCTTTTATTTTTTACACTAATAACAATATTGGGAGTATTGTCCTCATCTTTACTGTCATGATTACGAAGATTTGGCAATCGTATGCCCAGGCTTTCTACAGGTGCTACGAATTTTGAAGAGAAACTCTTATTATCATACCTTCTGGTAGCAAGGTAATTATCTCTATTTAACTCTTCTAAGAAATCTGTTCACCATTGCTGTAGCCTAGCATTAAACTTACAAGTTGTTGGGTCAAGACACGGGAACTAAACAATTTCTATATCTATCAGGTCATGATTTCCCAATAATGAATACTGGTAGGGTATCTAATCCTCTCAGTATAGTCTCATTCTTTTGGTTAATATGTCTGATGAGAAGACACAGCATTGTCTTTTAACATTGCTAATTCATGTTTTATTCATATACAGATATTTTACTGCAAAGAAGTTTTATTCTAATATCGTACCCAAAGTAGTTTAGGTTATATCATAGCGCGCGCAGTGCTTTTTGGCATACTTTATTGAACGAATTTGCATGCTCTGTAAACCATAGATACATATATTTCTGCCTTTGCATTGCTAAATATACGCAAAGTTTTTTACATCTTATAATTTTCTTGAATGATCAAGTGGCGTAAATCTGTTTCCATATACGCATTTCCTCCAATTTGTTTGTGTCATGTTCAAGTAAGTTTAATAAATCATACTAGCCCTAAGAAACGGCTAAAATCTTTATTGTGTATAGTAATAATAATGGCCACGAGTTGTGCTAATGTAAAATGAGATACAGATTTAGTAACGACATTTTCGTCTAAAAGACAGATTCTCTTTCCTTTTGTTTCTAAACAGCTTTAGTTTCGGTGAGAAGTGCTATCTCCTCCGTCAATATCATACATCAATGTAACTTGAAGCTTTCCCCAGGTACAACGGAAGAGTCGCCATCAACTGACAGTTTCCTGAGGTAAATATTTCAAGGAGAAACAAGAACAACGTAAACTAACATTTGAAACGAGAATGAAATAAAGAAGCGATATAAGTCCATCATTGACGGTCGTTTAATTTTCTTTATTCTACAGCTGTCTATATAACATGTTATTCTCTTTCATACGATAAATATAACCTACCTCATTCTATCGTTTGTCAATCGATCTTAGTATCTACGTCCCAGTCGCTCTTTGTCTGCCTGTCTCCCTCGATATATATATATATATATATATATATATATATATATATATATATATATATATATATATGTGTGTGTGCGTGTGTGTGTGTGTGTGCATGTGTGTGTGTGTGTGTGCATGTGTGTGTGTGTGTGTGTGTGTGTGTGTGTGCATGTGTGTGTGTGTGTGTGCATGTGTGTGTGTGTGTGTGTGTGTGTGTGTGTGTTTATAGATAGATAGATAGATAGATAGATTAAGTTTGTTATTATTATGGTCATAGAAGTGTTATATCTAGAAGAATGCAGGAAAGCTCTACGACCAAAACAACATGGAAATGGCAACAAAGCTAACGACAATACTCTGAATAATGTAAATAGTGCTTTATATCTTTAGGCCAAAATATTCATGGTTCATAACATCATTTTTCTTCTTCAGATGATATTTTTTTAAAATTGTAACAATGATTTATTTTAGAAAATATTAAATGAAATCATGTTTATTTAGAAATGTTAAGGAGTGTTAGTTTGAGTCCTTACAAAATATGATTATTTTTGTGTTGGTATTAATCTAACCAAATATGAGAATTATGTTGATTTATAAAGATTACCATTGTCATTGTGTGAAGAAATGTGTAGCATTATGTAATAATGAAATGACACATGCTATTTGTTAAGGGAAGGTACCTACGAAGACCATATAATTTTTAGTTCAGTACACATTTGTTTTTTGACAGCAGTTCAGATTTTATTTTAATTCAACTTAATTTTTGTACGATTGAATTTGCGAAATGAGCTGAATTGTTTAATTAAGATTTTAAATTATGAAAAACAGGTAAGTATTGTATGTGTTACTAATTTTAATAAAATAATTTTTATTTCTTATTAAACCATAAATTTATATGGTTAATTAAATTCTAAAGTAAAATATTTACATAATTTTTTGTACAATAATCTCATTTAATATCTATGGTTTAGTAGTAATTCATTTTTAAGAAATGTTATAATATGTTGTTTTTAATTGTCAGATATCATAGAATGTCTTACAGATTCTTGTTTTGCAAAATTTTCAATTTTAACTTGGATATTTTATTTTTATTTTTAACTGCCGATAATAATGCAGTAATAGATATTTGGTTTCTATACCAGTTACCAATGTAAACTTTCTAAGACTTGGGCATTCATTAGATGATATAGTACATTGGTAAACAATAAATTCTGTTAGCCACCGATTTTCCAGTGCGCAATTGTTAGGATTTCAAGAAATACATAAATATTCATTATTATAATTTTCAGTATTGGAATAATAAATGTTACTTTGATATACGTGCTGATTTATGATTTTATTATTAAGATTTTTTCATTTCTTCGAATTTTTTGTAATGCTATAACCTAATTTAATGATGATTTTATTAAAAAATATTTCAAGGGTTATTTTTATAGAATAGTTCTTTAATTAAATTGAGAAAAATCTGCCCTAATTGACTGTTTAAAAATTTTATTAAATGGCAGTTTATATCAAACGATGTTCCTACAATATCATTTGATCAAATGACTAGCACTAAATTAAGATATAATTTCCTCTATATAATTCAGAAACATTTCCCTTGTAGCAATCCTCTAAGAATATGTTTTTATAAAACACACGCAAATTAGTTTATATTTCTATAACTAATCTAGAAAAATATTAGAAATCAATATAATATAGTATGAAATCGATACTTATTTGTTTTTATAAGTTCAATATATTTCAGTATTCTATAATTATTTAATTTAAATTCTAACCCAAACAAATGAGTCCTTTTAACAAATACAGTGGTATATAAATTAAATTTAATAAACGTAAAATGTGACTTGCTGTCAAAAATTGATTCCTGCATGTTTGAAAATATTATGCTCTTTTCATGTAGCTTCGCCAGACAAATAAAAAGTGTCATTTTATCATGACATAATGCAACGATTTAGTTCATACGATCTAAATATTCTCTTTATAATTCATCCTAATACTCATTTCTGGTTGAATAATACAGAACCATTCATAATCATATTTTAACTTCCTAAAACCAACCCTCCTTAACTTTCATAATAACCAAGAATATATTTTATATTTTCTAAAATAAATGATGTTCGCCATTTGTTTTTAAAATATCACCTGAACAAGAACAATATGTTATGAAGCATGAAACTTTTTTGTTTCGATATAATAATTTTATCAACCAGTGTAATAATTGCAATATTAAGTTCTACTTAAAAATTATATGAAAGTAAGTGCAACTAAAAGAAGTTTTTTTTAATCCATGGGTACTTTACCTTCTTTATATATATATATATATATATATATTGTGTGTGTGTGTGTGTGTTTTTATTTAGGCAGCATTTTTTCATCGATGCATGTTTCATTAAATATTCATTTATTTAATGTAATTTTTAAAAATATTGTTGGTCCGTGAATTGTTCTATAATATTTTAATTAGAAAATGGCTTATGTAAGCCGAAAGCTTGGATTGGATTATAAAAAATACATTTCTGACTTTCTTTTTCCATTTAATGTTAATGCTATTAAGCTTATTATAAAGAATGAACAAAGGTTACATAAAATAAATTGACAAAACTTGTCTATATTATTTAATCAAATATATATATATATATATATATATATATATATATATATATATAATTAGATAGACAAAAAAGACAAAAAATAACCGTAGAAAGTGCGAAATCTAGAATATGAAATATAGGGGAACATACAATATAAAAATTTACATTTTAGATTTTTCTTATGTGCGACGTCACACATTCCACAGATAACCATCAAGTGTGATCCCCTGAAATCATTTGTATGCACGTTTGTGCATTCTGATGTGCTATGACACTAATTTTAATGTGAATTTTTATGACAATTACAGTTATATTTATTTAAAAGAAAAATTATTTGTGAGGAGTATATTTTTCCATATACGTAATATTATTCAGCACATCGATGAAATTGCATTTTATTGTCGATTTACTTCTTCTCATCAATTTGCCGTTAGGGCGTATAAAAGAAGGACGCTAGATAATGAAAAAGAGGCGGCGAACAGGATGTTCATGCACTTTATTTTATGTTATCTCTTTAAAAATTCCTGTTCAATTCTCGACCGATTCCCACAATCATCAAATAGGTCCCACACAATCAACCTACACGAAAGACACATATATTTACACAGACACCTTATTCCATTTTTTCTTCTCTTCATTCATTCCTTTTTACTGACTACCTATTGTTTGATTTTTTTTTCTTATGTCAGGTTTAATTATTTTCTGGCCTTATTTCTTTATTCGTTCTCTACCACATCTTTTCCTCAAAGATGCAATCAGCGCCTAATACTCGTCAGTGCCTCCAAGACGGGAGATTGTGCTTACGCTACTGTTCTTCCTATTATCGACAGATTTTTATCAAATCTTTAGGACTGACCACAACGAGACTGACACTTTTAAGACACCCCAGCTTAAAATAACTACCGAATAAGAAAATGCTTCATTTTTTTTCTTCATGGAGAACTTTTTTAAAATGTCTCATTAGATTTTTTCCATACTTAAAACTTTTTACGCAGTATACTTAACAGTTTTGTTTATATTTTCCCGTATGTTGAATATATATATATATATATATGTATGCATGTATGTAAGAGATTTGTGTTTATTTTATTTTATGCTAAGCAATGACTTACACAAGATTCAACAGTTTTAGTTCAGCTCTATAAAATGGTTTGAAGTGTTTCCAACACAGTTTTCCTTGTTTGCATAGTCTTTTTTTGTTTTCATCTATTTGTAACAACTCGTCGGTTTCTGTCACAACCGTAATTTCAATGCCCAGTGTTCTTTTTCTTAAAAGCTGAATAAATTGTATAATAGAGTCTACTATTCATACTAACCTGAAGGTAAATATATTCTTCCAGAATTACATTCCCCTGAAGATACATCAGTTCATATATACATACTTGTTTGTGCGTCTACGTGTGAACATGGGCTTATATATATGGAGAACTAATATTATTTAAGCATTTTCATGATCTTTAAAAAAAATGGGTTCTTGATCAATCTAGATTGGTAAGCAATTACATTCCATGTACTACTACAAATTTAACGAGAAAATAATGTTAACTCTCTGACCATAGCTCAATTATGTCCCACATGAATACACATTATATTCTACCACAATATACCCGAAACATACTCGTCGCTAATTCAATTATATATATATATTGTCATCCGCAGACAGATCTGTTTCGCCGTATGACAGCTCATCAATACGGTTAGACTCCGATTGCTTCTTTACCCAAGATTGAAACCCGACCGAAATGGCGTCAGTAGGCGACTCTACCCCTGGGCTATGGGCGTTCGGTCGAATTAGGCAGACTTTTTTAGCACATATCATTATACGCGCCCAATAGCTAGATAGCTCTAATTCATTTCAGTGAATGAGCGATGCGTACATGCCAGAGTAGCACCTGTTTATCAAAGTCTACTTTTTTTTCCAGAGTGCTCAATCAGGGTGTGAGAGCGTAAATATATATATATATATATATATATAAACTGGCTTGCAAGTAATATTAACAATAGAGATATTATTAATATTAATTGCTGAAAATAAATATTAAATCGCTCAGTAGATATAAAACTACTTATTTACTGAGCCAAATATGTATGATTTTTTCAAATAAAACATCGAAAATAACATGTGTGTGATGATTATTTCTGCGAAATAAGTTGGCTTCATCGTCCGTCTTTTTTTTATTATAGAAAACTTTTTAAAAATTAAGCAACAGATCTTTACTCAAAAAGAAAGAAAAGGAAAGAAATATAACAAAAGTAACAGGGGAAGTGCAAACCAGGGGAGGTAAGAGTATGTTAGAATGCAGGCACCCAAACGCTGTTTAACAGGGTGAGAAGAGAGAAGAAAGACTAAGAGAGATAGCGAATTGAATTCAACTCGCTCTGTAAAACGGGCACTTTCTTTTAACAGATCGAGTTCACCATATATTAAAATTAACTTTCAGCTCGACACTACTACTTCTTCACTGTGCTGTGTCACTTCAATCTGTAGTCTATTATGCCTCTCCCCAATTTTGTGTATCATGTAGCTTTTAGAATTTGTCTCCCTTTTGCTGCTGTCACATATTCCGCCATATATTAATTCAAATTATTCGGCTAAATGTTTCGCTATGCTCCCCTATTTCTCTTACCCATAAGCCATGGAAGTTTATTTTTCGAATTCCTCTTTCCTCATTATCTTTACAAACATTTTCAACTGTCTTTTTTACCTGATTTAATTATACTTATGCCATTAATTAAATATTGTTTTGTCTGGAACATTCATGCTGACTTTTAAGGGAAATTATAACATAAGACAGAATTATGCTAATAAATATTTATTCAGCTAATTGTAAACCATTTTTGCACACCATTTCTCGATTTCTTGAAGATTTGTTCTTCCAAAATTGTTGGTTTCTAGGCATAGAAAATATTAAGATGCTTTTACATCAATTAACGAATTTATATTTTTAGCATTGAGTTTATTTTGAAAGGGTCAGAATAAAAACATGCAAATGTCTGATGAATATGGCGTGTGTTATATCGCATCCAAATAAATATTAAGGTGTGAGTAAATGGTGATGTCGTCAGCGTAAAAGACTACTGGAGATCTGATAACATCAGGGAGATCAGTGATGAAAATCAGAAAAAAACAAATGACCTAGGATAGAGCATTGAGCGTCACTCACGTTCGTATGAGGATCATGAATCCTTCCCGTTCAATACGACCTTCATTACGATTTTCGATAATGTCTATATTTAGATATTTAGAAAATTAACTTAATATCTTTTGCAAGTTGCTAGCTGTCTATATAGGTTCTGGATTGATATGATATCCTTCCCAAATATGTCAAGTTTAATTGGTAGTTCCATTTCTTTGTAAAGCAATTTATCAAACTGAACAATCTAAAAAGAATACTTAAATATATCATGTAGAGGTATAAACGCTAACGCGCGTGTCTTAATACTGATCGCCAGTGTAAGAATAAAAAAAAATGATTATTCCATAGGCAACCAGTTGACCACTAAAATAACTATAAAAGCACCAGACAAATGTCTGAGGTGTTGTATGTTAAGGTTATAGCGAATAACGGGTTGAGCGCTGAGCAAATAGCAAGTAATCGAAGGTGATCGTAAAACGAATCTATCGAGTGAGGATCCAACTCTGAATCCAGCGTGGATCAATCGTATTATGAGTAACTATACGAAGATTTAAGATATGCAACCGCGTGATACAAACACCTCGGTAATCTTGTAGATTATAACAGAACTAAACTACAATGCAACAAAACGTTGGGCTGAAAAAGAACTTCAAGACGGTGGAAGGAGATATTATTTACAAATAAGAAACAACAGAGAAGAAAAACACTGTAGGAAAATTTACTTTGTTGAAATTTTGTATTTTCAGATTTTCAATACATTCGGTTCATTCTTAAACTTCCAGGAAAATATGTTTTTTTGTGAGACATGTAATATAAATTCGTAAACATATTAAAATAAAATATCATGCATAATCTGTATAAATTTTGCTCTTGAAAAACAAAAAAAGGAATGTCTGTTATTTGGCTGTATGTGTATTTAGCTAGAAATTCGTAACATACTGACAGAAATCAGATAGAAAATATATTGTATCTGTTAGTGAAATTGCATTACTTGATTGTCTGCTGCATATCAATATCATTACAGACCTCAATTTGAACACTTATATAAGATCATTTGCTAAAAATCTTGGAAAATCATCAATGTTTACTATCACTCCCAGATGTAACTGACACATTCAATCTTTCTTCATCTTTTGCAGAAGTCAGATTAGACAACAAATTTAATATTACATCATTAAAATCGTCCGGAGCTTTATACCATTCTCATTCATTTTTCATTTTTTGTTATCAAGGAATTTCAAGTCAGTAAAACTACTTATCCATAAATGACACTTACTGGAACGTACTCAGGAAAGAATGCTTTGCCGATCAGTGTAATCTTAATTACTTCAAGTCTACTGTCAAGCTTTATCTTCCCTGCATAAAATAATATAATATGTACTTCTTAATTGCTCACAATAAACTCACTCCTTAGTGGCTTTTTTCATTCTCCTCAAAGATTAGACTCGAAGCAACAGATATGTGGTTATACAGAAGCATGAGGAGAATATCATGGACTGAACATGTGAACAGTTGCAGAAATTTAAATATCTCTGAAGTGTTTTGGCAAAGGATGAAATGTGCGGCAGATATCTGAAGGTGATTTAACAGGGCCAAAAATGCATTCAGAAAACTAATCAGAATATTGAGAGACAGGAAGATTTTGCTGGAAACCAAAAAAGATTACTGGACAGTTATGCGATAGTTGTCATTCTCTGTGTTAGCGAAAGCTGGAAAATTCTTTAGAGATAAAAAAAAGAGGCGAAGTAACAGAAATGTGAAGATACTTTACTTAGTATCAGCAAGAGAGAAGTGAGACATGGGAAAGCAGCGCGAGAGATACTTGCGTTTGAGCAAGTTGATTACGGAACAGAGGTTGGGAGAGATACCAAGATGAACGGCAAGGAATAAGTGCAGTGGAAATCTATAATCATCTACTTAATGAAATGGAAGTTAGCTGAAAATATAAGAAAATGGACTATTCCACCAACAAGTTTAATTATTAGCTTATATGTGTAGAATATTATCATGCCCCATTTTGCTTCAAGACGAAAAGAAAAGAGTGCATACTCGTATTTAGCAACAAAAATCTGTATAAGTTCGGTTCACACTTTTGGACGTGCACGCAATCTCTTTTATATAAATATTGCTTATATTAAATGTATTCAGATTTAAGCCCGATGATTTTATCAGCTGATACAAATGGGCTATAAATATCGCGTTTTCTATGGTTTTATAGCCATTAAAAATCAAACAAACGGAAAATAATAAGAAACTAAAAGCATAATACGCTCATCATGTCTCTATTTTCATTTCTTTTTCTCTGTATTTATCTTAATTTCATGCTATCAATCTGGTTCCATCTCATTCTCTTTCCCTTCTTTAATAACTGTTATCTTCTTGCCATAATATTGACAATACTTTGCATCGTACAATTCATTATGTGTGGTAAAGAATTGGTTGGAAATCACCATAGAAAACATTTTTCTAGTATGCTATATAATGATAGTTTATGAGCATTTAATTTATCCCTCAAATTCATTCTGAACTCTTTCTGTCACTTTATATATAATGTATTTGAAAGTTTCCCTCTACTGGCGTGTGTTTATATGATTTATAAAACACGCTAAAATATACCATCCTGTAACGGGTGCCCGTAGCTTAGAGGTAGAATCGACGACGTCAGTTCGGTCGGATTTTAAACCTGACTAGCACCAATCCGATGTCTAACCGTACGGATGAGCTGAGATACAGCAAAACACGACTATCTCCGGATATATATATATAATGTAAATCGTTTCGCGTTATTCTATCTTAATGAGTGAAAGGACAGAAAATCAGAGTTAACGTATCCTGGATATAACCATAAACTACATACGAAAGCAATGTCGCTATTCCTTAGATCTCTGATTGAGTTGTGTTGAATTAATTCGTACAGTATGTTGTTCCCATGACGACAATGCGGGAGGGTGTTAGCACCTGATATAGTCCGAAATGTGGTCAAATAGTGAACCCCAAAACCGGACAAAGAATGAAAAAAATTGATTTGAAAAATATTAGCAATACATTTTCATAGCATATATATATATATATATATATATATATATATAAAACACATTGTTTAAAAAATATTACCAAAGCTCCCAAGAAAAAAAAGATTTTGCCATTACATAACCTAATGCGATATGCTATTAAAAAACTAAACCAAAACTCAAACCAGGAATAGAAAGTGAATGCACATAGAGAAGTAGAAGAAGCAGTCAACATTGTTTCATACTTGAACACAACTTACATATCTCAAATAGTGTTAAAGCAATAAATAGAATATCACCGCTTTATGCTGAGCGCAGTGAGAGTCTGATATTATATATATATATATATATATATATATATATATATATATAACGAGAGACGAAGAGAGAGAACAGACTTGCATTTTTTCAACAATTCATAATATGTTCAGAATGGGCTTCCCAACCCTGTTATGGTGCAATACATTTTGACTCGTAGAAACAAATCGGTGACGCGAGTTTTAATTTAATTTAAATTCATTGCATTCACCTACGTACAAACACCCTTCGGAAAGGTATTAATCCATCTTCTCCCTCCAGTGATGGGTTAAATAATTTTACAGATTGGATTGTATAACCTTGACTGGTAACCAGTCTACCGCAGAAATCAATGGCAATCTACTACCGGATAATCTTCTGCCCAGTTAGTCATGTTTTTTCGAGAAATGATCGCGCAATGCGTGTATCACGTATGGCATTTAACTAACTGCCTGACTAAATAAGATTATAGTTTCACAAGAACAAAGAAACCCTTGCGTCACCCAATTGTTATTGATCCTTATAAACCATTTTATGTAAACCCATCCTGTCTGGTCTTTCATTAATCATGAGCATGATTAGTCCTGCTTTGGCTCTTGCAAATTATGTTTATTAAGACTAATCTAATTTTTGGGGATTAGCAAAAATGCTATGTGGTAGTATATCATTATTCAAATGTACATAACACAAGGCAATCAACAGATGCATACAGGTTTAGTACTGCGAAGAAAGGAACTGCTCATTACCCACAGTAGCGGTTTTCTCAAGCAATATCGCGTTCAATCATTAATTCCTCGTTAAATTTTACTACTGTATATTCTTTGTATATAAATTGAGTATGTCTAGGAATCAATAAAAACAGAGTATGACAAATTACTTAGCTATTTCTGAGGTGATATCTATGATACACATGTTTTAATTGAAGTCTAAATCTAGTGTATGTATGATTATATTTAAAACGATATACATAATCTCATATTGTTTATCATTCAACATACAGAATTATTGTTAATCTTAAATCAACCTAAATATATACCTAAGAATATGTTCGTCTGCACCCGAAAGCAGAAAGTCCGAAAATGTCAAACTAGTCTGATCAAATCTAATAATATTTAGCTGCCTACATACTTAGGCAAAATGTGGTACTGAGCCTTTATAAAATGGCAAATTCGAAACCTTAAGTTCTAGTAAAATCTTATAGTCTATTTTCTCCAGACAACTCAGCCTTTCGCTGGCGAGTCCACTGGGTTCCTCTCTGCCCGAAGCTGATTAATTCAACTTGATTGAAGGAGAGTCTCATCGAATCTAATAATATTTTTCTGCCTCCCCTCTGAGATAAATGTGACAATAAACTTTTAAAAAAAGAAATTTTAGCCATTAACATCGGGCAAAAATTTGGCTCCCCCTCCGCCGATTGCAAAAACCTTTTTCTTAGTGAAAAGGCCGAGAATTTTAGCGCGGAAAAATATTATTTAATTTTCCTTTGAAGGGTCTCCGACTTCTAAAGAAGTCGCGTATGAGTTCCTCTCCACCTGAAGGCAGAGTCTGACAATATCAGAGTAGCCTCCGACTTAAATGAATAATATTTATCTGCCGTCTAACTGAGAAAGAATCTGGCACCTTTATAAAGTGGGAAATCCAAACCCTTCAGCTTAGATAAAATTTTATTGTATACATAGTTTGAGTTCGGCTACACCCGAAGGTAGAGAATTCTATTATGTCGGACTAACGTCTTGCCGACGCTAATATTTTTTACCTACGTCTCTACTGAAGCAAAATACGGCATAACGCATTTTTAGTGTGGGTAACTATCAGGAAACGAATTCAGCAAATATACAAATTTAGAAAGGGGCGTAAGACAAGGATGTATCTTCACAGGATATATTCAACTTGTACAGCGAGACTATTTTGAGTACCCTATAAGTTATATCAGGCTTCGTGATTGGTGGTCACTATCTGAGCAACATAAGATACGCAGATATACAGTGCTAATAGCTGATCCGGAAAGAAAACTACAAGACCTCATAAAATATATAGACGAAGAAAGAAAAAAGAAAGAATAACAAATAAATTACAAGAATATTGAAGATATGGTCATCACTAAACAGAGTAGCCCAAAATGACAATTACGGGTTGGGGACACTAAAACCAAGCATGTACAAAATTGAAGTACTTGGGATTTGTTCGAACGAAAGATGAGATGTGCGATACTGACAGCCGCAGACAAATTGGAATAGCCAATGACTCATTTCAGAAGAGATTATAAAAAGACAGCAAAATTTCACTAGAAACCAGGAAGAGTTGTTCTGGATTGCTATGTGATGTCTGTCATTCAATACAGGAGTGAATGCTAGACAATATCATCAAACATGAAAGAAGATTTTAAACAACTGAAATGTTGTTCTACAGAAAGATGCAGCAAATATCGAGCATGTAAAAAAATGATGATATTATAGAAAAGATGAAGACAAAAATAAGAATCAGGAAGAGACAGCTGAACTGCTTAGGACATGTAATGCCTAAGGGAGACTTTGAGAATGTGATACACACAGGTCATATGGAGGGAAAAGGAGACAGAGGAAAGCACCGGATAACATATTTGAAAGCCTGCCAAGGTGGATGGCAGAACGGACAGTGGTTGGGGTAACAGGAGAATGTTACCTAAGAACAAGCAAGGATAGGGAGACGTGCAAAGCCATGATCACCTAACTACCAAAGAAACATGGCACATAGAAGAAGAATCTAAGACAAAGAACCCGGGCAAAAGTTTATTATCCACTTTTCCTCATGCGAAACTTGGCTCTTCGTTAGATTATCGTCTCTGTTCTTTTCTGCCCTTGGGCAGAAAAGAACACAAAAATGTGAAGCGTAGCGTCTGGATGACGCTAATTATAATTAGGTGGAACCCGACTGAGTTCCACAGTTCATCCAAACAATATTGTTTGGATGGAAGCTACATTCGTGTCGAAAAAACTTCCACGAATCTACGAAGAAGGGAAAAATGGTTTTAAAAAAGAAAGAGTTAAGTACATGAAGACCAGTCAAAAGAATTCGGACCGAGTCAGTTCGTAGCCTAAAGAAAACGTCCCGACACGAGTAATCAACTAACAAAAAGTTGGATCGCCATTTCAGGGAGAATATTTTCGCTTCATCAGCAACGATCGAAACAAAAACTTTATTACTTCAAATATGTTACCTAATTTATATGCCGGAAGAAGCCTAAAAATATATCCATACACATGAATTTAAACATGGAGTGGGAGTAAAAAAAATATCTGAATATGTCAGCACGGCGTATGAAAGGGGAAAGTAGACACGGTGATTCATGTCTTCATATTAGAAAATACATCTGTAAAAGTCAAAAGTTAAAAGCTAAAAACTATATATATATATATATATATATATATATATATATATGCAACATAACATCCATCGAAAAGCCAAATATAAATAAAGTGTATATCGGACCTACTAAGAATACTTTTAAGCAGCACTGGTACTTGCACCTAACCTCATTTAAAAACAGCTTATACCGAAACAAAACATCACTTTCCACATACTTTTGGAAGCTAAAGGATTCAAAACAGAAACCCAAAATAAAATGGAAAATCCTAGAAAAAACTAGAACTTGCAACTCACTTAACGACATCTGCCCTTTGTGTGTAAGTGAAAAATTACACATTCTTAAGTAACCAACAGCAACGATTTATTAAACCGTAGAGACGAATTAGCAGTAATATGCAAACATCGCAAATATTTCACGCTAAAATTTAAGTAAGCAAAAAAATACCCCAACCACGAAACTCCCCCAACAAAACACAAAAAATACACACAACCAAGACTATAAATGAACAAAAAAAGAAAACAAACCCCATAGAATACCAACAAAAAATAATGTAGTTGCAGAAGAATAGTAGATAAATTAATAAAAATATATTTTATATTTATAATAGGTGTTTTATAAAGGACAGATTTTATAAAAGAAATATATTGTTTTAATATTATAAAATATTATATTTTATAATATTATAAAATATTTTAAATATTATAGAATATTATGAAATATTTTTCATGAAAAATATATTTTATAAAAAAGAATATATTTTATAAAAAACAAAAAATAAAAAAAAACAAAAGAAAACACCCCCCCAATACAAAATAACATAAATTAAATTAAGAAGAAACCAACCCCAAAACAAAACAACACCTACCAACCCCTAAACCAAATAACAACACGCAAGGCCTAAACCCTCAGAAGATTAATAGATTAACCTAACCTGAACTCAGCCACAAACAAACACTTAACCCTAAGACCTTAAAAAGGTCAACAGAGTTCAAAATACAGATCAACCCTTCTAACACCAAAAAAAAAAAAAATCCAACACAAATAAACTGGCTTTTCAACTAGATAATTCTCATTTCTAAAAACATCACCTGAAGATGAAGACAACAACATAATGGGCTGGCTTCAAAACGTGAAAATGTTTGTGTAGTGATACTATGAATTTATAAAAACATTTCAACAACCATTACAGTATATATATATATATATATATATATATATATATATATATATATATATTCTAAACATATGCTGTTAAAAAATGAGACAATGAATATGTATTATGTTTAATTATGAGCCGTTCTAGACGTCGTATTTTGGCTTTAATTTCAGTTGAAATTAAAGACAAAAATTCTCCAAAATTTGTATAATTATTTATTGATTTCCTTCTAAGCTTTCGGCTCACATGAGCCATCTTCAGAGAGGTTGTTTAGACTGAAATATAACATCCACCATCACCGACGATTTTATTTTGTGTTGACATAAAACTGCGCTTGGCAACGGCAATAGTTGCCAAAAATAATAAACGCATTTCTGAAATTTGGAACGCGGTTTTATGACGTCACACCGCGTGATAGCGCAAAATGACAACAAAACCATGTAGTCAAATGCAATGTAATATGTTATCTCCGCATTTAAAGTTGATTTTATTGAGTGTTGGTTGTTTAGATTTGATGTACATGGCCTCTAATATCTGCAGTTTCCTCTTACTGTGTGTATGAGTAAGGATCCCCGTATTGTTGACCAAAATCTGTCTGATATTACCTACATGTTTATGTTTTTCAGAGAAATTTTGTTTAATAGTACTCTGATCAGAAAGATGACATGTAAGTCTACGGGAGAGTGTGGTTGTAGTAAAACCAATATATGTACTCGTGTTTTTTATAGTATCAGAGATGCAATCTCTGAATGGCATGTAAATTGTTACACTACATTGTCTTTTTGTAAAGAATTTAGTTTAGTGCTAGTTGGGTTAATATAGACTATGAGGTCAATTGTTTTAAACTTTTTATAATATATATATTTATATATATAAATTACTTGGTGCCTCGATACACTATATATATATATATATATATATATATATATATATATATATAAATTCAGGTGAAGAGGATACAAGGCTTTGCTATTTGGAGTCCGCTGGCATAATTTTTTTATATACACTGTGCTCAATACAGTGAATTCTGTAGAGCTTATTATATACTTATGAAGGAAATGTATTGTAATAGGGGATGTGAAAAACATATCACATTATTATTCCAGTATGTTTAGTATGAACATAGGGGTTCTAGATTTTCTTTCAAATTTGAATTCATTTAAATTATAAAACCTTTTTAAATATTTCACTTTTCATTACGATTTTAACAAATTTATAATATTTATATAATTGATAATAATATGCATATATACATGTATATATATACATGCATAATGCAGTTATATATACAGCTTATTAGAGGAATGTAGTAGTACACACCGTTAATGGATCCTTTGTAGAAAGAAAAAACAGAATTGAAGAAAGAATAAAAATCAAGGTAAAGTCCGTATTGTTATCGCAAAAATATGCTGCTTTCTTTTATTACTCAACATACGGCTGTATGTTATAGATGTAGATGACAATAATCATGCAAGTTCCTCCGTATATCCGCGCATGCATGCTTAAAAGCGAATCATCTATGTATCCATCTATCTACCTTAGCTTTCAATATATATATATATGTGTGTGTGTGTGTGTGTGTGTGTGCGTGTGTCCACATTTTTTCTTTTTGCAATGATACATCTGAATATGACTATCTAACGATTAAGTTTCTCTATGTGATATTAATCAATATGATATTTATGTCTATTTCAACCACTCTTTACATATGTTCTTTAAAGTTTTTAAATATTGGCTGTTCGTTTAGACTGACTGATACCTACGTCTATTTGTCGGCGAAATAAATCTTATAGCATAAATATGGAACGTGACACAGAGAATAAATATTGTAGCTTGATTATCTATTTTAGATGTAATACAAACATTAAAAGAAGCCTAAGACATTGGCAAACGCATGAAACTAAAAAGAAATAGTGAAATTTGATATTGTGAACGTACATACTGTCTGAAATAAATGTGTCTATTGTGACCTTTCTTATTACCAGCGTATTATCTATGACGACATGTTAAGTTATTTTGAATATCTCAAATGTCCTTTCTCCAAGCTTCGTATATGAATTTTTTGTATGCGCAAATTCCTTAAGCTAAAATGTGTGCCCAATAGGAACATTCTTCTAACTCAACTAGTAAAAGAATACGAATAATAAAAACGAACAGCCAGAAAAAATATAAATGCTATTAAGGGAAAACCATTCCTAAGAAAAACTGACCATAGAATCACACATGTCAACGAGCATTACGCCTAAATTAGAATCAGACAGGAGACCTAGCCTCTAAGGCCTGTTACTTTCTTCGGCATGGAGTACTTTGCGATAGATTTCAGACGCGCACTTGTGGTCGAGAGGATATTTATTTTGGCCAAAGGTAGCAACGAGGTCAGACACACTGACGATTATTTGGTGTATTTGCTTGTAAGCGTTGCGCAGAGATACTGAAAATAATGGCACTACAGGGCGTTTTGTGACCTCAAAGAGACACCATTGCACAAGATGCTTGAGATTTGTTCTCTTTTTGGCGTATCTTTCGCTGGGAAACGGAGTAATATATTCAAAGAAACCTTAGTGGGTTTCGGGTTAATGCAGTTTCTCGAATTAACATTAATTTTAAATAGTTATTTGCGTCAAACTCATAGCTGAGTAACACAGACATACAATCACATAGATAGAGACAAACGCACAGTCATATAAAAATAAGTGAAATTTCTCTTTTTTCTTTCCAAACACACACACACACACACACACACACACACACATATATATATATATATATATATATATACGAATATTCGTTATACTCGTGAGTATAAAATAAATTAAGATAATTCTTTTTTTAAAATTAAATTTAACAGTAACGCAAAAAAAACATTAAGAAATTTTTAAAGATTTATATTAAAATTTGATGGACACAATTTGTTCGTATTGCTTAGCAGTATATTATTAAGTTAAATCTTGCTGACAAAATATACACCTTATATATATATATATATATTTGTGTGTGTGTGTGTGTGTGTGTGTGTGAGTGTGTGTGTGTGTGTAATCTGGGTTTAAAAAATGAGCCTATTTAGATAATTATTTCATACAACTATCCAATAAGCATAAATACGCATGGTTATGACTCTAAATGTTTTTCAGAAATTGTCTTAAATTGAAAAAAAGAAACTCATGAAAGGGCCGATTTCCCTTTTTCCATTTAAATCTACGTGTCGCAGTGGATTTTATAGACGGTACTACATGAGATTATCTAAAGAGGTTGTGCTGTTACGAATCGTTTTGTTGAGCATTTTGTCGCATTCGCATCCCCGGCACAATTTTGGACGGATATATTTAGAATGATTAAGAAACCTACGCACAAATATACTTTGGAAATGTATTAATCCGTTTTTTCCCTCCAGTTATGTATTAAATAATAGAACAGATTCGGTTCCATAGCCTTGGCTGATAACCAGTCTACAGCAGAAAACAATGGCAACCCACTGCGGGATAATATTCTGCCTAGTCAAAAAGCGGGTATCACGTGTGTCACTTAACTGAAGAAAAATATTATTCACTGATTTAAATTTCTGAACAACTAAGTTAACTCTTACTTTATAACTGTCTGGAAATCCACTGAATTATGTTAAGTACTGGAAGTATATGAACAAGCAAAACACTTAAACGGTTAACAGCCAAAAGCTGACATAAATACTTGATTGAAACTTCGAGCATTAGAAGATCTAGGTGTTCCGTGGCTTGAAAAGAATGTATCCAGCCGTTTTGTATATTTCGGATGATATTTCTTCAGACCTAATGTTTGCATTTTTGTTTTTTTGCCATACGTTACAATCTTGACTTTCACTTCTTTTCTTCCATAAGCAAATATCGAGCTTGAAATGAAAGAGATTTAAGATCTTGAATGAGATTAAATCAAACTCGACTAGATCTCAATTTACGAAATATGTTAAATGATCTTTAATAGTAAATGACATTATTTACAGTAAAGTTCCCCTTCTACTTTAACGAATAGTTTATATAAAATGGAGGGTAATATATCAGTTGTCTCTCTGAGCTTAAACCGATCAAGATTGTGATGATCACAATCATTCTTTTGGGAGCTTGTGCCTTAGGGACGTAGTTCGCGGAAGAGGCTGTTTGAGTGGAACTTACAAACTTTGGCTTATTAATCGAAACAAAGCGAATGTCTTCCTAGTATCTTTCACACTTTTCCTAATCAAGTATACGTTGTCTCTTTCGACAGCATTTTCTTTTACGTTTGGACTGATTGATCCAGTTTATTTCTTCGCCTTGAGGAACCGACTGACTGAAAGGCTGACAACAACAATATCCGTGGTCCCTCTGCAAGCCATGCCAACGTTTTCACGCTGTGTAAGAATTTTGTTAAGCTTTCTTGGAGCAACATCCATCGTGGGCAATGGCTGTAGAACAACTAATCATCAATCGAGACAATAATGTCTGGGCGTTATAAAAATCTGATGTAATCATAGATGACGCACTATTTTTCAAAACAAATAAATTTCATCATACATTCGAAAATAGATTAATATTACTGCTCATCACAGCAATTAACTTAATCTGAAAGAAAATATAGAAAACTTTTACACCCTGCATTACTACTACATGTGTCGTTCCCCTTCATGATGTAGGCGATTATTTGACACTGTCATCTGTCACCCTAAATAGCTTTTCTCATGTTATCTCTTCTAAACACCGCTTCACCATACATTTGTTCAAAACTATCAAATAGAACTGACGCTGTTTTCTCTTCTCTCTCTTTCCTTCTATCCAACCTGTGAGTATTAAATTCTCCAGTTCCTTCTTCCACATTACATGAAACAGGAATTTCATCTGACTCTTCTTGATGTTAAGTATGAGTTTTTTCTCGTTTTCATTCTTTCCAACACTTCATTGTTGCACACGGGTTCCGTCCATGGCATTCTCATCATCTTTCTGTAAAACCTCATTTCGGCTGCCTCAAGATTCTCCTTTTTCCTTGATGACATCATTCAACATCACTTCCACACAGAAGGAGATATATCACATATCAATCCAGCTGTCATTTTTTTGCGTCCAATGAGGTTTTTCTATCACTCACTACTCTGGCTAGCTTCTGAAATGCGTCATTGGCTATGCTAATGCATCTTTGGATCTCTATGTCGCATATTACCTCCTCTGTAAGAACACTCCTTGGATATTAAAATTTCTTTACTTGATCATTTTTGTTTCTCCGACTTTTATTTGGTATATTGGGCTCTTCTTTTTGCTGATGATCATACATTCAGTTTTCTTGAAGTTTATGCTCAGTCCTTACTTCTCGCTTTCTTTTGCCACCTTCTGTAAAAGGTCTTGCATTTTGCTATCAGCACCGCGTCATTCGCGTATTTTATACTGTTGAAATTGTATCTGCCAATTATCAATCCCAGCAAGATTTTTATTACTCTCATCATTGTTTCGTTGTACAGGTTAAAAAGATCCAGTCAGAAAACACGTCCTTGTCTCACTCCTCTTTCTGTTTTTTATTTGCTGATTTCACTTCCTATCCGTACACAAGCGGATTGCTGACAATATAGATTCTTGATTATCCTAACTACCTCCGCGAAAATGTCAAGGTTGTAGAGCTTCTCTATTAATTCTTTGTGGCACACTTTGTCAAATACTTTTTTGTAAAGCTCAGATAATAATTCTTCTGCATTGGTATTGGTCTTTCAAATAGCATTTTCTGCATTAATATTGCATTACACTTTCCGATATCTTTAACGAAACTATACAGTTATTTCTTGTGTTTGGGCCGATTCTGCTGCTTTTCATCAGAATCTGGATGATGAATTTTGTTATGTAAAGATGAAAATTCTTTTGCAACTGAAAACATCGAGTGAACTCGATTTCATCAAAATATCACTGGGTAATATGCAGCTGACGATTACATAATGCAAGAAATTCCGAGTCGTACAATTATTAATTCATGTCACTATATATATATATATATATCGATAAAGTGCACCGCTCCTCAGAATTCCGTGGTGGAAATACTCAAAGCCTCTTTGCCCATAGGATAGTGCCTCCCCATGCCACGACTTCTTCAACCACGAAACACGCTATGGATTTAGCTGTTTGGTTGGAGAAGTCGTGGCTTGGGGAGGCACTATCCTATGGGCAAAGGAGCTTGGAGAAGGCACGTGTAATTCTCATAAAAGGTTAGTATCATATATACTGATAGTAGTCAGGAATTTGTATTTCGGGTTGTTGTTTTTTCTGGATATTTTTATTTGAGAAATGAAAATATAACTGTTAGACATTATAAAGAATTCAAGTCACATAGACTATGTTAATTTTAGTCATATAATGTTTTTATACTGATTGTTTTAACAATTTTGATGTGGCAATTGATCTACTATTTGCCTCCAATATATTTCTGCATGCAATTTTTATTCATGATGTTGATATTAATTATGATCTTACTAATGATGAGGCATTCTTCCCTTGAATTTTCTTCAGTTCATATGTACTCATATAATGTCACATTTATTATTTTGCAAACTCGAGAATCATTATCATTTCATGTTCTATCGCAAAATTAATTATTCGTAGCAAATGACATTATCAGAAAATTACTGTTCCATCCCCAGTAACCAGTTTCGTTGGCCGCCAACGCGCAACACAAATATAACAGAACTAAAGCTAAACTAAGTCGTTATTATCATTAGGAAAAAATATTCTGTTTGTTTTGATGATAACATTTTTCACAGTGTCGGGGCGTCAATTTTTTATTCTTTATTCAGAAAAAAAAATTCATTTTTTTTTTTCGCAAACACATTCTGCTTTAACTGAATTTCATTCTGTTTATAATATCGTCTCTTCACTGTCGTTTTCATTACTCAGCATGTTCATTCTTCAGATCACTTCCTTTTGGTGAGTCATTGAATTGCTGTTGAAAGATTCGCATCCTTTGAGGAAAAATCAACTTCCGGACGATGCCCGTAGTGACTGTGTGCTCAAGTTGTTTGGAATAGAAAGTTATTTCACTCAAAAGGTGTACAGAGAAAAAGATGTCATCTCATACCAAGGACTCTCACTTTATGCAGATTCTGTTTGTCTTTTTTTCTTTTTTAATATGTATATATTTTTTTAATTCAGCAGTGTTTTCCTGTTGACTTGTGATCAAATACGTTAAGATTTTTTAATGCATTTTACACTGATTTTGCTCATTTTATTTGACTCTTTATTACAGGGAAATAAATTTAAATCAGTGAATGACATTCAATCAAAAATAAAAATTTTCAATGTGATGAATTTTCATATTTGAAGACCATTTAAAATGTAACTTTGAAATTGGTCTTAATTAATGTTTTGACAGAAAATAAAACAAAAAGAATAATTTCACTTTTAAAGAGACCTCTACTGAGAAAATACAGTATCGCATATATTTAGCAAAATTCAAATATGCATTCACCATGAAGCAACCAACCGTCTTTAGATATGAAATGCTTTGGGTGGTGTACGTCGATGGCTCTGCAAACCTGAATAGCGCCATCATGCACAAATATTTCTCTGACACAGCATATACACACGTATCAAAAGTTTCGTAAAATGAAAAAAATAATTAATTAATTAATTCAGCATTATTATCAAATATATATATATATATATATATATATATATATATATATATCAAGGTGAAGCGAACCAACAGTTTTCAATGGCGAGTTCTCTGGCCTTCACTTTTTTAAAGATGTGTTCAATGCAACAAATATTGTAGACCATAATAAAGTTAAATTTCTTTTTAATTAAAATTAATATATTTCACTTTGCGACACGGAAATCTCTATGTTTCGAGATTTTTACTTTGTCATCAGGCAAGGGTAGATCTTTATCTGTGGAAATGTTTTTCAGTTGAATATGAGAAACAATATGTTTGTTATTTATAGGTATAGGAATAGAAAAAAATATGTGGGCGTTCAATTTAAATAATCAAAATAAAGATTCAATTTAAATTTTTAAAAAGTGATATGTGGGCTCCACTTCCGTCAATGTATCCATTATTGTTACAATTGTTTCCTTTAGTTTTCTCTTCATCTCAACATTGTCTAAAAATTAAAAGAAAAAAAAAAGAAAAATTATATTTATATATAACTTAAAGGGACCTTTCAGTGTAATTATACTATTTTTATTTCGATTCCGAATGCATTTTTCCAATTTTTCCAAAGTCTATTTTACAAATAACATTTTTATTATCCATTTATTTTTCACAATATATTTAAAATTAATTTTATTTTTTATAAAATCTGTTATATTATTATTATTATTATTATTATT